>OX123185.2:20450230-20909298 GCA_944739405.2 Euclidia mi
GGGACCCTGTTATCAGGCTAATGAAACCCAAGAAGGACAAAGTCACCAGAAGACATCAAGACACAGTGAGCACATTCTGCGTAGATAGTAACACCAATAGTTGAAAAATGTTCAGGTACTTTGAGATAACTTATAAATTCAAGACAAAGACAAATATCACCTCAGTCTGCCGTGAACACGAATCCTTTAAAGAATTCGAAACGTCGGCTAGTAATAAAAATGTAGTTTCTTGATCTTTCGGTTTAAATGTAATAACAAATAACCAGTGAAACCAATATAACGCGATAAAATACGTAAACTGTAGTTTAATTTCAATGTGTAACATTCGCGTAAACCCAAGAAAATATTATGTTAACCAGTACGGAGTGGAAACAGCAACAAAAATACGCCGGTTAGAAGATCTACAAACCAAGCGCGCAAGATACATAACATCTTTAAATTTCTTGAAGAGATGCCGTGATCACGATCTCATCCCTACATGCTGCAAAATATCAGCCAAGAAGGACATACGTGGGAGCGCTAAGATCTTAAAACAGGCAAGTGAAAAGTTACTCATTCAAAAGATACACGAACACCGCGCTGACTTACGCAGAATAAATAGAAATGTTGAGAATTTGTCTAACGAAATATACAGATTGATAACTCCATTTGATTTTGAAAAATGCATCAATGCAATAAATAACAGAGAAACATCAAAATATTACGCGTGTAAACGTAACAAAATAGAAGAATTTGAAAAATTACAACAAAAATCAAATGACCAGTACAAAATGAAACAGAACGTTTTGCACGGACCAATCACACGCTACCGTCCGCCGATCATAGACAAACAGTTGTCAATCTGTCAAAACACACGTTAGATCAAAACACCGAAAAAGTATTATGCAGAGGTTTAAATTATGCGATAACGCCATCCAGAATACCGTATGAGACCATTATTTGCAACGTTGAAGATTGTCTAGTGAAGAACAATGTGTGTAAGGAAGATTTCGAGGCCATACGTCAGGATGTTTCGGCTGTATTGCGTCAGTCGAAAGTGCCGAGAAGGAATCTACCAAAACCAGAGTATCTCGCACTGAAGAACCTACAAGCTAGACCTGAACTAACAGTACTTCGAGCAGATAAAGGAAATGTAACGGTAGTGATGGACACGTCCGATTATAAACAAAAAATGGAAAATCTTTTGTCGGATGAAAGTACATATAAATTGGTTAAGACAGACCCGACCAACAAAATACTCAAGCAAACGAGTGACATTGTTAAGAAATACTCCGAACAACTGAATCTGGACGTGAAATACTTAATACCATCGTGTGCAAAACCTCCTCAATTGTATGGTCTACCGAAAATACACAAAGAAAATGCTCCACTGCGCCCTATAGTCAGTCAAATAGGGACACCAACCTACAGATTGGCTCAACACATTGCGAAGATTCTCTCGCCACTCAGAGGCAAGACGAGAGCGCATGTAAAGGATTCCTACCATTTTGTCAGTGAAATAAAACACCTACATCTCTCTGACAAGGAAACTATGGTTAGTTTTGATGTACAGTCATTATTTACATGCTTACCAGCACATGACTGTATTGAAATAACTAGAAGGAAGCTAATAGAGAACAACATGCCTGAGGAATATGCAGAAATATTGAAACACTGCTTAACAACTGGCTATTTGTTATGGGATGAGAAATACTACATACAAGTAGATGGTGTGGCAATGGGCTCTCCAGTATCGCCTGTTGTTGCTGACATCTTCATGGAGGACTTCGAGGCGCGAGCCCTGCAGACTGCCACCATCACACCGAGGTTCTACAAGCGGTATGTAGATGACACTTTTACAATTTTACCAACAGATAGTGTTAATGTATTCCTAGACCATCTTAATTCTATTCATAACCACATCAAATTTACAATGGAATTAGAGGCAAACAATTCTTTAGCTTTCCTAGATGTACTTGTTATCAGGAACAAAAACAACTCTTTGAGCCACACTGTGTATAGGAAAAAGACACATACAAATAGGTACTTAAACGGTGAATCTCACCACCATCCTAAACAGTTAGCTACCGTGGGAATGTCTTTGTTTCAGAGAGCCCGGGGGATCTGTGACAAGAAACACCTGGACGCCGAGCTTCAACATGTCAAGCAAGTTCTGCAAGACAACAATCTCCAACCGCCGCGCCAACGTCACAGATCCCCGAAGAACAAGCCAGCCACAGTAGAGAGACAACCTGCTGTCCTCCCATACATCAAGGGCGTGACCGACAAGATTGGCTACATCTTGAAGCGAGCTTCAATCAAAACATTCTACAAGCCGCCAACGAAGATAAGCCAATTATTACCATCTGTCAAGAGTCAGTTACCCTTACAAGAGGCCGGGGTTTACAAGATAGACTGTGAGTGTGGGCTCTCATACATTGGACAAACCAAGAGAAGCATAGGCATTCGACTAAAGGAACATATAGCTGACATTAAACACAAACGCTCGACGAAGTCTGCTGTGTGTGAACATGTAGAACAAGGAACCAACCATTACCTGCGATTTGATAAACCACAGATACTCGCAAAAGAACACCGCTTTATTCCAAGAATGATACGTGAAGCTATTGAAATTAAAAAACATCCTAATTTCAATAGGGAAGATGGTTGGAATGTTCCTCCAGCTTGGGACCCTGTTATCAGGCTAATGAAACCCAAGAAGGACAAAGTCACCAGAAGACATCAAGACACAGTGAGCACATTCTGCGTAGATAGTAACACCAATAGTTGAAAAATGTTCAGGTACTTTGAGATAACTTATAAATTCAAGACAAAGACAAATATCACCTCAGTCTGCCGTGAACACGAATCCTGTAAAGAATTCGAAACGTCGGCTAGTAATAAAAATGTAGTTTCTTGATCTTTCGGTTTAAATGTAATAACAAATAACCAGTGAAACCAATATAACGCGATAAAATCCGTAAACTGTAGTTTAATTTCAATGTGTAACATTCGCGTAAACCCAAGAAAATATTATAAAAATACATGTATTTTTTATCGAGTATTGTAGAAATAACCAGTTTGAGTTTAGGTTGCAACAGACTACCTACTTTTTGGTTCAGCGACTTTCATTTGAATTTCAATAACAGACGAATTAACTGAGGTGTCAATAAATTACCTCCAAGGCTATTTTTTTTACATTGAAATTTGCTCTATTTTTATTGTCTTTATGACTTAGGTTGCTCCATTATAACTCATCATCATCATCAGCCCTGTATATAAACCGTATCACTACTGGGCACGGGCCTCTTCTCACTATGAAACACGCTGGTCAAATGCGGGTTGGCAGATTTCACATGTCTTTGGAGAATATTATGGAGAACTCTCAGACATACGGGATTCCTCACGATGTTTTCGATCACCGTTTAGCAAGCAATAATTAACAATTTAATACGCACAGAACTTCGAAAAGTTATTGGTGCGCGCCGTGAATTCGAACCCGAGACCCTCTGCATGGCAGTGCGTCGGTCTCATCACCAGGCTATCGCTACTTATTGCCATTCTAACTCATTATAGTTTTATTTATAATCATGTTTATTTAAAAACTAGCTTTGCCTCGCGGCACCTGTCAATTATACTCCTAAACTGTCCGCACTGTGTGAATCACACTGTGACCTAATGGAAGGAAAGAGGAACCCACCACGCACCCTTGGATTGACCACCCCAACTATTGTAATAGAAGAAGGTTGACAATACCGAACTCCTCTAAAAGGATAAGGGATATATAGGAATGGTATGGGTTCCAGGAAGATACTTGACTTGCAGTATCCCGCTGTATACGCCGACTATTCTTCGACACGTGTTTTGCCTCCTTTTAGAGGAGTTCGGTATTGTCAACCTTTTTCTATTGCAATAGTTGGGGTGGTCAATCCGAGGGTGCGTGGTGGGTTCCTCTTTCCTTCCATTAGGTCACAATGGAGTTCCGCCAAGTAACGCCTAATTCAATCAACTAAATCACACTGTTTTGGAGAAAGTTGCACAAAAATCCGTTCGGTAGTTTTTGGGTTTATCGCGTTCACACAGGCTGACATAACACTTTGGAGGCTTCGTTTTATAGTATATAGATAGATTAAAAATAGTTATTATTGTGCAGATTCAGAAATAAGTTGCACAGTTTATTTTACAGAACCATAAAAGCCTATCAACGCAGGCAACAAATTAATTGTCCGTTTCACATATACGCTGCACAAATATCACTAAAGAACAACGCTAATTAACAAAGATGACATTTTGCTTGGCTCTATGTCTATGCCCTTGCAATGACAAGACAGTCGGCCCGCATCGTTCCAATACAAAATGAATGCGTATTTCTTTGACTCGTGACCTTTTGCGAAGTAAATAAGTTCGCAGAAAAAATTTCGTTGACAGAGCAATAATGTTAATTCTGCGTACAATTGTTTTGGAGCTTGTGGAAATGAAGTGACGAGGAAAATTCGGACTTGTAAAAAGCTACGTAAAGTATTTTTGAGACCAATAAATACAACGCAGTCTACATATATATACAGATAGAAAGACAAATGCAAAAGCGAAAAGTCTCTCACTCATTCATTTATACGTTTGTATTCAACATTGGAGAACTCGATTACCACTTGAAGCTGAAAATATCTGAACATATTTTATTCTAATTATTTTTTATTTAAGAAACATTTTTAATGCGTAGCTGGCATTCAGATTAGTCCAGTACAGCGGTGGACAAACAAAATTCAACCAGCGGACAGAAGGAATACTACCTAATAACTTTCATCTTTATAGATCAAGTATGTTTGCAAATTTTCATAGCATTGACATAGACTAACTAGTCTCTGGCGTTGAATACCTTTCTTATTATATAACCTGAAGTGTACCTCAAGCTGTTGAAAAGACAAACAGTTAAACTTTTATTTTACAGAACAGCTCTAAAACATTACAGTGAAAGTTCACAAGTTTAAAAACAAGAAGTTTAAAAGTAGTTGAAATAAAGTTGTATATTGTGATACAACATACTAGCGAATAATCTCTCTTAACATCAGGTGCATCTTTATTTTATTTGTATTTACTTGGTTTTTATTTAAAAAAATTACTGCCGTCCTTAAGACATATCTTAAACAATAAATTTCGGATCACCCAAAGTATTGTTTCGCGTGGGGATCGAACCCACAACACACGGCGCAATGTTGAACAATGAGCACTCAATTCCAGACATTTTTATGACTCGCTTTTAGGACTTTGTAACGATTATGATGCGCCAGTGTATGCTAACCTTGCTTTCGTGATCCTACTACTACGACACGTTGCCGCGTCGAGGAAACAGCGGTAGTTTTAGCAAGCAGGCCACACACTAGCACCAAACTAGGAGCGATGAAGAGAATGTACAAAACAAATTGCCAACGTGAAAAAAGGGCGTTGTAACGGCCAAGCCATGAATATACATTAAATATTTAATAAATCTGCTCAGATCTGCATGATTTACAAAGCCCTATATTTTTTATAAACGTATACTTAATGATATAAAAGGAAATGAATCCGTACAAAGCTTACTTTTCCAACGGATATACTTGTGACCATATTTTTTCTTAGTATGTGTAATTTGTAGGGCAGAAAAGTATTCCTATATCGGCTGCTCAGGCAAACAAATGATAGTGACATGCCAGTATTATTCTTGTGTGTGTGTGTGTGTGTGTGTGTGTGTGTGGGTGTGTGAGTGTGTGTGTGATATTGCGTGCGTGTGTTGTTCGTGTTGTATCGACCCTGCTGGTTCGGCTTTACACCGAAACCGTAGGGTTCTAGGCGACTTGGAGAAGGAAATGGACTGTATAGAGAGGATAGCGGTTCTTCGCCGCCTAGGAGATGGATACGCTAAGGGGTGATTGAGTGGGTATAGGATATTTCAAGGATGGAGGGCACCTTCCTTATACAACCTTCTTCGTTTCCGTAGGGCAGTCTCCTGGTGGTTTCGTGATGCAGCTGCTTGTTTTCACTTCAATTCACCATTCGCGAGCGGGTTTTCCTTGGTGGAAGCGGTAATAAATCACGTACAACGGTGCGGCGCGGTCCGGTATCGCGGACACGTTCTCAGCGAGCGGAATGTTCTCGCCTGTCACTCGCGTCCACGATCGCGGCGACGAATCAGGCGAAGGCAGTGCCCCTTCTTCGGGAATGGGAGACAGGGACGGAAATATGATATCGCTCGCACTAGAACGTGGAACGATTGATGTTGATGCGATTAGTTATGGATAGGAAGGTAGATGGCGCTACCATTACCCCTCCGGCCCTAAAGGACTTTAAAAAAAATAGAATTGAACTTAGCTATGTTGGGTGTACTACCGCATAACCCATCAATAGGCTAAGACAGCGATATGACAATAAAATTAATCTAAATTAACTTTAGCGAAAACTACAAACGCAATAATAGCGAAAACTACTAACTAAATACTTATACTAAGAGGTAGGTCCAACTTCAGGCTAGATCTCACTGAGTTGGAAGCGGACGCGAGTTAATCAGTGCCTCGACTTGTGCAAGGACAGTTAAAGGCTCTTCGTAAGAGAGGATCTGTTGACCTATAACTTTGAAGAGATGCGTTTTAATTACTTTGACCATGCTTGACCAACATCCACCGAAATGTGGTGATGCTGGTGGAATAAACTTCCAGTCAATATGATCTATGGAGAGTTCTTCCTGAAGACGAGTACGATAACTCGCGACGTGATTGAAACAAGTGGCGGGCACAAGTTCAATCAATTTACTAACGCGGTTGGCAACAAAGTCTGCCAGCGGTGAGGAGAAGAATAAATACAAGCGAGCACTACCTTGGAGTCGGAAAATGCGTATATTTATTAATAGAGTAGTGGGGCAAAACTGTGTCTTGAACCTTGCGGAGCAAATGAGACAGCAGAAGGGCCGCGCACAACTCCAGTCTCGCAACCGAAATGGTTTTAACAGGCGAGACCTTAGACTTGGCACAAACTAACTGCACCGAGTAGTTAGAACCAATGCGGACTTGCAGATATACGACTCCGCCGTAAGCACGCTCGCTGGCGTCAGCGAAACCTATTAAGTTGATGGTACATCCATCTACCAACCCAAGATGACGCGGAATAGTAATTTGATTGAGCGCGGTGAGCTCAATACAAACTGGCCCCAAGCGGCGACAATATGGTCAGGGGGTGTTTCATCCCACTCACACTTTGATAGCCAAAGCTCTTTGATCAAGAGCTTGGCGTACAAAATTGTGGGAGCCACAAAACCCATTATGTCCCATAGTCGAGCCACTGTGGACAGCATAGTGCGTTTGGTGCACTTATCATCTGGTGGTGAGACGTCAAACCGAAAACTATCACAGGATTTGTCCCAGCGTAAACCGAGAACCTTATGCGGTACAGACTTCTCAAACTCAATGTGTGGAGAAGCTTTATGAGAATCTGGTATGCGTGCGAGAACCTCCTTAGAGTTGCTTGTCCATTTGACAAGATCAAACTGGCCTCACTTGAAAAGCTGAATGAGCTCTTCACAAAGCGAAATTGCTAGCGGAGCGGGTATGACATTACAGGCAATGTCATCTATATACAAAGCGGATGTGTAGTATAGTATAGTGTAGCGTAGCGTAGCTTAGCATAGCATAGCGTAGCATAGCATAGCATAGCGTAGCATAGCGTAGCATAGCGTAGCATAGCGTAGCATAGCATGGCGTAGCATAGCATAGCATAGCATAGCTAATTAGTGCTTTATCTTACACACAGTTTTAGCACCCACCTTGATCTCTTGAAGAGCAGAACAACAACAAGACGTAATACAATGAGAAGTATGTAACGTAGGTACGGTACCCATAATCACATACCCAAGTACCGTCTCAATAGCGGGCGGTAAATCATATCGCTCACTACGTACTATTTTAGTTAGTAGCAAGTGCGGAAATATTGAAGCTCCGATCAAAAGATCAATGCCTGCCGGATTCGCAAACTCCGCGTCGGCTAGCGGCAATGACTCGAGATGAGTGAGTGATGCTACGTCTACATTAGCGTTCGGCAATGCGTCCGTGATACGCTCCACGATAAGCGAAGAAATGTTAAAATTAATATTCCTATCAAAACGCGAATGTATTTTAATATCTACGGAACCTTTGCAATGTTTTTCTGATCCGCCTATCCCTGGGATTATTGAGTTCGCATTTTTAAAGTTATTCCATAATCCGAGGCGTTTGAACAATTCTAACGTTATTAAATTGGTCTGAGATGCGCTATCTAGCAGACAACGTACCATGTGCGGCGATCCATTGACATCATATATGATAACTTGCGCTGTCGCTAACAGAACAGTCTTAGACGCCATACATGGCGGCCTAGCACTGCTCTGATCACTACAAGCGCGCGAAGGCCGTCCGCGCGTGCGTGCCGCCCGCGCAATGGATGTCGTACACAACGATATCTCATTGCGAGGCGTGGAAGGCGCAGCTACCGTGTTCTGCACTTGCGTGAGTGTGTCAAGGTTAGCGGCTTGACTTGACAACCGGTTATTTTTATCGAAATGTAACAGTGTATGATGTTTTTGATTACATGATCGACACTTTGTCTTACTAGAACAATTACTTGTTTTATGTTTTATGCTTAAGCAGTTAATGCAAGCTTTGCTATCTTTTACGCATTTAAAACGAGCAATTGGATTTAAATCATTAAAGGTAGGACACTTATAGTAATGGTCGTGCACTATATTACTGCACAGACACTTCTGTGAATTATTACTATTAGATTCCGAACATGTTACGTAAGATTGTGGATTAGGGACCGAGTTATTATAACTATTTCGCGATTTATTCAATCTTTGTTTGTTGCTGTTAGTGTTAGACGGGCCAGGTGAACCAGACTGCGTATTATGAAATATTCGACACTGATCTTTTATGAACGAAATAAAACTATCTAGTGTAGGTATTTTATTATTGCGTTCCGTCATCTCGAATGCGCGAATTGTATCAGTGTCAAACTTTTTTAAAGCGAGTTGAAGCAACATAAAGTCGGAAAGATCTTCTAATTTTAAATTCCTAAGAGAATTAACCGCGGTAACAAAGTTGTCTATAAACAGCTGGAAATTCGAGACAGACGCGGCACCGGACAATTTAAGATTTAAAGCTTGGTGAAAGTACGTAGACGCTAGGACGCGCGTGTCCTGATATCTGTCAAGTAGTGACTGAAATATGACCTGATAATTCTCAGCACTGGGTGTGACACCTGCAAATACGGACTGGGCTTCCGGTGACAGTTTACCTATTAAATAGTACAACCTGTCAGCATCTGTCAGAGAACCATTATCGTGCACTGTAGACTTAAAACTCGCATAGAATAACGGCCAATTTCGTATATCTCCGTCAAACGACATAATCTCGATTGGCGGTAATCTCGGTTTGCGGGCAACGGGCTCTGCCGAACATTTACCCTCCAATTGCGATTGTATACGCTTAATAATACAATAAAGATCTTCGAATGAGGTATACGCCTGATAGTTCGGTTTTTCATCAGGATTGATAGAAAGTAATCTTGCGTTATAATCGTCTAACAACTTATGAAAATCTGTTCGAATACTATCTACTGTTATACAATAACTGAGAAATGCTTCGCTATTACTGTCAGACATAGATGCGGTTTTTGATCGTTCATAGATGTTTTGAATGCGCTCAAATAAAATATTGCGTTTTGCTTCTAAGATTGTCATCTCTTTGTCTTCCGACACGCGTGACTTCTTTTGTTGTGACATGCTTACGTAAGTATAAGCAAATGAGAACGAAACAAAATAAGAATATCTAATGTACCTATTATTTTACCTAAGTAGGCAACACTTTAGAGCTGAGGAAATAAAAGTTGCTTGAAATATGAGATTTATAAGACAACTATGATATTTCCAGAATTAATAATTTAATAAGTAGGTAGCTACATGAAAGTTTACCTACTGATGCGGGCGGAAATAACCATGTGACGGTTATGTGAATATATTAGGAGTATAGCTAGGTGCTATAACTGCCTAGGTATAGCGGTATAACGTATAAAACGTAAATGAATCCGACTCGTATGGATAAAAAAAATGGTTCGGCTTTACACCGAAACCGTAGGGTTCTAGGCGACTTGGAGAAGGAAATGGACTGTATAGAGAGGATAGCGGTTCTTCGCCGCCTAGGAGATGGATACGCTAAGGGGTGATTGAGTGGGTATAGGATATTTCAAGGATGGAGGGCACCTACCTTATACAACCTTCTTCGTTTCCGTAGGGCAGTCTCCTGGTGGTTTCGTGATGCAGCTGCTTGTTTTCACTTCAATTCACCATTCGCGAGCGGGTTTTCCTTGGTGGAAGCGGTAATAAATCACGTACAACGGTGCGGCGCGGTACGGTATCGCGGACACGTTCTCAGCGAGCGGAATGTTCTCGACTGTCACTCGCGTCCACGATCGCGGCGACGAATCAGGCGAAGGCAGTGCCCCTTCTTGGGGAATGGGAGACAGGGACGGAAATATGATATCGCTCGCACTAGAACGTGGAACGATTGATGTTGATGCGATTAGTTATGGATAGGAAGGTAGATGGCGCTACAACCTGCCAAATATGATAGAGCAAATGGTCTAGCTTGCTTATTTATGCTGCTTCCAATTAAGATGATAAATAAACATTTATTATTTTTAAAACCAATTTCACCGCTTCATAAAAAATAATTAAGCGGGTTTTAATCGCGTTAACTTAATTTATTTAAGGCATAAATACCTATTTGTTTCCGAACTTAAATAAAGACCAAGTGAGGGTAGGTGCCGAATCCCGCACTTCCACAAGACGGCGCTGAGCTCTCATCAGTCTCTCCGCGACCACGCTCGGTGCAAGACAAGCAAAACGTCGGAAACAAATAGGTATTTATACCTTAAATAAGTTAACGCGATTAAGACCCGCTTATTTATTGTGTATGATGTATACAAATCGCGAAAGTTTAAAACCAGTTACACCGCTGTCTGGTAACTCCCTGTTAAATTTATATGTCAGATAACACATATGAATATGCTTATAATTTTGAATTAATCTGGCAGATAAGGGCTATCCGGGGCTGAGACAACTGGGCCTAAGTTTACGAGAATTTCATGTATAGGAAAGTGGGCAATTCATCTTCCTATATGTTGCGTTTTGTAAAATAAATAACAATAAAGGGTGATCGATGCTTCTTATGACCGGCGCTGGCTTGTATTTTGCGTAGAGTATGAACATTGCTATTTTGCTTAGCAATCCTAATTTGCGTGTATGTTAATCTTCGTAGCCTAATACTGGTCGACATCGTTGTGGAGGATTTTTTGAACGCATTCTAAATTACTTTACTTTTGCTCGTCTTTTTACGCCTTTTGCCCTGATAAAGGTTCCGTAGCCAAAAATGGCAAAGAAACGGCACCCTTATAGATTAACCATGTCTGTCTACCTGTCTGTCCGTATGCCACAGCTATTTTATTTCGTAGTTTAAATGGCAAGCGATATTATCACGTTAACTATGCTAATTTATTGGTATATCGATTCCATATAAATTTTAATTATAAATACGATAAAACCTGTGCAATAAAGACGGGTGAGTGATCTCTATCGTCTGAAATCCTTAACCTAATAGTATAAAGAAACCTTTGCTGTATTTATCGTTGATTAGTCAGCTTATGTGCCGTGATTTCTATTAAATGATACGCTTCGTATCTTAAGATCTTCCAAGATATACTGACTACGCAATACGTGCTTACGGAATTTACTACCTTTATTTATTTTATTAGCTTTATTTAGTGAACATGAATTAATATTAAGATGTTTATTAGTGCTCCTTTAGAGGAGAAAAGACTTAGGCCTTTTAAAGTTACGTACGTGAAAATGGAATCTACGATTTTTTATTTGGATACCAAATTTAACCTGCTACTGTGGTTTTTATAACTTGCTAGTTGAGCCCGGAGCAGTAGACCTTAATAGGGTGTCACTACCCTATTAAGGTCTACTGCTCCGCACCCGTGGGTTATAGCTTGATGTGTTGTAATAGCCTGTAATCTCTAACACAAAATTATTATTTAAATCCAACCAATACTTCTTATATTTCTGTTTTATCTTGTAATGTGACTTGTGGTGTACAATAAAGAATTATCTATCTACCTATAATAGTTCCTGAGATGAAAGCGTTCAAACAATCAAACTCTCCAGCTTTTTAATTTTCTACAATAGAAATGGTGCATAGGGTTCCCGCCAAGAACCTAGGGTCCCAAGCCAACCTCACCTGCAAGTGGTTCATCTGCCGATCAACGAACGAGGCTCTGGCAAACAAAATATCCCGATAAGCGGCAATAGGCTCGCCACCTATTACGTGGGATCAAAACACTGGCGAAAAGTGGGCGTTTAATATGCCTCTGCCTACCCGTTCGGGGAAACAGGCGTGAGTCTATGTATGTATGTATGTACAATAGAAAGAGACAAAAGGTCCGTGTAAAAATTAGAAGAGTGGTAGAATTCTACCTACACATACAACAACATCTACAATCAAAAGATTCGACATACAACGACATAATCCATAGTCTATCATGTTATGTTCTTGTTAAGTAAACAGAGATATTTTGTAAGTATCGCATCATGAACTACCCACAACAGGTGTTTCTATTTATTACGGGTCTCTAACATTACAACCCATAAAGGTTATAGTTGGCTTGTTGCGTTCTTGAATGTTTACTTACCCTTAGTTACCTTTAATTACTTTTAATAAACTTACGACATAGTTTGATAAACGGTACGACTTTTATAATAGATAGAATATTTTATTGCATGGGCAAATCTGATAAGACCTAAGGTGAATCTGATAAGGCTAAGGTGGAGAGAGTCTTGGAACAACGCTGAGACGATAACGGAAATATTTAATGCACAGATAGGGTTATGGTTTCTATTGCTGCACGGGACAAGCTTCTGAATGGTTTACAATCATTATTTTAAGGCAAGGTTTCTTAGCGACACAATTTTTTTTGTAACGTATTGGAACGATCCCTTTGGATCGCCGACTCTAAGGTAACTTCGAGCAATAGAATGTGTTTACCACTAAAAACCACCGCGACTGCCGACCAAGACCGAATCCAGTCTTCCTCCCATTGCACTATATGCAACCGTCACAGTTTTCCCCAGATAAATAGAATAGGTATGCCTAATGTTTTAATGGGCACTTTCAGCGACCTACATTTGTTAGCGACAGTCGTTTGTAACCGATCATTTTATACATATATACGAGTATATTACATGTCATGCGTGGAACACGCACAGGGCTAAAAAGTACTTTTCAAGCATTTGGCGTCAGTGTAAAGGTCTAGTGACCGTACCAAAGATTTGTCTCGTATAATATGTAAATAAATTCGTGCTCAACATAGTTATGTTAAAGTAATGCATCGTGTTGTGTAATCACAACACGATGCACAACACGGTAATATGTATAATTATCAAAGACATGGATAAAGCGAAACACCTGTACAAAATTAACTATTCTGTAGAAGAAACCAATATTTAGGCATGTTATCTCCTTTCCTTCTACGTTACGAGAAAACATCACCAAATTATAAGCCTATCTCATTCGCACGCATTTGGTTATAATTATTTGACAAATTCCAATAGAATGCACAGTTCATGTCGCTGTGTCTACTTAAAAAGAAAAGCAAACAGAAAAATGGCGCTAGCGGATGTAATCCAATGGTTAAAGCGCTAGGAATTTGAGGATTAACGATGGAGAGATCGTGCGTTCTAATCCAATCACCTGTTCCAATGTAAACCCGCTCTTAATAGGAGCGTTTTATCTCAGATAGAGGTTTAACATAAATGGTAGAAATAAGTAACGCTAATTGTTTGCAACCTTGAGAATATTTTTGTGAGGAAAAGACTTTGATTGATTGCTATCAATCAAAATGTTTTATAAGGCTGCTTGTAAACCGAAGCTTAGGCTGTCCTTAGTATATTATATTACTACTAGCTTTTGCCCACAGCTTTGCTCGCGTAAATTCGGGGTTCACTAGTCATGGTATATCATCTATGTTCGGGGTAACACAAATCTCTTTTATTGGGCGGATACTTCTATAATTGTCGTTATAACTGTTTAAGAAATATAACTGCAAAAAGTATTTGTTTACACATACAAATTACTTAGTACTAAGACTTAGTAGTACCTCTTTGTTAGTAGGTTCTTACTCAGAATGTTATCGGGTATCAGTGAAGTTTCACTAGAGTGGCCAATATGGCGACTGCGATTAGTCTGTCAGAACCATTAGAATTTAACAAAATACTTGACAATCCGAATTTTGCGGATATATGTTGTCGACTCGAAATCTTTATTTTTTAATGTTTTATTGTTTAAGTAAAGTTTCGATCGAGTCTACCGTACCCCTTGACGAAATTATTAATATAGATTTGACACTGCGATGGTAGCGCAGTCGGTCGGTTTCAATGTGAAACATCGCACAATCAACTACTATTTATAAATTAAAAATTAAGTAAAAATACATTTTCCAGTGGACTAAATTGTGAATCTAAACCATTCTCAATTACCCTTGAACACACACAAAAAAATTCATCAGTATCGGTCCAGTCGTTTAGGAGGAGTTCAGTGACATACACACGCACACAAGAAATATATAAAGATAAGTAGGTTCAGTATTGATGTAGATGTCGCGATGTAGATGAAGTGTGTGTGATTTGACTTTAATAGAAAACTGAGTCGAGAAAAACATTATTTATATATCATGCATTTGAATATTTCTTGTATTATATATTACTTTAAGATGTCAACTGAGCGATGTTTGCTCAGGAATCTCAAGGAATTCGGCACATAAAGGAATCGTTATGTTTAAAAACCTCGTCCAATTATGATAAGTTTATGAGACGCTATGGCCATTCTATTGGGTCTGGAATTAATTTCCATTACTCGACCTACCTATGTATATTACCTTAAATAGTAATATTATACTGGTACAATAACCTATGATACTTTCGAAAAACTTGTTTGTGGATGTTAAATAAATGACCAAATATTCAAGTTCAAATTCATTTATTTTGCTAAATAATGATTTATAAATCATAACATTTCTTATTAAAGCCTGGTTAGCAAATTATTTAAATATCCGACATGATATTTAAACTATGCACATATTTTAAACTACGGCAGCCCGTTTGATACTATATCAACAGTAGATGACGTGATTCGAACAAATTATACTAATCCTAAACCTTTGCAAACCTTATTTTGCCAGAGCATTGATATACTTCACAACTCGTAAAGTTCTAGATCCGATTATATCGCGCGTCAAATAATTTGTGTTCCTCCAGTTTGTTAGTGGTACCAATGTTTTATTTCAATGTTTGTAAAGCCTTTTGTGACAACGGAAGA
Organism: Euclidia mi; assembly: GCA_944739405.2. Taxonomy (NCBI): domain Eukaryota; kingdom Metazoa; phylum Arthropoda; class Insecta; order Lepidoptera; family Erebidae; genus Euclidia; species Euclidia mi. The sequence goes on from OX123185.2 coordinate 20,465,638, forward strand.
CATGCGTAAAGGGATTTGTCTTTCAAAAAGTTACAGGCTGTATATGTGGTACAGTATCTCAAGTAACGATTTATGTATTTTTTTTTTCAGGTTATCTAGAAGTGGCGCGAAACTGGTGAGTTATCATACCTTTGAAAAATCGAAAATAAGTACAATAAAAATTATATATTATATTTAAATCTAGTCCTACTATCATATTTAAGGAATATTCGTGCTTTTATTATGAATATTGAATAAGGAAACGATGGGCTAAACTTGAATGTTTGAAATACATAAATTTTTAAGTTACCAGTTTCCACTAATAAAACTGAATCACAATTTTAATTTTGGTAGTAATTAATTTAAACACTTCTGTTTAACTTCTAGCATCAACAACGTTTAAAGAAAGTAAATTATATATTTAAAATTTTAACAATGTAATTACACATTGTGTACATTTGATACACACGAAGCTATCTATACTTTTTACATCAAAGTACTTATTCACAAACTATAAGCTATTTAAATCATAGTCTGCCTAGTAATGAAACATTAATATAAAACCAGAATTAAACTCCGATAGAAACCTTTTTTATGGAAAATTCTATTTAAAGCGAAGGTCACTATTTATTTAAAATGGTAATTTATTTCGTTCAAATGAATTTAAGAAACAGCATTTTGTGAAGCCTTTTCACAAATATACAAAAATAGTATCTTTTACAAAGTTGAAGCTAGAATTAAACTTCCAATTTTATTTATGTCTTGTTTTGTAATTACGATCTGAATGTTAGTTAATCAACTAATTACAGAGTTAGGAAGTTCTATGTCATGTAAGTACCTAACTCAGTAATTAGAATTATGTGTAGGTAAACCTTCGCTTTTTCCATTTAACTCTGTAGAACCTATTCAGAGTTATATTTTAACTTTTTTATAGACTCACGCCTGTATCCCCAAAGGGGTAGGCAGAGGTTACACCCACATTTCGCCATGAACTTTTAGGTCACACGTAATAGGGGGCTAGCCTATTGCCGTTACTGGGCACATCACCAGACTCCGTGCTGCTGCTGAGAATGCGGAAAAATCCAGTAACACTTTTGCCCGACCCGGGAATCGAACCTGGGACCTCCGATCAGCAGTTGCATTCGCCTCCGTGGTCACTGCTGCGAGGCAGTCTGTTCTGGCTTACTATTCCATACATCGGTATCGATTTCATGGTTTATCTCAACGCCTTTTATTTTAAATACATAATTATAACATTACTAGCTTCTGCCCTCGACTCCACAATTGAAAGTCAGCTATCGCAACATGTCAGCATTTCGAAAAAAATTGGCTTTTATGCTATTACCTATATATTTTAATGTACATAAGCTAATATTACTAAACTCGTTTCCTCTAAACCCGTTCAGTAGTTTTTGCTTAAAAGGATAACAAATAACCATCCATCCATCCAAAAAAACAGATGCGTCTATATTATAATACAAGAATATTTAAATTGATACATCCATATATTTCCATCCTTTTCTTATATTACTTAAGTACAAGAATCTCAAAACAGCTTGACAACTAAGAATCTTTAAGATACTCAAATATTTAAACCCAATCGATCAATTTGATATCTATATTGCGAACAGTTATTATAAATTGAGGTAAGTCGTCGGCGGTATTTCCTTATCTTTATCTTGGCAACAATGTTGCCGCTCCACCGAAAACAATCGAATAGGTTAACCAACGCAGTCTGCCTAATTATCCGTCCATCAATGTTTTACTGTTGAATGTATATATTATGTATTTAGAAGCGATAGTGCTCTGTAGATGTTTAGGATACTATATTAACTTTTATAGGCTTTTTAAGGAAGACGTTATGACGACGAAGACGTATTCTGACAGAACTTAACATCTGAATGAGGCTTGCCACCATATGCTCAAGAAGATGCTTCGAATATTTTGGACACGTGGCGAGAAAAAGAGGGGATAATCTGGAAAACTGCTGCTTACTGGCAAAATAAATGGGAAAAGACCCAGAGGCAGAAGTCCAACTCGCTGGTCAGAACAAATCAGCTCCACATTGAACAGCACAGTCTGCGACGCCATCCACGCCGCCGAAGATAGGACAAGATGGCGAAAGATAGTCCAAGAGAAAGTAATTCGTCGAGGTCACGACCCTCAGCATTAAGGACAAACGACACAAGGAGGAGGAGGAGAGGAAGGAAGACGTAAACGTTCAAAAACCTATCTTACTAAAGTAAGACAGATTTTTGAACGTTTTTGAGCTGAAAATGTTTTATTGAATAAAATAGATTTGACTGGAATTTTAGTCTATTCTCTGTCTGAATTGAAGTCTGCCAACTCGCACTTGGCCAGCGTGGTGGACTATGGCCTTACCCTTCCCATAATGGGAAGAGGCCCGTGCCCGGCATTGGGACAGTATAAAGGGCTGGTGATGATGATGATGATTTAGTCTATTGGTTAGTGAGTCTGTCTGCTAGGCAGGCGATCGTGGGTTTTGTTTCGCACTCAGGATAAACGTTTGTAGGACGAGCAGGACGATTAGCTCTATGTCTAGGCGTAATTGCAGAGTAAGTAACCACTAGACGAACAAGGCCAGTCGATGAAGATGACAGGTCAAAGTAAATTACTTACTTGTTCGTAAGTTTTACAAAAAAACACTCCAACAACATTTTTAGGGCTAGAGTGGGCAGTGTTGTCTACCTGACTACGCTGAGAAGAAACACCCGAAACAAACTCAGAAATCATGGTATCTTTTAAAGTCTATACAAATGATAATAAAAATAAATATGCGAGAATAATGTGAGGCGACTATGCGCTACAACAGTTAATCTTATGATATAATTGCGGCATACTTACAGTTCTAATCCGATCAGTCCCCGCAGACGGCACCTGTTCACGAGTAGGTATGACGTGTGACTCAGGCATGGCGTAGCTCAACCATTTTTAGGGAACCACGCCACCCTACCTACAACGCTACCATAAACAAGCCCTTTAAATTTTACTAGCACTAGCTGTTTTCCGCGCTTTCACCCGCATCCTGAGGGAAATGCTTCGAGTACCCGTTTAATTTATACCTTAAGTTACTCCTTGGTACATCAGCTAATGAACGACCTATTCATTTTATTATACATACACAATTACCCATTACTTCAATAATTGATGAAGTATTGAACATTTGTATACAACAATGTACATGTATACCTACTTATTTATATACGCCCGGTACATTATGCGTGTGACCTTATGTGTACCTTGAGTTTATAAACATGTATGAAATCACGTCATCTATCAGATGCAAAGATAGGTCACGCCAAATGTTCTAACATATTAAGATATAAATACTATAAAATTATAAATATTATTCGCAGCAGCTAGGACTACACTGGAACTGTGAAACCAAAACAAAAAAGAACACCTTATGCCAAAGTTTTCCTGACATCAACACTGTATTTTGAACGAAACGCGATTAGATTTAAAATTGCTATTTGGATTCTGCTAACTAAATGTCAATCATGTCAATTTCAAATATTGAAACCGGGCGCTAGTCGCAACATTCAAGTAAGAAATAATTTAGGAGAATACCATTTAAGACAAATAAGGTTGCGAAAATTGGCCCACAGTACACGACATAACTATCCATCAATACAAACCAATGCTGTACATACATGTATCTACCTATGTATTGTACCTACTATGTTTTATATCTATGTTTGGTTGCATCTGGCAATGTTACAGGCACGTACGCTGTCACTAAAAATAGCCAGTCGCTATAGAAAGTGCACAGGCCTTGCTCTTGAACAAACATTGAGTCGAAAATAAGTACCAGACGCCGCCCGATAAACTCGAACGATAAGTTTTAATTTTATGTGGTTAAAGCTGACCTGACGCACTTTGACCGCCTTAGAACAAATCTAATTTTTGACAGGTTGGATCAGTTTATATAGGAACAAAATTGCAACTATTTTTGCTCTCTATCTGTGGAGAAAAATGATTGGCGGTACTTACTTGGACTTGAGTGAAAATTTGGGTACTTAATAGTATAATCGGTGCAGCTGTTTTCGAGTTTTGCGCGTAATGACCTCCAAAATCTACCTAATCCTATCCTAATACCTAATTGAAATGAATCGCTCAAACGTCGATTCATTTCAATTAGGTATTATGATAGGATTTTTGGCTCCGATGACATTTGACGGGCTGATGTCGTTCGATGGAAGATTATTTCATTGACGACCGGTTGGCGCAGCGGGAGTGTAAACAACTGCTATGCCGAAGGTCGCGGGTTCGATTCCCGCTCAAGTCAAACATTTGTGTGCATGAACATGGGTGTTTGTCTTGGTCTGGATGTTTCTATGTATAATATGTATGTATTTACAAAAAAAAATTATATATGTATGTTTATCCATTATCTAGTACCCATAGTACAAGCTATGCTTAGTTTGGGACTAGATGGTGATGTGTAAATGTGGTAGAATATTATATCATATTATTATATTATATTGTCCATTTATAATTTAAAAAATAATAACTTAATGATGTCAGAAACGAACTAGACTCTCACATGGCAGAGAAATAAAACTATAACGTGTACTATATCACAAGAAGTTTTATAATTATAATATTTTAAAACCTTAATAATATTTTACTGGAGATATTTTACATACATACATACATAGACTCACGCCTGTTTCTCCGAAGGTGTAGGCAGAGGCATATTGAACGCCCACTTTTCGCCAGTGTTTTGATCCCACGTAATAGGTGGCGAGCCTATTGCCGCTTATCGGGATATTTTGTTTGCCAGAGCCTCGTCCGTTGATCGGCAGGTGCACCACTTGCAGGTGAGGTTGGCTTGGGACCCTAAGTTCTTGGTGGGAACCCCATGCACCCAGGATATTTTCGATGATGTCAATTGGTTACAAAGAATCAAAATATCGCTAGTAGAATATCTTATTGACACTGTCGTCTAAACCATTATAGTTTCATAAACGTATAACAGTTAACGTAATTGTTTTCTTTATTAATAAGGCAGTAATTAATGTTTATGAATGGCGTAACTACACCTACAGAGATTTGAACTGGATAAGAACGTAGGCATCGCCCACGACTTTCTTTTATGAAAAGTAAATTAACAATGTAATTAACAATAATTATATAATAATTATAATGGACAATATGTGTTATTATACCATGAATAATTTAACCTAACAAACAGCTTCATTTGCCGTATATTTCTTCGTGTTTCGGACCATTTTTGAGTCATGCAAGAAGAATCAATGGTGTGTGAGTGCTAATACATATCTGCCTGTATATAATTATAATAATTCTTGCGTTACTGACTTTTGAGAGGCGTATGGGCTCTCACCCGGCACCGCACGGCCAAAACTATAGGACAAGAAGCTGAAATTTGGCAATGTTTGTTCCGTGGGAGCCATAGTAATACACTTAGAACGACAACCTGAAATTCCCATAGGATAGAGCAGAAACGTCAAATTTTAAAAAAATATATGGGCGTTGTTGTGGAAATATTTTATTGTTTAAAATAAAAATATTCTATAATAATTGAACTTAAATAAAAACACGTTTTCAAAATGTTTATTTTCAACTCTAGCATTCATGGATATCGAAAATAAAATGGTCACACAGCAATTTCCAGCGACAACTGGATTTTATTGCCAGATTTAAACTAATACCTACACTTCCACGAATTTTCTATGCGTGTTAGCTGTATACGACGTTATAGGTGTCTTTTTACAAGGAGCTTAAAACTCACATAATTAATTGAAAGTCCAGAAGCGAACACATTAAAATGTTCATTGTTTTCTTTATTAACTCGTAATTTGATTTTGAAATTCTCCTCCGGATTCTTGAGTCAGAGATGACTAATGACGTCATAAGTGAACAATGATAAGAATCGAAAATAAGTAATGAATGAGATAAAGAGTAATCTTCGAGAGTCAAGAGTTATGTTATTTTTTTTTTTTTGTTATAGAATCACGTCTGTATCCCCGAATGGGTAGGCAGAGGTGTAATGCTACACCCACTTTTCGCAATGTTATGAACTTGTAGGTGCTGCTTAATAAGGGGCAAGCCTATTGCCTATCGATAGTTATATGTTTACATAAACATAACATAACTTCACGCCTTTTATCCCCGAAGGGGTAAGCAGAGGTGTATTACACACCCACACTTCGCCATTTATGTTTAGGTCCCAATGTAATAGGGGGAGAGCCTATTGCCATCAATCGGGCACATTGTTAAGCGAGCGATAATAATTAACATTTTGAATACACACATAACTTCGAAAAGTCAAAGGTGTGCGCCCGGAGTACCTGGGGATCGAACCCGAGACCATTGTCTTATTTTTTACATAAATACGGAAATGTTTACAAAGTATCAAAGAAATAGCTTAGTATCTGTTTTTAAAACAAACTTACTGAAATCTGACGACTGTGGAGGCTTGTGGACAAAACTCGCAGATTTTCTTTGATGTTCCTCGACGTAGCTTCTCACAAGGTGATTGTATTCTTAGATAAAAAGAAACTGCTGTTCGTGTTTGATTTAGCATTCTTTGTAAACATGACAATAACGACTACGAGGTCAAGGCCGATTACTTTTTTAAGAGGATGAAGACTGTAGGCTGTTTTATTGCAATGGTTTTACTAACATATAGGGTTTATGGTAGGTATATATGTAGGTACATAATATGCAGGTATTTATGTAGGTTGGCGTAGCGGGAGTGTAAGCGACTGCTACGTCGAAGGTCAAAAGGCGGGTTCGATTCCCGCTCAAGTCAAACATTTGTGTGCAACATGGATGTTTGTCTTGGTCTGGGTGTTTCTATTATACGTAGCAATATACATACCTTCAAGTATGTACCTATACATAGCAATATACATACCTACATACCAACAAGTATACATACCTTCGACGTAGCGACTGCTATGTCGAAGGTCAAAAGGCGAGTTCGATTCCCGCTCAAGTCAAACATTTGTGTGCAACATGGATGTTTGTCTTGGTCTGGGTGTTTCTATGTATAATATGTATGTATTTACAAAAAAAGCATATATGTATGTTTATCCATTATCTACTACCCATTGTACAAGCTCTGCTTAGTTTGAGAACAGATGGTGTTGTGTGAACGTAGTAGAATATTGTTATTATTATATTTATAAAACCCTTTTAAGATTGCATGAGAAGCTTCATTCATAGTTTTGTTATCTTATTAATCAAGCAAAGTGCAATTTATAATAATTATATCATGTTTTTTTTTAACGTAAACGTGTAATATTGTCTGTATACCACGTGAATAATTAATACGAGCTAGCTGTAAGTTTGCCAAATCTTATAAAATATATCAACAATAATTATTGGCTCTATTAATAGGGAATTATTAAAATAAATAATAATTTGAAAACTAGTTCATATTCTGATGTCAAATTAATATCTGAATATTCCTTTTATCTGAATTCTATTCTAGGTAAAACAGTATTAATTTTTACTTCCGTGTCCGCATATTTTGATCGTCAGTAATAATGAGATCATCATTATGAGTAATCAGTTCGTCGTATCGTCTATGAATCTTACCTTTTTATCTCATTCGCCATTCAAGCACTATATTTATTAGGGTGTGGTCCGCTTTATACCGCATTTACACATGCGTGTTCGTCATTCGCCTCGACACTCCACGAATATTCGTCGAAACATTCGTATACGAATGCTGTCGCGAACTTCTGTTCACACATTCGCGGAGTGAATCATTTTGAAATTCGCACACGAACATGGAGGACGTGAAAATAATCGCAGCATGCGTGCTACATTTAATGAAATTATTTAGATATCCTGCGTAAAAAAGTAAAAGAAAAGCCATCGTCACAGACGATTTTTTGAGCATGTAAATTATTAAATTACTTTGAGAATTACTCATATAAATAATTCATTTTTTATTTTTATTTATAGATTCTCGCCTGTATCCCTGAAGGGGTAGGCAGAGGTGTAATATTACACCCACATTTTGCATGAATTTTTAGGTCCCACGTAATAGGGGGCGAGCCTATTGCCGTACCGGGCACATTACCCACGACATTACCAGACTCCGTGCTGCCACTGAGAATTTCTTAACGGAAAAACCCAATAACACTTTGCCAGACCCGGGAATCGAACCCGAGACCTCCCAATCCCACGCGCACATTTATGCCGCGAGACCAACGAGGCAGTCATATCTTTTACTATGTTTGTTGATAATCAATTTTGTTTTAGCCAAAGTATGATTTTTTATATTTAATGTGCTTAATGGCAACCCCATACTAGCAGACATACGGTTCCAAGCATGCATCGTTTATCTTTCTGATGTTTTGGGTTCCAAATGAGCTCTTCTTTTTGAAATAGTTCAAGGAATTCTATAATTCGCGCTTCACTCCACTCCATTTTGACAAACGTCCGGTTGGGTCGGGCGCTAGCTGTCAACTGAATGCAGACGAATGTGTAAACAGTAAGTTCGTGTTCGCCATTCGTGCCCTTTGATTCGCGTCCGAAAAACCGCTCTCAACGCGAACACACGAATCACGAATCGAATCACGAGGCGAATAACGAATGTAGTGTTTACACATGCGTGTTCGTTATTCGCCTCGTCATTCGCCTCGTTATTCGCACGAATGTGTAAATGCGGCATTAAGTGTAGTATGTGGCGTATCCTAAGGCAGCGCATTCACTCTTATGCGAGGCAACTGAGCGACGCAAACTTCGACCAAGCGAGCGACACTAGACAAATAAAGGAACTACTCTTTTAAAGTTAAATTATTGTTAACTGGTTTGTTCCTGGTTTGTTTGGTAGTGCTTTAATTACAAGAAGATATAAAGTTACGTTTTCATGGTTAACCAACGACGTTTGTTAGTTATTTCGTATACGTTCGGACCGTGGTCAATATACGACGCTCGAAGTCTTTTCGCGTCAATGTTATAACTATAAAATCGAAACAAAACAGGATAAAATTTGTAAAGGATGGTTTAATTTGAATGGAAATTACATTAGCATTTTCAGATGATACTAAATAATATTACATGAAAGTAAATTTAGCCAATGCTTATCTTGCGGACTGCCCATCTGTTTCGCGGGTCTGGTGTATACACAGCCTAAGAATAGATAATTAATCATAACCGTGGAATGTCTCGGGGCGACCGACAGGTTGACAAGTAAACGATAATAGTATTTATATGCACCTGCTCATCTGGATCCAACCATTACCATTATTACCACATTGGCTTTTTTGGAATACTTGCTACTGAGTTTGTAAATAATTATAAATTGATCTTTACACGTAAAATCTTTCTAAAAATTTGTTTTCCACTAAATCTAGAAAATTACTACCTCAGACATCAAAACTAGAAGGCGATATTACTCGTTATTATTTATTTGATAGGTACTAAGCTCGATTGCCTGATCCATTGACATAATTAGTTTTAGTAAACACTTGACTAAATTATTACTTTGCTAGCTAGTTAGGCTTTAACCAAGTTTCGGAAACATGCAATCGTTGTATGCCGTCACAATAACGTGACATGTAGATACGCCTTCCTGAATCCTGTGCACTACAGTCGCCATTTTCACTAGACTAGAAAAACGGTTCTGTTGACGTGTCCCTTTAAAACATAGCAATGAATTTCTCTGCAATGTCGATACACATCGCGCTTGTTGACGGTTACGCTCTGATGAGTTTATTCCAAAGCCTGTTTGAAGGTAGTATTCGCACGACAGTTTCAGTGAGGCACTCCTGATTCAGAATTTTTGTACTATTTAATGCGAATATTCTGTCTTTGGTTAGACCAGAACATAGACTTTGAACTCAAAGACAAAATATTGGATGCAACTGTGGTAACGCTAGGACAATCATAACTGTGTAATTTAGAGTTCCACTCCTCTCCCTATTCCTTTTACTAAGGGGCGGCAACGCACTTGTTGGTGTCTATGGGCGGTAGTAATTGCTTTCCATCAGGTGCTTTCCATGGTCAACATGTAAGAATTTACTTCTAATAAGACAATTCCCACTCTAGGAGTAATTGCTATGTTGTAAGGCAGTTCACAGACGTTTAATCTACGGGCATAAAGAACGCCCAGATTTGAAACCATAAATAGTGGAACACATAAACACTCGTCGCAGTGTTAAGCGGCGACCGACCGTTAACATTACTCTATCCATGCTCTTAAAGCGTCTATCTGATTCAGATTTAGATATCTAGTTCTTTGTTAGTATTACTAGCAATAAATTGGCTGGACAGGGTATAGATACGAATAGGTACCAATATTCACGCAAAATTCTCCTATCAGCATAATTCGTAAGCGTTGGTAAATTTTTGTTCGACTTCAGGCTAAGCCAAGGTAATTTCTAACGGCTTTAAACAATGATTACTACGTTTAATTAGGCATTGCTGTATTTACTTTGCTGACACGGACAGCCGCAGAACATGGAGTAGAAAATGCGTATATAATACTTTAAACCCGGCGGGCGGTATCTTACCAAAATTCTTATACAAACTCAGTCATCATACTAAGCATCATCAGACCAATTATATAATATAACGTCCGGAAAGCTACCAAAATTTGAATTTTAAATTGCATCAATCCATGGTAAAGTGGAATCCTAGTCTTGAATGCAGTGTGAATGGACTTATTAATATATTAATGCAACAGCCCGCGCTTAGGAGCTAGGAATGCTCTTCAACGTTCCCATTTCAAAGCTCAGAATCGAAATGGGATCTCTCATTAATTTGGCAGAGCTAAAACCTTCTACTGAATGCTACTGAATATTAGCTCTAAATCAAGGAACTGTGTCAATGGAACGGATTCAACGAATACCAATTTAATGAAATTAAATATGCATTGAAAAGGATTTACAAGATTAATTTGGGTAATTATGCAGGTTTAATAACAGTTTGTTAGTTAAGTTTGTAGTATAGTAATTGAAGACGACGTGACACGCGGTTTAGCGGTAAACAAGCGCTAAACGACGTATGCCACTGAACCCAATGTCGTAAGTTCGATCACCACACACACAGACCTAAATAAAAAACCGGCCAAGTGCGTGTCGGGCCACGCGCAATGTAGGGTTCCGTAGTTGCCCATAAAGGTCATTATTGATAATAACTTCTGTTTTACATGGGACTAAAAACGGGCATCTTTAAGATTAAACCAGCGCGTGCTCCCAAAGTAAACTCACAGAAATAGGTATTTATAAGTTAACCGACGATTACTCGTAAACTAGTGATGTCTACTTAGCCGTGATAGTTTTCCTTTTAAATTCGTTACATGAACTACATTTGTGATTTTTTTCACCTCTTCCAAATTAATAGTTTAGCCGGCAGAGGGGGGGGACACTTGAGTCTAACAATTTTTTTCACTTCAAAGCTTGATATTTGACAAACCAGTCACTTGATCGAAAAATGATTTGAGCAAACTAATAATACTTTTTTAAAACCTATCCAATGATACCCCACACAATGGGGTACTAAACCAAAAATAAAATCAACCCCACTATATATGTAGGGGAGATGCCCTTAAAAAAATATTTTTCTAAATTTTATTCTACAGTTTTGTTGCAATATTGTATGTCTATATTCATGTCAAATATCAGCTTTCTAGCACCAGGCGTCTTTGAGCTAGGCTGCGGACGGACAGACGGACGGACATGACGAAACTATAAGGGTTCCTTGTGGACTACGGAACCCTAAAAATGGCCACATGGCACTATCATCATAAACATCAAAACATTAATATATTTTTAAGAAAGCAAATTATTTTAGTCAAGGATAGTTGCATACCTACATCACTTTCATGTTTCTTTTGTTATGTCTTCCAGTCACTCCGCATTTTAACAGCGTGAAAGAAAATCATAAAAATTTAAGATCAAAGTCATATGTCAGATCGAAATGTTGTGTAATGTAATGTTACTATGATTTATTTAAAATAAAACAGAACGTCTGAATTAAAAACACAACGTAAACAACTCAAAAGATTGCTTTTACTAAAATGATTCGGGAAGTGTTGTATAAGAAAGAGGGTCAACATGATCTTATTCCTTAATCTGAAAAGTTTCATAAAGAAATTGATTTCAACCATCTTCCTGGGTCCTACGAATTCATGATTATGGCTCCTTGGGTTTGTTTCTCAAATCAATAATCCCTTAGTGGTTCTCGTAATACTCGACGTTCGCCTCGACAGTAGTAATTCTACAGATAAACTAATATCCAAAGACAACAAACAATACTCGCTCAAATAGACATCTATTTATAATTTATATAGGAACCATTGAGCCCGACAGAATTAAATTAATCATAACTTAATAAAACTGTCAAGCTCACAAATTTTCAAGAGCCTTCGAACCTAAGCTTTGAACTCGCTTACGTCACGTCCTTCCAAATCAGACGATTCATTTTTTAATAAACATTTAAATGAACGAAAGAAGGTAGAATCAGAGATTCCTAAGAATTAAATAGATATTCAAAAAAGAATTTGTTATGCAGATGATACAAAATTCTTTGCAAATGAATTCTGAAGTGGCCTTAAAAAAGACATGTTTCTTTTAAAACTGCTTAAATTTTACCTACGACATTAAAAGGCAAAAAAAAAAAGAAAAATGCCTAGTCTAAAACTAGTTTTAGACTAGGCATTTTTGCACTAAGTGATATTTTTCAACAATACTTACTCTCAAGAGCGCATACATACCTAAAAAGCTACTGATAAAATGTCATCAATTTGTTAGTAAATAAATATTGAGGCACTGGAAGTCTTTACACATATTGTATTTACGTATCAAAATAAAAATCTTTACAAATTTTGTATTAAGCCACACTTACCATGACCAGATTTTTTTTTGCCTTTTAATGTCGTAGGTAAAATTTAAGCAGTTTTAAAAGAAACATGTCTTTTTTAAGGCCACATCAGAATTCATTTGCAAAGAATTTTGTATCATCTGCATAACAAATTATTTTTTTATATCTACTTAATTCTTAGGAATCTCTGATTCTACCTTCTTTCGTTCATTTAAATGTTTAAACCATAAAGACTAAAAGGCTTTACGTAGGTATTCTATATAAGAAACCCAATGTACTTTAAAAAACGTTTATTTTAGTTAATACAACAATAGTGCCAAATGGAGCGTCATAGAAGGTGTTATATGAAATATTTAATTTTTATAGCTTTTACCAAAATAAGAAGCAATAAAGTTTGGCAGAACTATTACATTTATTTGCTTTTCATGTTATGTCTGCACGCTCTCTTATATTTTTTTTCTTGGTCATTCCAAACTTATTTGTAGAAGCTTATTATTTATAACAAACTAGATACCGAACTATGAATGAATTTAGTTGATATTTTGTATAGTTTAATGCACACCATTTTATCAGTGTCTGTACTCAACGCATTCGGGTAATAAAACCATTGAGTAACAATGCTAAACTATTTTTAATTTTTGGTCTCAAGTAAAAGTATTCATATTGTGTGTATTGAATAATCAATGCACTGTCGTCTGGTTAGGTTTAGTACATCACCCTCTTTTTAGACTAGGCACATAAACTAGATATCAGATTAATCTAGAGTTTATAAATGAACTGACTTCAAGGTTACAAATTATGTCAAATGAGACCGACAGACCGATATGCAGAGAGTCTCGAGTTAGAATCCACGGCGCGCACTTTTTGATGTTGTGTATTAAATTGTTAATTATAGTTAGTTAAACGGTGAAGAACTGCATCCCTGACGGATTTCGTAATGTTCTGGAAAGACATCTTTAATCTGCCAACCCGCATTTGGCTAGCATGATGAACTATAATATACCATTCTCATAGTGAAAAGAGGCCCATACGCAGCAGTAGGACAGTGTATATACACAGCTGATGATGATAATATCCGTGTGACGGAAGTAATCCAAATCCAAATTATTTATAGTTTCCAACTTTTACTTCAACATGAAGCTAAACTATGCGAAAATAGCTGCATACACTTTGTTTCAGACGTAAATGAACCCAATATTAAGCAACACTAACATGATCAAAACGTCGCGTCGCGGTACATTAGTGGGTGACACCGTCTGACGAACCACTCTCACTAATTGGATTTGGGTGCAACCGAAACACTAATGATATAAGAACAAGCTTGATTAAGCAGACACTCATTAATGCAGCTACCATTAAATAAGTAACAAAGTGAATAATGAAACGAAAAAAACGATCGCTGCAAATTTTCATTGAATTCTACGAATCTTTTTGAGCTATTATATTATAGTAAAGCATCTTTTCATTTAATACCACATATCTCTGCCAAGTTTTCTACCAGCACAATTAATTAACTAAAAAAAGAGACGCTCCAATGTCCACAATTTTTTTTCATGCGGGGTGTCGTAAGTAACTAGGTCTCAATCAGCTAAAGTAATTTCACCTGTCTTGAAGAAATTACTACTATCAGCCGAACTACGTGTCAGAATAAAATAAGACCTTTTTGGTCTAGATTTTGTCGTTCAAATAATTTTCCAGATAAATTGCCAGTGGGAAGGAATCTTCGCATTGGATTTCAAAGGAGCAAGTTTGCAAGCTTATTATGAAATGATCAAGTTGCAGTACTCACGAGTAGACTTCGCTAGTTATTATAGTTCGTGTATTACTTGAAGGTAGTCTGCGGGAAGCTAACGAGATAACAGATAATATAGAATTACTAGTCTTTCTACGAGTACAAGTAAAATTATAAGATGAAACCTGATATTAATATAAAGTGCATTGTTGAAGCCCTAGTGGCTTGCACAATACTATTTAAAGGGCCAATGCTGAACACATTTTTACTACTGTATTACCTGTGTGGCTGAATCATAAGACACACCGAACTTTGTCACTCGTGTAGTCGTAGAGAACAGGTAAAATGTCACGTAGCCGCTACAAATTTAATAAGGAGTATATAGGACTTAATCCCCTTGCAATGCCCTAGTATACGTGGTCATAGATGAGCATAATTGTATACTTCTTTGAAACTAAGTTTAATGCTAGTACTGGGTACCGGGTTAACCACAAATGAGCAATGTACGAATGTTATTCACGACCTCTGGTCGCTAGTACATCGGGGTACTACCGTACATGAATATTATCCAATTTTGTCTTTATTGCAATGCTACTACTGCACTTTGGGAGTGCATTTTAAATAGTAGGTACGTGTATTTTTATAAATTAATATGAATATAATTTATCATCAGCTCTGTATATAGATAGACATATAAACTTGCCCCCCACCCTGGCTTCGCACGGGTGCAATGTTATGCATGTATTATACATATAAACCTTCCTCTTGAATCATTCCATCTATTAAATAAACCGCTTTGAAATCCGTTGCGTGGTTTTAAAGATTTAAGCATACATAGGGACAGACAGACAGAAGACAGAATTCGTTTTATACTTTGTAGTGATTGACTCACTGCTACGAAGTTGTATCATAGCGACAAGAGGCCCACCCTTGCCACACTTTGAGAAGGGTAAGGTCATAGTCCACTACACTGGGACAACTGGCGGTTGACAGACTTCACATGTCTTTTGACAGGAGACGGACGAATGATTTTAGAATTTATGGAGAACTCACAGATATGTAGCCTCATGTAGGTTTCCTCACATTGTTTGTCTTTCACCGTTTGCAAGCAGCAATAATAAAATTGATACGCATATAACTTCGAAAAGTCAAGCGTGCGCGCTGCGGGTTTTAAACCCGATACCTTCTGCGTAGCAGTTTAATACTATTCATGAAATAAAATACCTATTACCTCACAATAATACAGCAGGTGGACGCCTCAATAATACAAAAGAGCAAAGAACAACAAAATATGACGTAATAATAACTTTTCGCCAAGATTCCAATATTTTCAGCGCTCTCACGATGTCACAAGATCTCTTAGCGCTCGCTGTACATTTTCATTCTATTGAATTTCTTACCAAATATCTTATACAGCAAAATCGTTTCAAAGGCTTCCAAACTAATTAATTCACATATTCTACCTTTTAATTCTATATTGTTTTTTTATTGATTATATTATGTATGTATGTTATTGTGTACTTGGCAATAAATTTGTTGATTACAAACAATCATCATCATCCACATCCCGACTGTGCCCACTGCTATCCTCCCACTGCTCTTCTCTCTTTGTTCTAGCCATTTCTCTCACAATCTCATGATAATCTAGCCCAGGTTCGGCCCGCTATCGCAATAATATCGTCGGCCCATCATGCTAAGGGACGGCCGACACTTCTTTTCGTCATTCGTGAGCCGTGACTGCCATTCTGATACGGCTCTACTCCAGCTGCCGTTTTGTCACCACGCCTAGCCAGTCTAATGATGTTTATAATATAACGGTGTAATCTGTAAAACTACTAGGATTTTTTATTTATTTATTTATAGTCTCACGCCTATATCCCCGAAGGGGTAGGCAGAGGTGTAATATTACACCCACATTACGCCATGAGTTTTTAGGTCCCACGTAATAGGGGGCGAGCCTATTGCCGTACCGGGCACATTACCAGACTCCGTGCTGTTACTGAGAATTTCCTAACGGAAAAACCCAATAACACTTAGCCCGACCCGGGAATCAAACCCGAGACCTCCCAATCCCACGCGCTCATTTATGCCGCGAGACCAACGAGGCAGTCCGCGAGACCAACGAGGCGGTCTAACTACTGGGATAATTATTGTTAAGTATGTTTCTCATCGAATTCTTTATTCTTTAAACAGACGATTAACTTAATGTTTTTGTTACCAAATACAAAGTAATGTTAATTGTTTTAACTTCTTCAAACTTTTATAAGTGCATTTGGTGTTAGCTAGTAAATTATTGTTACATGTGTGAATGTATTGTAACCAATAAGATGGAATAAAGTAAATAATCGTTGGGTAATCTATTAAACAATAATTCTATAGAGAGATACCGACGTGGATTTTCCGTGTAAACCGTTATCATCGAGTAAACTAATTGTATTGCTGATAACTTTAATTGCTGAAGTTTGGCAATTCAATGCATCGTGTACCATTCATGGGGATTTGATAAGTTTAATACAGCTATATTCGGCTCATTATCTTTCATAATGGGTGAACTAGGGAAGTTTTGAACTTGGAATAGAAAGATATCAAATCAGTAGGTAGTGCCTGAGTTTAGCGCGTTCAACTAAGCAAACAAACATACTCAGCAACTGTATAATATACTAACCTTTTCCCACGCCTCCGCTCGCTGGAATGATACACGTAAATTTTCTTCACGAATTAGTCTATATTTGCTGAAAAAAATTACATACTTACAAACATTTGTTCGGCAGTTTTTGTGTTTGTCGCGTTCCGGACGTCTGTCCGGACGCAGGACGTCGGGGGCGCTTCATTTTATACTATATATTTGTGTAGAAGTATCGGTAACATTGTTGTGATTTATTTTAAGCTATTAATAAATGTACAAAACCGAAGATTTACGTCGAATATTTAATAGCCATCAACAAAACAAACATAGAAAGCTATGTAATTTGAGCGCACTGTCCAACCGAGATTCTCCACTTTGTTTCACAGTTCGTGCTTTGATACAACGAGCAAGTTTCTGCTTGTCTGACCACCCAGTGGACCATGGCATATAACAATATACGACTCTGAGATACTTGCTTATTTGTCATACATCGCCTTTTTTCTTAAAATTTTCTACACGGACTTTGATAAACAACGCCTCAGTGAACGCCGCCAAAATTTTTGTAAATCCTTTTGCGTTTATCGTGCTACCCTAGAGAGTGTACGTATCTGAAAACAAATAACAATGTAGGTGTATTTCGTTCAGGTAGCGCTTATAATGTTGTTCTGCAGAAGTGAAATATGCTGAGTATTAAATGTGACTGAGATATAAAATTGTAAAAATATTTTACACAGCGCAACTTGGACTGAAACGTTGTATTATTCACAATCTTCGTGTTTAATTAACTGTCGCATTTCTGTTCAGCGTGATATCCTCACTAATATTATAAATTCAAAAGTGTTTGTGTAGGTATGTGGCTTTTTCCCTTCAAAATAGCTCAACCGAATTTAATGGATTTTAGCATAGTATTAATAAGACAGAAGGATTGCAATAGGACGTAAAGCAATAGCTACTAACACATTTTTGTTAAATTAGGGATCATATTGTAGGGGTAATTTTTATAATTGGTTAATAAAATAATTTTTTTTTACTTCAGACTACTAGACTCTATATTATTATGTTAGTAAGATGAACATTTTTGGGTAGCGTCTACCTCTAAAAGCTGCATCCAATGCTGAATTGGAATATATCAAAACTTTTTTGATAGTTAATCTACAAATAGTGTAAATCTAAATGTATTGTACCTAATACTTAATCTTTGTTGAAAACCTACTTACTGTTTGATGGGATTCAAATTTATCAGATATCATCATCATCATCCTCTTAGCGTTATCCCAGTTTAAATCTGGGGTCCGCTTACTAGTCTAACCGGATTTGGCTGAATATTAGCTTTTCCACAGAGCGACTGCCTGTCTGACCTCTGCAACCCGAAGGGATAGCGATATTCCATGGTAAACCATGGAATATCGCTTAGACTAGTGTCAGTTTATTTAGAAGGTACTGACGACCTATAACGACTGTCAAAGATCTTCATGACTACCGGGACCGATGGCTTAACGTGCTCTCCGAGGCACGGGACAAGCGATAATTGACAATTTAACAGATTTATCAGATAGATCTGAAGAAATTTATGTGTTTGGTAGCTTTTTAATCGCAAAAGTTTATACATCTTTCAAACATCGAGCGTCAAGCAATCAACATAATAAATTTGAAAGGTTGGGAGTATGCATGAATAAACGGCTGTTTATTACTCTTGCACGCAAAAGCGACAGACGACGACGAACAAATTTTTATGAAAATTTACAATAATCATTATTATTAGCTGATATATTTATGTATCAGCAATAATACCCATGCAGGCGAAACTTTGAGCAAAACCTTGGTTATTTAACGGATCATAATAGACTAACTTATTTAAGGTAGACATACCTCTTAATTTATCACGCGCCAAAATTTAAAGGCGACTGACAATAAAAAGATCCTAAAATAGACGCAGAAAAGTGTATAAAACGAGTATTGTTTTTAGAAATGCTTGAGGCCACGGTTTCATCTAGTCCTTCACGCGTCGAAGTGAACAAATGGCTGTGCAGAAAATTTCGGGTAAGGGGTATCGGCTGAACAAACATGAGTTCATAAAAAAATTGTTCTATTGGTCGCGGATTTTTACGTTTTGTTTTACTTAAAGCAACAACCGATGATAGTAATTATTAAAATAGTTCATATTTTACGCACTTACATCGCTTTAGAAGGGTGAGGGTGAAACGAAACGCGGCAAAAATATTAAAATATAATTATCAGTGCCTCAGTTGCGAAAGGGTCCGCCATTGTTGTGTTTTGTTCAGCGACCTTTATAATAAAAGTTGTCTTGTGGAAGAAACCGGTGAATACTTTTCAAAGATACTTTTATAGATTTACTCAGCAATAAATATATATGAATTGTGAAGTGACATTATTCGTGACAAAGACAAGAAATATAGTGATAATAGGAAAAACCTTTTTAGAAGGGCTATTTCTACTTTTGAAACTCGCTATTATCGTAATAGTTTTATGATAAATATTCTTTTAATAGTTATGAAAAACATAAAAGTATCTAGATTATTTATCTGAAAACATATTTTGCTAATGATATGACATGAATGGTAATGAACTTATGACTGCCTCCGACCATGCAGTCAGCGTGGCTACTTTCTGGGCCTCAAAAATATAAGTGTTTGCCAGCGATACGCTAAGAAGAAGAATAATGGTAATGATAGCAATGGCGAAAGCGATGTTGGCGTGGATGAGATTTTGAAGGCACTGGCCAGTATGAAATTAGGTAAGGCTGCAGGGTATGATAGGATTACAGTCGAAATACTGAAGGCTGGACAGGGCATCATAGTTAGTCAGCTGCAGCGGTTATTTAACTTGTGCTGGAGCACCGGCCAAGTACCTGATGACTGGGTCACAGCAGTAGTTCTGCCTCTTTATAAAGGAAAAGGCTCGCAACAAGACTGCATAAACTAGAGGCATTAGCCTTCTCAGCATTGTTGGCAAATTGTTTGCGAAGGTACTGATTGAAAGAGTTATGAAAGTAACCGACAAGAAAATATGGGATGTACAAGCGGGATTCCGAAAGGGTAAGGGGTGTACGGATCAAGTCTTTTCCTTACGATGCATAGCCGAGAAATTTTTGTCCAAAGGTTGAAAGGTCTACTGCGCATTCGTGGATTTGGAAAAGGCTTACGATAAAGTGGTGAGGAACGAAATGTGGTCGGTACTGTCGATGTATGGGGTGAACAGCAGCCTCATTCGAGCTCTGAAATCCTTTAATGAGGCTTCTAGAGCTTGTGTGAGGATAAACTGGGCATACACTGACTGGTTTACCATCAACACAGGTGTTAGACAAGGATGTGTAGCGTCGCCGTGGCTGTTCAACCTCTTCATGGACAGTTGTTTACAAGATTTGAAACATAGTGATTGTGGATTAAGGATGAATGAGTTTGTAGTTGTAATAGTCTATAGGGCGTTCAAGTGAAACACACAAAGTCACTAGAAAAAAAAACCTTATATTGTTCGAATGTTTGAATTTATAACAGTCACAGAAGAGTAGAAGTTAGCACAAGCACTGTGCGATAGACTGTAGTACGAAAAGTAGTTACAGAACAGATCACAAGTTACTTGTCAAATGCCTCCTTTATGCTGATGATCGGGTAATACTTGCGTCTTCAGCGAAGGAGTTGCAGGAGATGGTAACAGTCGTGCATGGTGCTTTAGGGAGAAAAGGAATGAAAGTGAATGTGAGCAAAACGAAAGTTATGGTTTTTGAAAAGGAAGCATGCGTTACGGCTTGTAATGTTATGATCGATGAACAGCGAGTGGAGCAAGTGAATGAATTTGTATATTTAGGTACGCTGTTTACAAGAGATGGTAAGAATGTAGAAGATATTGAAAGAAGAGTTAATGCAGGTAATAGAGTGAATGGAGCTCTGAAGGCGTTAGTACCTACTCTTATGTATGGTAGTGATAGTTGGGTATGGCAGAAGAGTCATTAAAGTTGAGTAAATGCTGTAGAAACGAGAGCACTGAGAAGTATGTGTGGTGTTTCTTTGACTGACAGAGTAAAGAATTGTGTGATAAGAGAGTATTGTGGGGTCAATGAAGATGTAGTGACAACCCATATGATTGGCGTGGAGCGAGCACAACGTATGGTGCTTAAAGTTCTTCTTCACTTAGCATATCGGCATCCAACTTCTGCCGTCTATGAACAAACAGGTGTGCTAACAGTAAGAAAGATATTTGTGTGCGAAATTTTACAAAGATTTCACAGGAAAGTGGTCCCTACCCTAATATTGCCACAAACGCGCATAAGACGCTAGCCCGTGCCTCATATGAAATAAAAATTTGCTCAGAGATCCTACGACTTTTTGGGTCTTGTGTAAACTAGTAATATCAACATGGCTAAAGTCAATGGACTATGATGCTGTAGAAAATCTTCTGAAAACCATAGACACGTGAAGTCACATACATACACACACACTGACACACACACAAACACACGAGCTCACACACACACGCACGCACGCGCGCACACACACACACACACACACACACACACACACACAAACACACACACACACACACACACAGACACACACACACATCTATAGTCTTTCTTTTTTTTATTTACGCTTACCTATATTGTTCCGGTTATTATTTAGGTCAAGGCTAAATTGTCCGTATTTATGCAAAAAGGAACCACCCAGCAGAAATGCACTTCTGAAATATCAATGGATTTACAAAAACATGTGCAGCTCTGTTAGATTAAGTAAAATATTACATTTATTTTATGTTATTGTATTGATAAATTACTCATTTAAGTATGTGTATATAAATTTGCTCTGGATACTCTTAATTTTTATAGAAAATTAAGAAAATGTGCATGTGGTTCCTTTTAATATTTACTTACTAATAGCATTCCTCATATGCAAAAAAGAACCACAACCCATGGGTTTCAAGTATATCGGTAAAATCATGGATTTACCGATATACATGAAACTAAGTATTATCGTAACAAACCGTTGATATGCAGCCTATAGCAATCCACTGCTGGACATAGGCCTCTCCCAACACGCGCCACAGTACATAGTTCATAGCCTTTCGCATCCATGTCGTCCCAGCCTCGATTTCAGGTCGTCAGTCCACCTAACCGTGTGCCGAGACCACGACTCGGTAAGCGTAAGGTAGGGACCTTACGCTTACCGAGTCGTGGTCTCCACTCTAGGACAAGCTTGGTCTATCCGCCATCAGTACTTCTGCAGATATAACCAGTCCACTGCCTCATAAGCTTACTTATTTTGTGAGCTATGTCGGTAATTCTGGTTCTGTGTCGGATAACTTCGTTACGGATTTTATCCTTCAAAGAGACGCCAAGCATACCCCGTTCCATAACTCACTGCGTGACTTAAAGTTTGGGGACTAGTCCCACTGTGAGTGTCCACGTCTCGGCACCGTACGTTATAACAGGTAGGACGCATTGGTTGTAGAGTTTGGTCTTCAGGCATTGTGGTAGGAGCGAAGAGAAAACTTGACGTAGTTTGCCAAACATTGCCCAACTCAATTGGACACTACGGTCGATTTCTTTCTCGAAGTTATTGCTACTAAGCTGGACAACAGGCTGTGGCTCATGGTAGACATACTCTTGAACAACTTCAAGCATCAATCCGTGGACATAAACCGATCCCGACATGATGAGTTCGTCTAACATAATCTTGGTTTTGTTCAGTTCATGCCGAGACAAGTTCACGTCGAGAGGCTCTGTTTAGACTGTGGAGCATCCCGCTCAACTCTTCCAGGGACTCTGCAACGATGACGATATCGTCAGCAATCCGAAGGTGTGAGATGTATTCGCCGTTAATGTTTATGCCCAGTTCAGGCCAGTCTGGACTGGCCTGAACTGGGAAAAGCTGACTACGAAACTTAAAACCAGCGCACTCAAAGATATCTTTAAGATGCTGGCATCTTAAAGATATCTTTGAGTGCGCTGGTGAAGAGCTGATTAAAATATTAAGTCTCCCTGCCTCACACCTCGACGCAATCGCGTTGACGGGGCTGGAGTTGGATGGTTTTAGTGGCGATATAATACAAACATATCAACGCCTCGATATAGCACCAATCGGTACGAGACTGCTGCAGAGCAACAAAAACCACCCAGGTTTCGATAGAGTCCATGAAAGCCATACACAGCGACTTATTATACTCATTGGTCTTCTGTATATTCTGCCAAACAGTATGGATGTAGTCTAGTTCCTGTGGCTGGAAATCGTCAAGTTTTCTGGTGAGGCTGTTTGTTAGCACTCTCGAGAACAACTTGTAGAGGTGGCTGAAGAGTGAAATGGGTCTATATGTTTTCAGCGAGGTTTTGTCACCTTTTTTGAAGAACAGGACAACCGCACTCCCGCTACACGCCTGAGCTGTAAGGCCCTGATGGATAACGGAATTAAAGAGGCTCGCCAGCTCTTTCAGGACTACAGTCCCTCCTGCTTTTAAGAGCTCTGTGGTGATTTCGTCATCTTATGGAAACTTGTTGTTCTTAAGTTGCTCGAGACCTTCACTTTCCTCGCCTTGGTTGACATCAGGGATGTTTTCCGTATATTGGCGCGGGAGTTAGGCTCTATAGTCATTATTGCCAGGTTTCAAGACTTTAGACTTCCATGATGCGTACAGGTCTTTGAAGAAACTCTCAATTTCAACGAGAATTTCGAACTTTAAGTTTACGCCTTCCGCAGTACAATAAAATCACGTACTTGTGGTTCTGCTGTTAACAATATTTATTTATACATGGTAGAACCGAATGCTTGTGGTCCATTTTGCAAAACAAAATATTAGTCATTAAAATATGAATATATTTTACGCATAACGGTACCACGGAAGTTTGGTTCCATTTTGTGTATTATAATAATCGTTAAAAAATAGAAATATTTTTAATGTATCATGGTACCAGGTATCTGTGGATCTGTTTTGTATAAAATTACATGGAATTTATATGGTTTATTTGTTTGATGAAACGAGTCCCATGGTGCTAATGGTTCGGCTTTACAATATGTATAATGTGTGTTTTTGCTGTTGGTTCCTTTGTGCTTTTTCTATAACTTGTTTCCAAGGGAAAAATCATGTGGATCTTTTTTGAATAAGAAAATAAACCACTTTTAAATTAGTGTTGTTCAAAAAAAGCAGAAATCAAAATTTGTCGTGTGGTTCCTTTTTGCATAAATACGGACATAATTATATTGAGAAAGGTATGCTAAGATGGTTTGGGCACGTGGAGAGGATGGATGACGAAAGACTGACCAAGCAGATATATCAGCCAAGTGTAGAAGGGACAGGACGAAGGGGAAGACCTAGGCGGACGTTCTCTTACGTCATGCAATAAATATGAGAGCAGGTCTAATAACGTGATGTGATATAATTATAATAAGATGAAATTTTTTTTCCGGTACTTTATGCCAAAGAAAATTTGGAGCTTTAGACATCCGACATTCTGGGGGATAATATAAGAGAACTGGATAAAACATCCAAAGATTCATTTTAAAGGTCACGGAGGCAGAATAATCATCTTTTAAAAATTTCTGACACTTAGATGCTTAGAACATAGTGAACTTTAGGGAAAAGTCTTTGATAATTTTTCGATAACGACTGAAATTTCCAAGCAATTTTTTCCTCGGACAGATTTTCTCGTAATCTATTTGACATCAACACCTCTAAAGAATATTGCAGTCATTACAATCTGTGAGGGGCCGGACATCCACCGCAGAGGGAACAAGAGAATTGCTTGTCATCTATCAGGACACCCTCGAGAATATACTCCATCTGAACTCGCCGTATTGATTAACTGCGCCGGGCTTAAAACGTGTTAGCTCATTTAATAGTATATTAAACGCTATTTTATTAGTGTTAAGGTTTATTTTTTATTTATTTGAAAGCAATGATATAAGTATAATAAATTTATTTTGATAGTTTCAAAGATATAATATAATATTTGGTACTACAAGCGATAGCCGAGTGGATATACCAACAGACTACCATGCAGAGGGTATCGGGTTCCAATCCACGGCGCGCACCAATGACTTTTCGGAGTTATGTGCGTATTGAATTGTTAATTATCACTTGTCCCGTGCCTCGGAGAGCACGTTAAGCCGTCGGTCCCGGTTGTCTTGAAGATCTTTGACAGTCGTTACAGGGCGTCAGTACCTTCCAAATAAACTGACACTAGTCTAAACCATGGAATATCACTATCCCTTCGGGTTGCGGAGTTCAGACAGGCAGTCGCTCCGTGGAAAAGCTAATATTCAGCCAAATTTGGTTAGACTAGAAAGCGGACCCCAGATTGAAACTCGGATAACGCTAAGAGGATGAGTTTCAAAGATATAATAAATCTGTTACAATTGAAATTACATAAAATATTTTCGAACCAGGATATTTCGATCAGTTGATAGCTAAGATCTCATAGATTAAGTTAGAAGCTTAAAATATTTTGCATTCTGAATTAAGAGGATAGACATGTTTATTTATAATTATTTTATATGATGTAAACTAACTTTAAAAGTCTTATGCAACATTTTCATTCATCTCTTGATGTAAACCATCTTCCACGTGGACAACACGTATGGCGTAGTGATGTAAGCAATCTCCTCTTTTAACATTGCGCGGAGTATCGTGATTTCGTGTAATTTCCCGTACAAGACAATACTTAATTCACAAATTATAGTTTCGAGATTGTGGGAACACACGTAGTCTTTAGGTGTGTTAGTTGAATATTTGCGAAGTCACCAGTGAATACTGTTTTTAAAGAAATAAAAAAAAACTAAACACTTGAAACTTTAGATTCATTTTAGTCGTTGGTACCTTATGATAAATTATCTATAATAGTTAATGTTAAATATATTATGAAATACTTTATGCCTCTCAATAATCTGGATAGGTAGAAAGTTATATTCACCATGACGGTATATTACCCCTTTTATTAAAGAATTCTACGTAGCAAACATGAAGCATATATTTATTTTAATATAAAATACATACATACATAGACTCACGCCTGTTTCCCGGAAGGGTAGGCAAAGACTACGGAACGCCATTTGCAATGATCCTGACATACCTCTCTTGTTTTATTCACTCCAATCAAATTTCTCATGCATGCTCTTCGGTTAAGGGTACTTCTAACCTGTCCTTTTTTTAGGATGTCTCCGATCTGGTCCGAGAACGTCCGTCTAGGTCTTCCCCTTCCTCCTGTCCCATTCACACTTGACTTATATAACTTCTTGGTCAGTCTTTCGTCATCCATCCTCTCCATATGTCCAAACCATCTCAGCATACCTTTCTAAATGGTGTCTACCTAACAAAATAGATATGCCGACACATTATATTGTAATAGTTCACAAATACACATGTTTCACACGTTAGGAATTTTAAATTTTCTCGAAATTTCTGTTTGTTTGTAGTTTCCACCATTGTTAACGCTACATAGGCTTGGTGTCTATTTCCAGCTTTTAAACTCCGCGCGATCAGCGCGTGCACAGATAACGAATAGTCATTGGGACGTGTGCGTACGCCTTTGCCATAGACAAGTAGCCATGGTGGAAGCTTATTGATTGTCCTTTGTTAAGTTTGTACAAATAGTATTTAAGACACCTGTACAGTATATACCTATATAAAAAATATTTGCTTGCGTCCGTAATAAATTTATTTAATTTATTTATAAAAACGGTCCCAACAGAATATCAGCGCCATCTTGTGTCACAAGATGGTATTGCACTGAGTTGGGATCCGATTCTGTTTATGTTAAGTTAGTTTTTAAGCTTTTATCTCTCTTTCTGTTGCATGCATATTCATAAACGGAATAAATGAAGTTTTCTTTCTTTCTTTTTCTTCTTTTACCCCACAACACACTCTTATCACACAATTCTTTACTCTTTCGTTCAAAGACACTCCACACATACTTCTCAGTGCTCTCATTTCTACGGCATTTATTCTACTTTCATGTCTATTTTGCCATACCCAACTCTCACTACCATGCATAAGTGTAGGTACTAACACCCCTCTATGTACAGCCAAACGTGCCTTTTTGGACACGTTTTGACTGTTCATAAAAGCCTTCAAAGCTCCATTCACCCTATTACCTGCATTAACTCTTCTTTCAATATCTTTTTCATCCTTACCATTCCTAGTAAAGAGCGTACCTAAATTTAACAAAAAGTTACTCCGTAGTGATCATAACTCCCTGTAACAGTATCACAAAGAAAAGAACGAAAGTTTCGGCACAAAATCTAATTTAATAAAATCATAATATAACCCAACTGAACAGCTTGGTCTCTTAAAACAAAATCGGAATATTTTTAACAATATTAGACTAGAAATAGGTTAGTTAAACCATTTGTAACTTCTATTTAGAAGAACACAGCACAGTTAAAACTAAGAACAGAGACAACTTTGACCGATATTAAAGTAGTCTTCTTAATAAGTATTTATTCTTCTTTCTCTAAGCGTTATCCCAGTTTCAGTCTGGGGTCCGCTTTCTAGTCTAACCGGATTTGGCTGAATATTAGCTTTTCCACAGAGCGACTGCCTGTCTGACCTCCGCAACCCGAAGGGATAGCGATATTCCATGGTTTAGACTAGTGTCAGTTTATTTAGAAGGTACTGACGCCCTATAACGACTGTCAAAGATCTTCATGACAACCGGGACCGACGGCTTAACGTGCTCTCCGAGGTACGGGACAAGCGATAATTAACAATTCAATACGCACATAACTCCGAAAAGTCATTGGTGCGCGCCGTGGATTCGAACCTGATACCCTCTGCATGGCAGTCTGTTGGTATATCCATTCGGCTATCGCTGCCTAATAATAAGTATTTATTACAGAGACGTATTTATCTAACAGTAAAGACATAAATCAAATATTTGAATGAACTATTTTCTTGTTTCGTCTTTTTAAACCCCCTTTTTACGTAGTCAGGTTATAGTTTTTAAACTTATTTATATGCTCGTAACCTTTCTTAACGAGAAATAAATCTCTTCCCTGTTTAATAAAGTACGTGCGGTGTTATTCGAGACAGCTTTGAATACCTTTAATTTTGTTCGGTTACCGTTATTATTAAGGGTTAAGTGACTGCTTTGAATTAAATTTTCTTCACATATTAATAACGAGTATATTTTTCAGTATGTGTAACAATTTAATAAATGTTGCAATAGTGAAGGCTAGTATGTGCGTCGGATGGCACGTAAAGTTGTCAGTCCCGGTTCTTGTCTCAGGATAAGAGAGTCCATGTTGGAGGCCTCCAGGTGGTCTGAAAACTCCGAAACTAGAGTTAGCCACACACTCATACGAAAAACAAACAAACATGTGAAGGCTGCAGTACCACCTCCCATAGCCCTACGAATCTTTCTCGGGTAATACCGAAAAGACAATGAGATAAAATGCATTCTACTTTGCATGAACTATTTAAATTACTATGCTTGAAGCGTACATTTCATTTAAACCAAATTCTCTACCGAATAGATCGGTAGCTATGTGACACAGTTAGAGATTGCCCATATTTTGGTAATTTTGTATAAGTATCAATAGTCCAAAATTTACGCTTTTACTCAATCTTATTGATGATGTAATTTTTTATTGAATAAAAAAACATACCAAGATAGCTTTTATGCAAACTCATATAGCGAGAGCAGCTGCCGAGTTTCATAATTTTTATGATTAAACAAAAAAAATATTATTAAGCACCTAACTTAGCGACAGTTCTGTTAAAAACAAATAATGTCAAATCCAATGAGCGCAACGGTACATAGATATGTGTCATTGCAAAGTAATATGACACTGGGACGTCAACATTTGGCGTTAATCTATTGAAATATTAAATTCTTGGGCATTTATCAGAGGATATTTTTTTTTTGTTTTGGTTGACAAGAAGAGGTTAGTTTAAAGTTAAATGCAAGTTTCTGGTGTCGCAATGCTCGTCCTGCGGCAGGCATCTCGGAAAAACGGGTGCAGAATTGCAGATGCCAATCTATTAGTCGCACAGAAGATTCTTTACACCTCATAAAAATAAATGGCTTCTTCTGAGGAAGGTAGCCCCAAATGTTATTTTACCGTTACTTTTTAATGAATTTTGTTTAAATTCATTCTGACGCTTTCATTCATACACAACGTAAAATCTCCATGCCTAGAAAATTTTATGTAATGTACTAGCTAGCGGTCATTATTTTATTCATTTGTGATATTTTTTTTATGTTTTAGGATAGCTTAGCTATTTTTATTGCCTATGATTAAAACAATCAAGTCAATAGTAGAGAACCATGTTTACACTCTATCATTGACATACATGGTTCTCTATTATTGTCTTGCATTTACAGAATTACTTACGTGTAAAGAACTACAGAAAACGGCAAATTCATTAAAATACTTTTGGGGAAATTCGACCACTCAAACACAAAATCAAATATGTTTCTTTTTGTAAAAATTTAATATTTTTGGTCACTACAAGAAGTCATAGATAATAAAATATAAATTCAAATATATTGTAGCATAATTGAGCATTAAAAAAACGACTGTTCAATAGGTATAAAAGTTCACTAAAGCATAAAATCTTAAAGACAACTGTTGAAACAATGGTTGTGAAGCCCTGAATGTGTGTTTGCAAAATGTTTCTCCTGGCACCAACTATAGTACAAGTCATCCTATTAAGAAATATGTTTTCATAGATTGTATCGTCTCGCTGCCTGGATATTAGTAAAATATCGATTGTGTAATATATTCGTGACAATATCCTAATATTTCGAACTGTATAAAATCTATTCTGCCATTTAGATTTCTAAATCTGTCAACATAAAAACCGAGCGTTTACATTGGATCGCTGAGTGGATAGAAGTTCATTGGGTTTTTAACAAATAGATTGATTTGATGGCCTGGAAGCCGAATCAACAGAACGAATACAAATATATTGGTCAGATGGAATTTAAAAAGGCTTTTAAATTACTGAGTTGTGTTTTAGCAAAGAGCGTTATATACGAATCCAGATACATGAATAGATTGCTGAAACTGAACTCATAAAGGGTTATGTATATAATTAAATATGCTTTATAGTAACATAACGCAATAAGCCTTGTGCATAAAATAGCCCATTTAGAAGAAACAGAGTGTACATGTAGTACAGAAATAATCAATACGGAAAAAATAATAAACAAAATGTAGAGAAAATGTTTTTCATTTTATATTTAAAGTAGTGCTTAACAATATGTTTGAATACATTGTATAAATTTTCTTCATACAGCGATTAAATTTACGTTTTATATTTTGTAACTATATCAAAAAAGAAAAGAGTAGGTTCGTAAGTTAGCAGTGACTTACCTAATGATTTCTTTAAGAGTTTCGGGGAAACAAGGTAACCTTGGTGCTGGCAACATTTAGGCAGCTTGCAGCAGCTTACGTTTACGACTCAATTCGAACCAGAGGCTATTTGAGGTCGTAACGGCTCGCACTAATTTACCAAATGTACTCCAGTTGCAAGAGTCATAAATCTTGTCGAATCTCAACTTGTAATTGGTCTTTGATGTTGTTTGTAAAGATGACGCCTTAATATTTAAGCAACGGTAATATTTAAGCCTGAATTATGTTGTTATTAAAAATAGTAGTGATAATAAGGATGTGTCGTTGACGTGACCACAATTGGTGTAATTCTAACGATCTTTAACTTAAATAAAAAAGGTATATTGTTATCTGTTTTTGGTTGTATGGCAGCATAACGTATAGGTACTGTTCGAGTATAAAATAATTATGACGTATTATAAAGACATGTCGTATTTTAGACTCGCAGTATAACGTGTAAACCCACTGAAAATAGTATTGATAGTGTAGCTGCATACATAAATATTAACTATACATTCATACATCTCTGAATATTACATTCCACGCATTTGTACATCAAAGTACAATTTGTCATAGGTACGTGTCCTGGACGCTGATATGTGTCGCTGTATTCAATTGATCTTGGTTTCTGCTTGATGCGATCAATCAGAAAACGTTAGCTCAGTTATGAATGAAGCTGTGAAACCATTTATTGATGATATCACAAGCATTTTAGCACGCACTGGTCTAGTGAGCTTATCTGCGTGTTTACCGCTAATGCAAATATACCAGTAAGAAAGATTGCTCGCATTTGGACTGGAGTCTCCGATTAGCAGTTTCGTAGTACGATATTATCCACAAGACGCCCGCAGCTACACATTGTTGTTTTTTTTTTTAATGATTCTTGCTGAACCTGTGGGAGTATCGAGAACACCCTTTTTAGTACACTCTTCCGCTCCTCATAGGACTTTCATAACGAATTTCAGCTTCTTACGCCCAGTGGTTTGACGATTAAATTTAAAAGAATGTATAGCGGGCATTCTCTAGTAAGTTATAAATATTTAAAAGTACATTAAAACGTTAAACGCGGCAATACCAACACAATATTTAACATTCACACATTGTGACACTTGGCCATTGTAAGCGAAACACTTACCCGGACGTTCAATTATACATTATACTTATAGAAGTTTAAGTGTTCCACGCTTGCCAAGTTTGCGCCCAGAGGATCGTTAAAGTCAAAACGACCACAAGACGCAGTGCTACTGAATGTTCTGGCGTAACGACAAATGCACCGCGAATATTATTGCTATTCCTAAGGGGCGCGCATGTTAAGCGAATACACACAGTTAATAGCTGTATTCTGAGGGGATTTGTAATTATGTAAACGTGGATTCACCGAATTTATCTACTTTGTCTACGACAGTGTCAAGATTCGATTACTCCGGTTTAATATAGTCTAACATTTTGTATTATGTGATAGAAAATGTTTAACTGGAGGTAACTACTTCCACAAGACTTGCATTTTGTATATGTACGATACAGTTGCGTGAGCCATATGTTTCATATTTTGCAACCGCGTCATGGTGGACGCGGTTGCACCGCACCCAAATGGGAACAATCGCTAAAAGATGGAGACATTATATTTACTCATTCGTGTCATTGTCAATGTATTGTTCCGATGATCTGAGGCCCAATTCTCCTAAATAAATTTGTTCAAAATACAGTTTCGATATAATATCAGTGTAATACTTACGTTACAAAGGTATACTCCTAAATTAACTGCTATTTGAATGAAATTGTAATTAGATCGTCAATTGAAACAAGTATCAAAATATATGTCAACGACGAACTGTATCATTCAAATTATACGATAATTACATTAGGTAAGCAGAATACCAATTCTGAGTCAATTCAAAATATAATCTCATTTCGTTCAAAATATAATTTCAATGTCATATAAAATACGAGAATTGGGCCACAGTGCAGTGCTATGTACAGTTTTGAGTTATCAACTTTTCTTAATGTTATATACTTGTATAGCGAGGTGTTGTAAAAGTTCTATTTTATATCAATAGTAGCTTTTACCTGCCTCTATTTCTTAGAGAAAGTTCAAAGAAACTGTGGTGCGACTTTCGTTGCACCTGAAATACTTTTAAGACGTTTTATTTCTTTAAAATTAGCGAATTGACTGTCCGTTTTTTGGGTATCTAAACGAGCGCAAATTTATTGAGAATTTCAAAATGCTTTATCATGGTAAGTATTTTTATACTGATCAAGATATAGGTCAAATTTATCCGTGTATTTTGTAGTCGCTGTCACCTATCGAGTATTTTTTTTTGTTATTACGGGTAAAATTTATATTACGGGCTCACTCTGGGCCACTTGAGGCAGACACCACCACTAAAACCAGGGTATCCGTCTATCCCGTAGCGTCAGGGCTATGCGAATCGCGGTAAGCATACTTTGTCGTGACTCCTATCGGCCCACCACCATCTATTAACTTACTACTAACATACTCCATAGCCCTTTTCAACCCATGCACATAAAACTCTATTTCGTCTATAGAACACGCAATTATCGTTCCTTTTCGACACTTTTGCACGCGTTTGATAAGCAAGTTTGCCCTTTTAATAACCTACAAAAAAACTGGCGAGTATAGGTAGAAAAACGCTGATACTAAAGAACGTTTGCTTTTTCGCGCAATCTTAATAAAATACTTTACATAATTTTTATGTGAGTACAAACATTGTGAAAACGTTTAGTAAAAAAAGGTATTCTATACAACCTCGAATCAAGTGAAACAGGAATACAGAACAAGCTCTATAGTGCGTGTAAGGCCAAAAAAGGCTGACCTAGAGAAACACGAGATCATACCTCACATCAAGTAAAATATATAGGTTAACGAAGTGTTGAAGTGCCATCTTGAAGCTTTTGTATGAAGTGGTTTACCGTTCGTGATTGGTCGGCAAATATAAAACGCTTGAATAGGTATTTTAGTCGGGTGCCGACATTTAGTCAGGTGACAGTGAGTGGCATTTATATCAGAACGCTACCGTGCTTCGGAGGGCAGGTAAAGCTGTCATTCTTGGTTCTTGTTTCTGAACAAACAACATGTCCGACACCAAAGTAAGTAATTCATGGTGCAACTCTCTTTACTTGATAAAAATAAAACCCTTACCTGTTTATTAAAAAAATGTGAGGGTTTTATTTTTCTTCAGATTAATGCAACACCTTAGAAATATGATACAGTAGAATAGGAGCGAAATATGGAACCATTATACTCGAATTTAAGAATTATGAGTTCAATGCCCTCTGCTAAAATAGGAAACAGCATCGTTGTTTGCGTCCGCAATAGCCGTGTTTGTTATAAACGACGGACGCGTGTTATTCAAATAATCGCTGAAGCTGATTCAAGCAAAACCGTCAAGCTTTCGAAGCGTGGTTACTCAGGAAAATAGTCACAGATCGTTGTAGCTTTAGGTACAATAACAGAAAGACAACTTTGGTTTTATAAAGAACAATGGTAAGGACATTTTGCAGCTTACTGTCTTATTTTTTAATACGTTGTACCTATTATAATTAATATATACTGTAATATATATTATAAAGCTGAAGAGTTAGTTTATTGGTTTGGTTGAACGCGCTTATCTCAAATAGTACGAGTTCGCTTTAAATAACATTTTTGTGTTGAATACGCCATTTATTAAGGAAGACATAGGCTACAATAACATCACGCTATGACCCGGGGTGCGGAGCAGGAGCCCTAAATAACACGGGTATAACCCCATGCTCAATAGTAGGGGAGCCCACCTATGGAGCCCACGATGCTAAATTGGGATTTACTAGAGCGTCATAGAGACCTATTGGGTTGCAAAGCTTAGATGATAAGAAGATAAAAATGTAAATAATGTATAATTTTTCATCGGTGGGGGGAGCGGCTAGAGACCTTCAAAATTTTTGTGTATATGTAATTTGTGTGTATGTTGTCTTAATCCCTGCAGATAATCGTCAGATTAAGAGTAAGCACGTCTAGGACGTTAGGATAAAGCATATATATCTTAATCTGACGCGCTTGAGTATTTCAAAACGTCGAATTCACTCATTCACATTTGCAACTTTCTAATAATGGCCACGAGTTTCCGTGATACCTAAAGCGTCAGATTATTCAAGGAGAACCTTTTTTTAGGTTCACTTAACATCCCCTTAGAAAATCTGACACGCTTGATTAATTTTTTTATTTTTACATTTTGAAATCTTACCTCCACTATACAAACGATCTGATTATCATTCCTACTTTATTAAAAATATGTAGGACATGGATGCTATCAATATCTGACGCGCTCGAGTAAATCCCGAAATACCTTCATGGGCTCCCCTACTACCAGTCATAGTATAATGGATGTCTAGTAACTTTTAATATAACAGCGTTTTAATTACAAAGCGTAAAATGTTTTGTCCATGATCCTGTATTACGTTTATTTATATCGCCACATCGTGTGTGGCGTGCCATAAAACTTCACAGTTGTACATGAAGTATTTTGGTACTAACAACACATACGAGAACGAAACCACATCAAATATGAAAGCCCTAACTAAAGGGAACTAAATTAAAACTACTTGCAAACGTGTTTAAATAATGCAGGTACGAACCGAATAATCCAAACCATTCCCTGTCTGCCAGTAATAAGGTACTAAATTAGTATCAAATAGAATTGTTCGTAATATAAAAAAGGAAATAAATTAATAAATTTAATTTCTGCAAAGTTTGCTAGAGTCCACAACTTGGATCGGTGACCGCATATTGCGGCAATTGTCAAAGTGCTACTGTGTCGGTTTATCTACTTCTTGAAAAACAAATCACATATTTTATGAGCACGACACATATATAGATTATTATAGAAAGATGTTTCACAATAACCAGCAAGGCCATATTTGTCAAATATAGCTTTTAATATTTTCTAACATTTTTGTTATGGAAAAAGAAAGACTACTTTTCGTTATATCTTTACTATCGTTTAGCAAAGCAGATAAAGCCTATTAAAAAGATAACATACAATGCACACACTAAGAGCTAATAATGATAATGAACGCAAGATGCCAAACCTACTGACTCAGTAGAACTTAATCTCATCCGAACCATGTTAGTGATTCTGTGTACCCAAGAATTATCATTGTAAAGAACAGTACGTACCAGCATACAATAAAGGACCCAAATCAAGGAGTTTCAAAGCCTTAGGTTAGTCGACTCTAGAACCTAATTGGGTAACTTGAATGGTAATCAAGTCTAAAGAAATCGTCAATCGAAACCGATCCGGAGTACTATACACTATTGGACTTATGTGATTACAATGCTAATATGGACGACCATTAGGATCGTTGATTTTGTGTTGATTGCCTTTGAGAATTGGACGTGCTATAGATCGCTTTTAAATCCAGTATGTTGCGCGTGTACTGGTCAATGCATTACAGCTGTATAATTATGATGTGGTTTTTGTCATGATTGAAATGTAACGGAAAAGAACTAACTAAACAGAATATAATTATATTTTTAATTCAAATCTCAAAAAAACTTTTGATAAATGGTGATATCATAAACGCTGGTTGATTATCAAAAGTATTAATTGAGTTCTATTGGCAAAGGTTGATCGTGTTTCTCTGTCTATAAATCCTCTGTCGCCATAAGTCATTAAAAGCTGTTCACGAAAGACGAATAGCCTTGGCCAATTTACGGACTATACATTTGACATATTATATCGCTTCTTTCAAAAGTGTTATCTATTTACAGAAATGAAACTTCATTTTCCAGATATAGAATACTCCATATTTCACGGATAATATGGGCAAATTTACTCGCCGCATTATTGGGTGCCCCAATGAAACGTATTTCTGAATCGAAATTTCGAATTTCTACCGAAACTGTAATACCAAGTTGATTAGATTAAGGTTTGCTCCAAACGTTCATAATTTGCACAAACAACTGGAATCCCTGGCTAAATTGTGGACGATATTAATATGCAATTTTGAGTTTCACAAATAACTTGTGAGTTGATCCAAATGAACGACAATCAATCATTATTGTCCGTTAGCATTATCAATAGGATACATTTCAACATGTGCACAAACATTCAGGTATCTATAACAGTATTGAATTATGCATTTCTATCATTTATCTATATAGATATACTATAGGATGCCAGTAGCTATGCCTGCACAGTTTTGTAAATTTAACTGTTTCTACCCGATCCCATGTCAGCCAATACCTTCGTAGTGCAACTCTACGGTCCCCAAAACTATACCTGCCAAAATTCTGCTTCATGTGCCCAAAAGTTTTGACTGTGCCTTGTCTGTCAGACAGTCAACAACGCAAGAATTGTATGTAGACAGATTTTATAAATATACGGAAAACATGAAATTTGGACAGTCGAAATGTTGGTGAAAAGCCCCTGATTTTAAAGCAACCGCCGAACAGCTGTCCGCTTTTATATAGACAAATGCGGTATCTTCTTTATGCTATCATGGTCTATTATTACCGCTACCCCTTTTCGATGTATCTGTTATATTAGGTAATAGGTATACATAGATAGATAGAAAATTCTTTATTGTACACCACATACAATACAAATGCTACATATAACATGATACATTCTAAAAGCAATTTCTTCTAGGGAACCTTGGGATGGACTGGATAAGATCAGAAAAACAAAAACAGTGGTGTAGTCATAAAATGAAGTAAGGATAGATACACAAGTACATAAAGACATAAATAAATATAATATACTAACTGTCCCGGCTACCCTGTATCACCTTTTAAAGGTCTTATTGCTTATTCCTTTTTTTTTCAAACTACTTGTCCAGGAAATTCTGAACAAAGTTACCAAAGCCACCAAATCTTAATAAAAAATTTCAGACTTTAGAAAGGTATACAAACAAACGAAGATTTAATTTTATATACCTATATGTATAGATATATGACCCAGCAAAAACCATCCGCCATCTTCGATATCCCATTTGCCATCTTTGATCACGAAATAGATGTTGTATTTGCATTCCTCATAGCTTAAATCATCGGAGAGGATACCCATATTGACTTTAAATTTTTTTTCATCCGCCATCTTTGATCACGAAATAGATGTTGTATTTGGATTCGCCATCCCTTAAAACATCGGAGACGATAACCATATTGATTCTTTAAAACTTTCCCATCCGCCATCTTTGATTTCCCATCCGCCATCTTTGATCACGAAATAGATGTTGGATTTGGATTCCCCATCCCTTTAAATATATCTCTTCCGCTCTATTATATTAGTATACTAGCTGACCCAGCGAACTCCGTATCATCTATTTAAGAGTTTTTATTTAATTCCCTTTTTCTAAGCCCCTTTTCCAAAGTTACAATTGACTTAGCGCTTAATCTCTTATCATTTCAGAGTCTATAAATGATGAACAAACAAACATAGATTTTTATATAATATTGAATTCCCCATTCCTTAAAATATCGGAGACGATACCCATATCGACTTTAAAAAAAATCCCGTCCGCTATCTTTGATTTCCTATCCGCCATCTTTGATCACGATTATTGATTTTTTAAATTTTTTCATCCACCATCTTTGATTTCCCATCCACCATCTTGAATCACGAAATAGATGTTGTATTTGGATTGCCCATCCCTTTAAACATCGGAGACGATACCCATATTGACTTTTTTAAAATTTCCCATCCACCATCTTTGATCACGAAATAGATGGTGTTTTTAAATTCTCCATTCCTTAAAATATCGGAGACGATACCCATATCGACTTTAAAAAAAATCCCGTCCGCCATCTTTGATTTCCTATCCGCCATCTTTGATCACGAAATAGATGTTGTATTTGGATTCTCCATCCCTTAAATCATCAGAGACGATACCCATATTGATTTTTTAAATTTTTTCCATCCGCCATCTTTGATTTCCCATCCACCATCTTGAATCACGAAACAGATGTTGTATTTGGATTCCCCATACCTTTTAACATCGCAGACGATACCAATATTGACTTTTTTAAATTTGCCCATCCGCCATCTTTGATTTCCTATCCACCATCTTTGATCACGAAATAGATGTTGTATTTCGATTCCCCACCCCTTAAAATATGGAAGGCGATACCCATATTGATTTTTAAAATTTTCTCAACCGCCATCTTTGATTTCCCGTCCGCCATCTTGGATCACTAAATAAATTTCATATTATTAATCAGCGTCCCGAAAATCTCGAAAACTATACCCATATAGATTGTATCCTATTCGTTTAGCCTTTTTTGGCCTTTGACCCAACCCTTCTCGTTTGACCATTTTATTATTTTTGTCTGGCCCCTAAAAGTTGTGGCGTAATTTTATATAGCCTAATTGGTGGCGTAATTTTTCTTGTGTGCGTGTGCCGTCAATTGTGTTCGAGTGTATCTGGATTAGGTTTGAACCATAGATATAGTAGTAAAAAAAAACCGTAGATGAGTTATGCGAACTTCAAAAGTGGCACATTAAAAACAGGCTAAATGTTTCATATGGCTTTAGTCGCGTACGCACTGCGGTCGAAAGCGCTCGCTCTTTTACTCGCGTGTGTGTACGTTACATTCGAAAATGCCGTCGTGTGTAATGAGATTTTGCACAAACTATAGTAGGAAAATGACTAAAAGTTATGGAATCACTTCTCATTCATGAGTATTACAATATTACAACGTTTTATTTACAATTTATAATAAATTCAGTATCACAAACAATAGAGTGAATAAAAAAATTGGCATTTAGCGAGTGTAACAGAGACTAAAAACTAAAAAACAAAGTATCCAGATGGGACATTCGTAATAATAAAATACTGATATGTGTTTTTGTCAAGTAATAAAAGTGATTTGAGTCTGAATCAACACAATATATTATTATTATAGAATTACAAAATCATTCGTAAGTTACAAACATTGACGGATGATCAAAGTCCATTCACTTGTTCTTGTTTTTCTCCTTTTTCAAACAGTAACCATAGTTGGTATTAAACAACTAAGTAGCTTGTACTGCACAGTTTTCGCTGCCGACCCACCGTACCCCTGGCAGTACCCCTGGGGGTATGGTGGGTCTTTTAAAGCTTAACCGTACTCCCAGATAATATTGTTGTGTAATAAGTTTATTAATTTCAGTTCGTTAATTTCAAGTTCTACTATTTTATGGGATCATTCTCAGTAGCTCTATTGAACATTTCTATGATAGAACTGTCCTAATTTTATTATATTAGCACAACTTGATGAGGAGAATAGAACTAATGGGATAAGTAATAGGAAATGTCCCAGTCTAGTTATATGTATGTTTTACAAGAGTATTCAATAGAACTACTGGGAATGATCCGTAGTGTCACGACATCGCGCTCATATATCCGAATGAATATGTTTTGTAGACGTTCATTTGTTTTGTTAACGTTCATTTGTTTTGTAGACGTTCAATTGCTTTGTAGACGTTCATTCGTTTAACACATTTTTATACAAACATACCTATTTATTCGGATATGTGAGCGCGATGTTGTGACACTACCCTTGTAAAACATACATAGAACCAGTGGAAAATTTCCTATAACTGTTTCCCATTAGTTCTATTCTTCTCATCAAGTTGTGCTAATAGAACTAGTGGGAAAAAAGTCTCACTAGTTCTGTCATATAACTGTTCAATAGAACTAGTGGGAATGATCCGACCGCGCTAGGATGATGATGATGACGGGTCTTCAACAGTACCACAGATTATACCTATAATATACAAAGCATTATAACCATTAGCAGTAATACCTAAACGTTTTATTCTCTAATTTATCTCCTTGTTGCACTATATCATCGTACTAGCGCTTGTCTTCGCTTGTCTAAAAATACAAAAACGTAAGTAGTAAGTCATTATCATACGAGAAATAACACTGTTCAGTTATGTCCACGTAGCACGTTGGTACAACACTACGAGCATTTCAGCCAGGAGTACGGTTAAGCTTTAAAAGACCCGCCATACCCCCAGGGGTATTGCCAGGGGTACGGTGGGTCCGCAGCGCACAGTTTTTATATTAACGTACTGTTTTAGGTTTCCATTGAATGAAATGAGAATAAAATGTACTTTTTTAATAAATGTTATAAATAAATCACATCGACTTTTTATTTCCCTACCTTAAATCAATTAATCAAATTTACTTTGAGGCGACTTGAATTTACTCAAGACAGACAAAGTGATCATGGGGTCGCGAGAAAGTATGCTAATCGCGAATCGCGTGACCCCGCCAACACACGGGACCCGTAGGGACACCGCGGTGGTTTTTAGTGGGTATGCCCCGAACGACTTTAGGGGAGAGCCTCCACATACCTCCTCCGCCAGTCCCAAGCCCAGCCGTTCTAATGGCTGTGTTGGCGGAGTTGAGATGACTCATAAGGAGAGTTTTACCACCGTAGTGAACAAAAAAAAAAAAAAAAAGACAAAGTGATCATGTCGCATCTGAGTCAAATTATTCTTTGTGAAACGGTCAGCATGATGTCACAATGCGCGTCGGTACAGAGAGTACTTATTTGTGTATCTCTTTTTCGCGCTTGCGATTAGATGTGCTATATCACTTAAACTTCTTATCTAATTCTTAGTGTGTCGTTTTGAAATATTTATATTAGTGTGCGTACGCTTTTCGCGATGCGTGCCACTCGTAAGCGCCGGTTACCTTGTCAGTAACCTGTCTACGGTTTCTTACTAGTATGTCTATGGTTTGAACCATTGAGTTTGGAATACGAATTACTTTGTACTTTTGCGAAAACGTAAATGCGGGGGTGGAGGGGGATTTTGCGGAGCAACGACGTACGTCCGCCTTCAACCACGCCTAAGCGGGCACTGATGAACGGGCGGCGAGCGATATAATGCCAACATTTTGACTATTTTTTTTGCTTGGATAAAAATAATAACGAAATTACGACATCTGTTTTTACCATTTATTTTAAAATAAAGAGCTGTTTCTATTGATAATACTTTCATATAAATTCATTATGGAATCTCTAAGCAGTACACGTTTAAAATTGTGATTTACTGCCATGTTTGACATTTTTTTTATCGAGCCAATAATTCCAAATCGTGTTTCTATCTTTACTATTTACTAGAAGATATGTTCAACTTTTATACTTTAATTTTTATTCATTAAAAATATCATAGTTCATAGGACTTTCAGACGTTCTACAATCTTAAAAAGTACTGCAAGCTCGCCTTAAATATGAGTGTGAATTTCATCAACCGATCATTATGTTATTTTACATTATCAAGGCCACAGAAAGGGATATTTAAGGGATACCGATTTCCACGCGGGCGAAGCCGCGGGCACAGCTAGTACCTAATATTAATAGGGA
Organism: Euclidia mi; assembly: GCA_944739405.2. Lineage (NCBI taxonomy): Eukaryota > Metazoa > Arthropoda > Insecta > Lepidoptera > Erebidae > Euclidia > Euclidia mi. The sequence continues at coordinate 20,507,496 of OX123185.2, forward strand.
TTAGCCAAGGCTGTTACAGTAATTATTATTATTTTAATTATGTAAGCGAACCTTAAAAGCGAACGAAGTAATGACAGTGCATCATAATTATGTCAATGTATAATGTGACAGTATTGACAGATACAGCACATACGCAGCAACTCAATTATTACAGCGCATGCGTTATTACTGTCAATAGGTATGAGGTTTGTCCCTACAAACTTCGACCCTCTCTAATATCCCTTCCAGATTATTTTTTGCATGTTATTGTATCCTATGTGTTTTTCCTGGTTCAGAGCTACCTTCCCACCAATTTTCAGCCAAATCGGTTCGGCCGTTCTTGAGTTATAAATAGTGTAACTAACACGACTTTCTTTTGTATATATATAGATACTAGCTGACCCGGCAAACGTTGTTTTGCAAAAATTTTTTGATGTTGGCCGATTCTCATAGATACCGGATAAGCACAAAAAATTTCATCAAAATCGGTCAAGCCGTTTTGGAGGAGTATGGGAACGAAAACTGTGACACGAGAATTTTATATATTAGATAGCCATACAAAATACATCGATACATTGAACTAAATAGAATATAAAAATTCTGTCAGATAGCCAATTAATGCTGTTTTAATGCGTTTTTGAATATGCCACGCGAGTTTGCTTGCCCAATTTCTATCGGCAACGCATTCCACAAGCGTATTGCTTGGACAGTAAAGGAAATGTCATAGAAAGAAGAAGTAGCAAAAATGCCCCACTTCCGACTGCAAAGATAAGTATCTCAAAAAATCGCTAAAAATCAGTATTAAAAAATTATATACTTCCGGTAATCATCTTTACTGGCTAACACATAAAAAATTGCTCTAAATATTAATTCAGGGGTAGAAAACCTGTAATATACTAACTTCTGATTTTAGTTTTAGAATAGGATTAAAAAGCAATTAAACACTGTAATAACTCACGTTTGATAATAGTTATTATACTAGGTTAGCAATAAAGCATATATACTGAAGAGTTTTGTCAATCAATAAGACTATATATGCTTAAACCAAACTTGTTAGCAGATTAAGTCGAAGAATATAATCTAAACCAGCAGAGTTCCCTTTGCGAGGTTGGAAGCAACTAGCGAAGAAGTTAATATGATTTTCCGAGACATATGAGGAATTAATTATGATATCAGAATGTCTAGTACGAGTTTGCACTCGGTCGTCAAGGTGGACGATAGCCTAGTCGTCGGGAACAATTTCCATACATTTTCTAAATGCGCCCCCTAGCGGACTCTATCGATCGCTTTTCTCCGTTAGGGGCGCTTTTAGAAAATGTGTTCGGGGATACAGGCTAGAGTCTATAAAAAATATGTTCATTTGTTTAATCTTTATTCCGCTTTTTTATGGTCGTTAGAGTAGTAGGTATTGCATGATTGAAAGTAAAATATTTTTAAGATAAGTACTTAATACTGCGCCTGAAACAATATTTGCAGCAATTTCTAAGTATGATAGCCAGTAAGGATGACAATCAGAGGTATGCAATTTATTAATACTCAATTTTATCTATTATTTGAGATATTTTTCTCAGCTGTCGGACGTGGTGTAATTCTATATGGAAGTTGCAACTTCTCCTTTGTGGAACGTGTTGGCATCTGCAGCCTCAGATCCTTAGACGACCTCAGAAACTTTGCATGTGTGTCATGAAGGAACTTAAAACGTTCTTTGAGATACGAAGGGGTGTCCGGGTTGAATAGAATATTCTACAGTAATGTAAGAATGTAAGTATTCCTGCGAAGATAAATGAGCCACTTGAATTTGCTATGAAATTCTGATACATGATCATGTTTACGTAATCCAAATATGAATCTAATGCAAAAGTTTTGGAGACGCTCAAGTTGATCAAGCTGCTCCTCCACAGATATAGATCTATGTCTGTGTGCTCCTCAGTGAGGTCATCTGTGGTGAGGTCAAGATAGCTGACATTAGCATAATCAAGTACAGGGAGAAGTAATGACTGTGCAAGCGCAATTTTAGTGGCCGTTGTGAGAAAAATCCGTAGCCTACGCAACGAGCCTGCTGACACGAAAAGTTTTCGACTAGTTTCCTACATTTAATACCCCAGGATAAAGTTTTATCCATGCATAACACAAAATTTTTCACATGATCAGTAAAATCTAATACGTTTACGTCGAATTGAATCTCAGGCAGCATTGAAGAATTTACTTACGGCCATTTTCAATATCCAAACCATAGATAGATCTGTAGATTTTAGATTCGTGTTTGATATATTTTGTTTGGAGCTTATGTCAAAAACGAATCTAAAATCTACAGATCTATCTACAGTTTGAATATTGAATTCCGTGGTAAGAGTTCATTCTGGGACTGCCGATAAGAATTAATTGCGTTTTAGATGGATTTATCTTGAGCCCATACTTTTTACTCCACTCACAAATTTGTGCTAAGTCCGAGTAGCAGAAAATACATCTGTTACCGATTCTAGTGATGCCTGCGAGTAAATTTGTAAGTCATCTGCGTAAAGGTGGTACGACGAAATTAACTGTTCAAAGCATTATTTGAATGGAATGAGTATCTAGGAGTGTGGTTTTCAGTATCGTTCTCTTCAAACATGGAGTTTCCCCTTCGTGGGTAGTTACAGTAAGGGTTACCACCACTATTATATAAGCTGTAGTAAGGTTTTAGTTGTTTGCCCTTTCACTTTCAATATTTTTGAGCTTTGTTCCAGTACAATGTTTATTCAAGAGCGACGTTTGTTTAAACTAGTAACGTGTCACGTACGGTAGATCCTTTAGTAACGAAATTTTAGTATGAATTCTATACATATCAATAACATATTTATATGACTAATACTAATCTATACAGATTATACAATGAAGTTCCCTTTTTTTCCTGTCTGCTTGTATGTACGCCATAAACTCAAAAACTACTAAACGGCTTTTTGTATTGTTTTTATCAGATAGGGCGATTGCTGAAGAAGGTTTAGGTGTACCATTCACGCGGGTGGAACGCAATGCAAGGTATGGAGAATGCAGGCGAACGCTCTGCAATGCAAGGCATGGATACGTTCCCTGCGTGAGACACGCTAGGCCATATTCCATGATACAGGTTCGGTGCGAGTTAGAAACTTGTACATACCTTTTTCTTCATCAGTTTTAAGTTTCTTAGACTGTTTCCATTTGTCATTAAATGAGCGATAATATATTTTTTATGATGATAAGCCTATGGTTTGCGCAATAAGGGAAGGTTCCTCAAGCGTGCGCCCAGCGTTTACTGTAAGTAAACCTTTTAGTTACCTTACGGAGTGAACGCCGGACACACGCCGGCGCCGTGCGCACGCCAATGTGAGGGAGGCCTTACTGTCTCAGCAGACAGTCGTATTTATCTTTTAAACTATCGATACAAATCTGCTTCATATAAACACCTAAAGATACTGCAAAACATTTGCCGTTATGTTAATACTTGGAAATAACGAATACTCAAACTAAGAATCTAACAGATATTAACATAAAATCCGATCGGTAATCGAATAATACATAACGCAATGTTGCAGACAACGTCTGTTACTAATTTTGTCCTAACATTGAGCGGTAGTATCGACTTATCATTCGATTTATGATCCAAACTTCCCGCGCTCATCTAATACTGATATATAAAGCTGAAGAGTTTGTTTGTTTGGTTAAACGCGCTAATCTCAGGAACTACCGGTCCGATTTGAAAAATTCTTTCCGTGTGAGGAAGGCTATAGGCTATATAACATCACGCTAAGAGCCACGGGAGCGGAGCAGTAGCGGCATCATCTAGTAGGTATGTTTCATATAGGCCTCAGACTTATATATCTACAAACTTTTATAAAGGAAATGTCTAGATGTTAGACAAACTACCAACATTTCTGTCCATTATTCTGCTAAAAATATAAATATTATTCATATACTTGCGTTATATTTAAAGACTTTGGTAGATATGCAAAATTGTTATATCTATTTGCATAGGTATGTTGGTGTGGAAATTAATCTCTACCCTATTATTGTATATCTTTATTATACATATTTTGTAGGTGAGCTGGTATCTCTGCGTTCAGTTCAATTTGGCGAGGACCCTGTCATTATAATTTATTAGCCGGCTGCCATTACGTACTAGTATTATGTGGGTAGAGTATAACCCGGCCGACAATACGCTAAGATATAAAGGACTTGCCTTACCGAAGAATGCCGACGAACAAATAAAGTTGTTCTCAGATTCCTCTTCACCCGCTCTGCTCGGATTTTCTGCTGTTTTAAAACCACATGATGCGTCTCGATACAAAATGTTATATTTTGCTTTGCCTACCATGTTTTTAATATGCGTGAGCTGTCCATCCAAACACTGATACAAGAAAAAAAAATATTTAAGTGGCATGATGATCCTGCAGTAGTATACCTAGTATGGCTACAAACTAGGTTGACCAAAATTCAATTCCTCGAGCGTGTGAACAATTTTAAACATACATCATCAGCCTTTAACAGCCCACTGCTGGACTAGGCCTCTCCTTTGAAAGGAGGAATTAGCCTACTATACCACGCTGGCTAAACGGGTAGGTATAGGGTTTGTTTTCCTTCTCTTACAGTGCTGTTCTCTGCATAATATGCTCCCTCTGTCAGCTCTTACGACACCCATGGGATGATATGGGGTGGTGACATTCCGTATTCTTAATCCGTCACCACACGGACAATATTAAAAGTTTATACTAAGGCATTGACAATATTCTTGTATTGTTGCTAATGCGTATAATCGCCAAAACCAAAGGTAGCAATGAAATAAGTTGGTCGGAAATAATTTTATCTTTGGTTTTGCCTGCTAGCATGGTTCGCATGTCACTTGATATGGCAGAAACAAGATTTTCCTCAATACTGTTACGTGGGTGGGACCAATTTCACGGCACGATAACTGATAACCTTTAACCTTGTGACACCAAACAACGCATTATTCGGAGTGATATAAAATGTTTTTGTAGTAAAAAAAGAAAGAATACGGAGTAATATTTTTCATGAAGGATTATTTTTCGTTAAATAATTTTATTCATTACCCATAATAATAATATTCATTACTCAATATATTATAAATTCAAAAGCTTATGCGGATGGATTGATGTAAGTAACTATTTCGCATAAAACTACTGAACGCACTTTAAAAATTCGTAGCTTAAACATCAGAATAACATGTGTTATTGTGATGTTATTGCGACAAAAGGTAGCCTATGTAGGCTACCTTTTGTCGCAATAACCGACAGTAAACCCTGGAAACAAACTATCTAAAACCATGTACCTATTCAACTCACTATTCAGTTTAATTTTAAAAGCTACCTTACTCGTACACACACGAAATGATTTCAAAAACTAATCTAGCCGCACCGGACGTACTGATACATAGAACTGCGAGCAAATAGTTGTAAATATTGAAACGTTTACAAAAGAGGCCCGGCTTATCTTGCGCGCCGGTGGCCTTAACCACTAAACCACCGGTTTGTTTTGCATAAGAAAATCCATATACGAATAATAAATGTTAACCATACAGTGGCTTAGAATTAGCTTATTTTCTATGCAAGAACATTTGTATGAATGAGTTTACTTATTTAGTGACATAATAGAGTACTAATGTTGTGAATTTGGGTGTATGTGCTGTAGTATACAATAATATAATCTTGTGACATTTTTAGCTCAGAAGAGATACCAAAGACCTTGTATGCCTCTCCCACCCACCGCTTGCAAAATTTACTTTCGACCTTAAGCGCTATAAAGCTAACTGCCAACTCTTTCTGTATTTTCACGTTGATATTAGGTGAAAGGATAGTTTTACCTGAGACTTTATAGCAAAAACAACAGGGCTTGAACACTACTCTCAATTTATTTAACGTATACTTTTATTCATCTCTCTTCGTAGCTAATGTATGTTTGATGCTCATAATGAAAACATGAGATCAGCAACGAACAAACATGCTATAAAAAAGCCATTTCCAACATCGATCACGGATTTATATGTGGAAATAATTGGGGATATGATTATTTTACCACAGGGAGCAGTCAATATTATGTGGAATGTTGAGTATGAATTGAATAAAGAGGATTAAATCTTATCTGTAACATTTTCACTTTTCTCTTTCCGGGATCTTTTTAAGCGACGCATACGGTCGCATGCTGATGGACCTAGCGGACTAGTCCCTTGGGCTAAAGTTCACGATATCATAGACTTCCACCTAATGGCCGTTCTTGCTCTCTCGCCTTCCGATTTTATTCAGAGGTGCCGTGAAGCAACCAATGTTTAGAAAACATTAAATAATTGCCAACATTAAATAATTTAAGTGAAACTCCTATAGAGCGTTACCTAAGGTTTATGAGTTTTAATATTTTTTCTTTATAAAAATTTATATCATATAAATACAGATAATATTGTAACATCAGCCGTTGGACGCGGGTCTCTTTTCATCATGTGAAGGGTTGAGCAGTCAGACAGTCCACTATACGTCTTTGAAAACATTACGGTAAACTGGTTATTTTAAACAACGGTTTGCCCATCTAAGTGTCGAGCGCTCCCAAAGTTGCTTTACCTTATCAATCTATTTGGCACGGCAAGTTAATCTTCAACATAAGCACTTGGGCAATAAAAGTAATTATTACACTAAGGAAGTAAGGATTTATCTATCAGCAGTAAACAGTGCTCTAATGTGTGACGCAGCATAATCCTGTGGGCGTAAGCCGGATAACATAGAAAGAAAATGTGCGGAACAAGTTAATAATGTGTTCCCCACATTCGCGTCTGTATCTTTATCGTATCTCGCGAGTTTACAGTGAAGCGATGTGCGTAGGCTCTATTTATGTATGCTCGTACTTGGTCTACACGGTTTGATTTTATAATGTGGAGCTGGCGTTAGTGTAAGCATAGGTAACAACAGTTTGTGAGTTATTTTTGTCTACTAAATTGTTTGCAATTTAATTGTTTAACACAGTTGATATTGTAATATTAGAAATGGATATATATTTAGGCAATCGTAAAGGTTAAAGAATAGGATTTTGGAACGAAAGTCTTCAAACAGAGGTGCTTTTGCATCATAAACCGATTTAATATTGCATTTAGATATTGTTCCTTTTCTTAAAACTTAACCTTTCGTAAAGTACAAAAAAAAAATATGAATAAATGTTGTTCAAAACGAAGTGCTTTACTGTAAAGCCGATTTTTCCTTGTATTTAATTATTCTTATCTTTGTTCTCCAGGAAATTGAGGCGACACAACTGGCGTAAAGCATATTTCATGTACCAAGTACTCCATAAACTGAGATAACTCGCACACACATACACACGAGCATAAGTTAGCGACTAAATTCCTCACTAGCACGAATCGCATCTGAAGCGACAAACCAAAGCGCGTAAGCGGTTTAAGGATTTGCAAACTAACTGTAGTCGTGGAATCATGCATTAGCCAGCTTTTAGTTCTGGTTTCCTGAAGCTGCATAGGAAAAATGGTGTACATTATTTCATCTGTGATTTCATCCATAGCATAACCAATGAACCGTTCTCGTATCTACACATTTTTACTCCACTTTCCATGTTACAGTTTTTATATTTAGAAATACATATTAAGTTGACTAATTTTAACAAATACATACTCTATACTTTTATAGATGTATACGTTTCTCATTGCTGTTTTCTGTGAAAACAGATTTTCATCTTAATCAAAAATCTTCCAGGAGCAGTAGGTACTCTAATGCCTCTGGGCTGCGAAATATAAGCATAGGATGCACCCAAGACATTACTAGCTTGATTATGATGCATGGGCTTTACTCTATGTGAAAAACATAAGCTGTACTTAATCGCTCCTTCGTTACCTGTATGGCGATGCGTCATTCCTCACAAATATGTCATTTCAATCAGCTTAGGTTTAAAGCACACAGCCTGTTTCAGGCATCGGCGACCGGCGATTTAATCACTTTACGGAAGCTCTATTTTATGCATGAACATCGATCAATTTGCATTCCGTAGTAGCAATAAGGGCCACTTTTCGGAAGCTTTATGCAAATTTTGTTGTAGTAATCTGTCGACCGGTTGGCGCAGCGGGAGTGTAAGCTACTGCTGCGCCGATGGTCGCGGGTTCGATTCCCGCTCAAGTCAAATATTTGTGTGAATGAACTTGGATGTTTGTCTTGGTCTGGGTATTTCTATCATACAATATTATTTAGCGGGTCTTAGTCGCGATAATTTATTTATTTCAAGGCATAAATACCTCTGTTTTTCTCCTACGTTTCTACCGGCTTGCAACGGTTGCAAGTCGGTAGAAACGTAGGTAATGTATACAAATCGCGAAAGTTTAAAATCGATGGGTGTTTCTATGTATAATATGTATGTATTTCCAAAAGAAAAGTATATATGTATATTTATCCATTATCTAGTACCCACAGTACAAGCTCTGCTTAGTTTGGGACTAGATGGTGATGTGTGTATGTGGTAGAATATTATTATTATTATAGTAATCGAACGCGAGAGTAATAGAATCGTGATTTTACACCCTTAAGCCCTTGAATATCATGATTTACATGCGTCATGAACATGTAGTGGATTATGTCCTCAACCAGGATGGATGCCTCACATCCTCTTAAAAATGAAAAGGTCGTCTGATAGACTTAATTATGTAATAAGGTCTACTGGATTAATATTCTTTGTATTTTACGGTGTCTTAACCCTACATTAATGCTTACGGCTTAATGCTCCTCGCCGTCATGTCGTGACCATTAATTTTAAGTCTCTAGCTGTTAACATTATGTCAAATCTGACGTCCCTGAAAAGTATCGTAAAGGACCGTTAATCGTGTTATAATATGTGAACAACATACATAATAATATATTGTAGTGTAGACTACGCAATTCAGGAACTGTATTCATGATAAATGGCCAGTGCAGCTGTAGTATCTTTAGCCCTTATTCCTTATTTAAAAAAGACAAAATTTGCATCCTGATTAAACCTACTATCCTTTTCATATTATTTGTATCTATATAATCCTTGCGTTACTGACTGCCTGAGAGACAAAGCACAGCCAGAATGAATGGGCGCAAGAATCTGAAATTTTCATGTATTTGGGATTTAAGCAATCGGGAAACGGAGAAAGCCGGCTTTTTCAAAATTTCCAGAGGATCGGACAACCAATTTAAATTTAGAAAAATATGTGCGAGAGTAGCTGCGGACACCAACTCGTCTTCTATAAAGCACTTTTCATTTGGCTCTCAATCACCCCCAATTCAATATGAAATCATCATAGCTACACACAAAATGGCTACACATAACAAATCGAATAGGTACTGCAACGTTCATTTGGCGCAACTATAAATCACACAGGAATTGTAACATGATGACAAATGCACAGTACGTTGTTTTCATAACGTGATACAATATTGTCGAGTCGGTTCTATTTTATTGTTTAAATGAAATAGCCCAGGGTTTCACTTAAAAATTGTGATACTTTTCTCTAATTTTTTCGTTGTAAGGCTTTGCAGTTATTGCCATCCTTCTAAAAGGCTTGACTTGCTTTGATGAATTTCCGTATTTAAGGAGTCATTTTTGAGAACGGTAGATGAGCTGCCTGCCGAGTCACTCAATAAACTTGTAATTGCATATGACTTTTCAGATTTATGTTTCTTGCATTTTACTCTTCTAAACCAGCTTTTACTCGAGGCTTCATTCGTGTGGAATGTCAATAAAACTGTATAAACGGATGTGCCAATTTTCATACAAAGGAGAAGTTGCAACTTCCATATAAAATTACCCCACGTCCGACAGCTGAGAAAAATATCTCAAATAATAGATAAAATTGAGTATTAATAAGTTGCATACCTCTGATTGACATCCTTACTGGCAATCATACTTAGAAATTGCTCCAAATATTGTTTTAGGCGCAGTATTAAGTACTTATCTTAAAAATATTATACTTTCAATCATGCATTTCTCTAACGACCATAAAAAAAGTGGAATAAAGATTAAACAAATGAACATATTTTTTATAGACTCTAGCCTGTATCCTCGAACACATGAAATTTTCTAAAAGCGCCCCTAACAGAGAGTAGCTATCGATAAAGTCCGCTAGGGAGCGCATTTAGAAAATGTATGGAAATTGTTCCCGACGACGACTAGGCTATCGTCCACCGTGACGATCGAGTGCAAACTGGTACTAGACCCTCTGATATCATAATTAATTCCTCATATGTCTCGGAAAATCATATTAACTTCTTCGCTAGTTGCTTCCAACCTCGCAAAGGGAACTCTGCTGGTTTAGATTCATGTTCTACGTGAGTTATTACAGTGTTTAATTGCTTTTTAATCCTATTCTAAACTAAAATCAGAAATTAGTATATGTCTGCGCTGCATAAACGCCTGATCATTTTAAATGGCATCAAGTTACTCGTTTAAGTAATACTGTACCTGACTCCTAAATTTATTTTACTTACACCCGCACATATTTTTGTTATTCGATTTCTAAATTTGTCACGCTAGCATCAATACGTAAAAACTTCGAATCATTGTAATCTTAATGTCAAATAACCAAAATTAAAGCTGCTATCAACGGAATCTGAGGTTTTCATTACAAAACTTTGTCTACTATTACACATTAAAATTGGCGACCGTGACAGGACGGATTTGCAAAATTCGGATCGAAGTACGAAAACAAAGAATTCTCGTCAAAAGGAAATCTACCAAAGATTGATTGTGGAGGACTACAGACGCAGGAACACTATCAAAGAAGACAACTAAGCCAGCCAGGTCGGTCAGCAGAAAGCGCCGCGCCCAGCCTTAGCTTCTACGACGACGCCACGTCGGGGTTCACCGTCAGCCTGCCACGCCAGTTCGAGGATTCCGTCAACATTTGTAGAACAGCTCGTGTTTCTATCAGTGCCAACAGCCATCAGCGAGGACCAATGCAGCCGGAAGCAGCCGTCTCGCCTATCAGTTAAGTGCCATTCCCATAGTTTACCCTAACACCTAAACCTATTTTTCCTATCAAAAGGGTCGCTGTTTGGTACATTCCACTTGTGTATTTCATTAGTTCAACAAAGTATCTAGCTAATTTAAAGCTTATTTCAAGTAAACAACCAGTAAATATAGAAAAATAGTGTAATTAAAATTCATTGTTCAGTGTGACAACTACCTACGTCATCATATGTAAAATTATAAATTCTTAAAATACCAGTACATTCCTTAAAATAAGTTCATAAATGAACAATACTTGAGTATCTAAACACCAATTAGTAATATTGCCAATTTTTCTCATAGACACCCTCCCAATAGTTCGTGCCATTATTGTAGTTAACATTATTTCAAATATTTTGGGCCGACTATTTCAGAAACTCCATCGCTGCCTGACGCTGCCAGCTACCGCTAGCCGCGTTTGGGTGACGTCGGTGCATCGTCGTGCTGCCGAGCTGCAGCCGCGCTGCTGCGCCAGGTGCCGCCGAAGGAGTATCAGATAAGATTCTAAACATATAACTTTATTCCTTCATTTTGCGTTACTGTTTAGAACTCAATTAACAATAAGCATTTTTCGTAAAGTTCTCAGTGCTAGTTTATCGTTTGTTGTTGCTATTAGTATTTAACAAAATGTCTTTAAGCGAAGATAAAGACTGTAATGCAAAACAATTGAAGGAACTGTTTGCTAAGCGTAGCTCGGTCAAAGGTCGTTTAACAAAGTTTAAAAAATATTTAGATGGAGTATGCTCTTCAAAATTGAATAAAACCCAAATTAAAGAGTTAGAAATTAGTATTGGTAAAATACGAGCTATGTCTAGCAAATTTGATGAACTACAGGCTCAGATTGAGGTCATTAATTGCGATAATATGGACTCCGAGATCGACGAACGTGATGAAATTGAGCAGATCTTCACTTCACATCTTGCAATTGCTGAAGAGCAACTTGATAAGTACAAAAATACTTCAAACGAATCTGATTTGCACAATTCATCACAATGTCATAACGATCTGTCATCTCAATGTCATCATGTTGATTTTAAATTACCACAAATACAAATCGCAAAGTTTGATGGCGCTTATTTCCGCTGGCTTGAGTTCCGAGATACCTATTTATCGCTTATTCATAACAATGAACGCATTAAACCTATTCACAAGTTCCATTATTTGGTATCGTATCTTGAAAAGGAAGCCGCGCGAATTATTTCCAATTTAGAGATTTCTGAAAATAATTATAAAACTGCATGGCAGCTTTTGTGCGATCGTTACGATAACAAGCGCCAACTTATAAATCAACACCTTAATTCATTGATATATTTCGAACCAACACAACAACAACACAAACGTGAATCGGACAAATCACTGAGGTTTCTAGTTGACCACGTAACTAAAAACTTGCGAGCATTGTCAAGTTTAGCAACGAAAGATGAACTGCTTGAAATGATAATTATTAAAATTCTTATACCAAAATTAGATAATCGTACTGCCATGAAGTGGGAAGAACATCGTAATAATTTGTCCAATCTCCCTGCTTTAAAGGATTTCAAAAAATTCCTAACTGATCGCGCTGATGTGTTAGAAACTATGAATCAAAACAAGTCTGATATACCCAAGGTCACACAATCACGTCAAAACAATAATAACAATTCTCGTAGTACTAAATCCTTTTCATCTACAGTTCAGAACACCGGCTCTGTCGCTAAGCAGTGCGTTGTCTGTAAGGGTGACCACTGGATATACGACTGCCCTACATTCCTTGCGAAGAGCGTTCAGGAACGACGAGATGAAGCATTTAAGTTGCACTTATGCTCCAATTGTTTACGAACTGGGCATCGTGCACGTGACTGCAAGTTGGGTCCCTGTCGTGAGTGCAAGCGTAGGCACAATTCACTCTTGCATTCCCCTAATTTAAACAATACTAGTGCAAGTAATGCTAGTACAGTCAGCAGCAATAATACCAACACAGATCGTGGTTCAACTGAAATATCAGTAAATAACTCTATTAGTGATAATTTTATAGAAAATCACATTCTTTTATCAACAGCTATGGTTAATGTTATCAATCCACAAACAAACAAACAATTTCGAGTGCGTGCTTTGTTAGACTGTGGCAGTCAGTCTTCATTTATTAGCCAGTCACTTATGAACAAGTTATCATTACAGGTATGTGCTATTAATACTATAAACGTTATCGGTATAGGCAACAACTTAGCGGAATACGTAAACAAAAGTTGTATTGCCCGATTAAATTCTCTTAATGATGACTATAGTGTTGTACAGTCATTTTATGTATTAAACCAATTAACAAGTGTTATTCCAAAACAATCTATAGACATTAGTCAATTAAATATTCCAACCAACCTACAGCTAGCTGATCCTAGCTTTAATCGGCCTTCAGCCATAGACGTCTTGATAGGTGCAGACCTGTTTTGGGACCTACTCGGATGTGATCAGCTTGCATTAGGTACTAATATGCCCCAGCTTCGTAGCTCAAAGCTAGGTTGGCTCGTTGCCGGCCCAATTTCTCCAAATGTAAGGAATTGTTCGTCACCTAAAAATATTCCGTGTCATGTTTCAATTAGTGATAGTGACGAATGCAATAATTCCAATATTGATTCTCATTTGAAAAGGTTTTGGGAACTTGAGCAGGTTCCAGATAAGCAATATTTTAGCAAAATTGAGCAGGCATGTGAAGACCATTTTTATCGTAATACTTATCGTTTAGAATCGGGTAGATTTTGTGTGAGGCTGCCCCTAATTGATAATCCAGATTGTTTAGGAGATTCTTACGCTATGGCTAAAAAACGATTGTTGTATTTAGAAAGACGTTTCCGTAAGAATCCAGAATTAAAGTTGAAATATTGCAATTTCATTTAAGAATATTTAGAGTTAGGTCATTTAGAGGAATGTCCGACTACTAATCCCGTTCCATCCTATTATCTTTGCCATCATGCAGTATATAAGCAAAACAGTGAAACGACAAAGACTCGTGTTGTCTTTGATGGATCGGCACGAACTTCCTCAGGTTTCTCTCTGAACGATCTGCAGATGGTCGGTCCCAATGTTCAAGACTCAATCTTTTCTATTTTGATCCGAGCTCGTCAGTACAAATATATTTTGACAGCTGATATTGAAAAATTCTTTAGAATGGTTGAATTAAATGAAAAGGATCGTAATTTACAATTAATACTTTGGAGAAGTGATGAGTCCAATCCTATCAAAACTTTACGTTTGAAAACCGTAACTTATGGTCTTGCAAGTGCTACATATTTGAGCACCAAGTGTTTGTCAGTATTGGCAGAGAATTGCGATGACCAGCTTATAGGTAACATTATTAAATACGACCATTACGTCGACGATCTGGTCACCGGATCAAACGACGAGTCCAAGCTATTATACATTCAACGCAAGGTGTCGGACACTTTAAAGTCAGGTGGGTTTAAACTACGTAAATTCAGATCGAATTTACCAAGCATTTTATCATCATCAGTCATTGATCAGAATGATAAGGTTAGTTTAAGTGAATCTAATAATACTTTAGGATTAAATTGGAATCCTAAAACCGATACCCTTCAAATATCGATTGAGATTCCCAATAAAAATGATGTGGTTACCAAGCGATCGATACTGTCTGCATCATTCAAGATTTTTGATCCTCTTGGAATTCTCAGTCCATGTGTAATTATACCTAAAATGTTACTTCAGTCCTTATGGCTGAACAAGAAGGGTTGGGATGAACCAGTTAGTTCCGATATCCTGGAATCCTGGAACAAGTTCATTGGCAATTTACATTTTTTATCAGATTTACAGATCCCGCGCTTAACACTATGCGAAGCTCCTAATTATATAGAAATACATACCTTTAGTGATGCTTCTCAAGTCGCTTACGGTGCCTGTGTGTACCTACGGTCACACAACTTAGCTGGCGAGGTAAAGGTAAATTTACTGTGTGCTAAGTCTAAGGTGGCGCCGTTGAAACCGATAACAATACCGCGTCTGGAGCTTTGCGCTGCGCTATTAGCTGCAAAATTGTGTAAGACAGTTACCAGCTCTCTGCGATGTGATGTCAATCGCATCATTTACTGGTGCGATTCCAGCGTTGTCCTCAGCTGGTTAAATGGTAATTCTGCAAAGTTAAAAACGTTTGTAGCTAATAGGGTAGCCGAAATTAATGAACTTACCGATAGTTCGTCGTGGCGCTATGTGCCGACTGATCAGAATCCAGCTGACCTGATCTCAAGGGGCGTGAGCCCAGATCAAATCATCAATTCTAATTTCTGGTGGTCAGGTCCAAGCTTTCTAATACAGCCTGAATCCGATTGGCCCTATTTAAAGAAATTAATAAATGAATCAGACTTACCTGAGATGAAGTCCACTTCCGCTGTTGTCCTGGAACCAGCAACAGAAATTCTAAAAATAGATAAGTTTTCATCGTTTTTAAAACTGAGACGTGTATTTGCGTATGTCAATAGATTCATACATAACATAAGATATAAATGTCCTAAAGATAAATTATTTGGTAAATTAAATGTTAGCGAATTAGAATTATCTTTTATTAGCTTATGTAAAATTGCTCAGCAAACTTCATTTACTCTAGAGTACAATCTTTTGTTAAAAAATAAAACTTTAAGTAGCAAGTCAACACTTTTGTCACTTTCACCCTTTTTGGATGATGACAAGGTGATGAGGGTCGGTGGTAGGATAGAATTATCTAATTACAATTATACTAAAAAACATCCTATACTTTTACACGCTTCTCATCCACTCACTAAATTGTATTTTAAATATGAACACTTACACAATATGCATGCTGGGCCTCAGCTGTTGCTGGCCTGTGTAAGAGAGACTGTGTGGCCTATAAATGGTAGGCATTTGGCCCGCCGCACAGTACATGTTTGTGTTCGATGTAGACGTATACAAGGTAAAACATTAACTCCCATGATGGGAAATTTACCTGCACAGCGCATCATACCTGATTTTCCATTCCGTACTGTGGGAGTTGACTTCGCTGGTCCGTTCCTAACACTAAATAGAAAGGGTCGAGGTGCACGACTAATTAAAACCTATTTATGTTTGTTTGTATGTTTTCGCTATAAGTGTGTGCACCTGGAAGCCGTCAGTGATTTGTCCAAGGACGCGTTTATCATGACGTTACGCAGATTTATATCGCGTCGAGGTAAGCCAGCGGAGATATTTTGCGATAACGGTCGCAACTTTGTTGCGGCAGCTAAAGAGATTGGCAATTTTCTTAAAACTAATCATGAACCTGTAGTTAATTTTGCTACCAATGAAGGCATAAAGTTTGTGTTTTCTCCCACGTATGCTCCACATTTCGGCGGCATCTGGGAAGCCGGCGTTAAATCCGCGAAATACCATTTAAAACGCGTTATGGGGAACCATCATTTAACGTTTGAGGAGATATGTACTCTCTTCACACAAGTGGAAGCTGTGCTTAATAGTCGACCTTTGTGCCCACTCTCCCCTTCCCCTAACGATTACCATTTCCTATCTCCCGGTCACTTTCTGATAGGGCGTGCCCTAAATGCATTGCCTGGTCCATCGCTCGAGCACGAGAACCAGAACAACCTTCAACGTTACTTGAAGCTTGAACAGATTCATCGGCATTTTTGGCAGCGCTGGGAAAAGGAATATATAGCTGAACTACAACAGCGCTCCAAATGGCGTACTAATTCAGCATCCCTGCAAGTTGGAGATTTAGTTCTTCTCCAGGAGGATAACGTCCCACCACTGAGCTGGCGAATGGGACGAGTCAGCCGCCTGTTCCCTGGAACCGACGGCGTCACACGAGTCGCAGACGTGGAGACTACCAGAGGCTGCTTCAGGAGGCCTCTCACACGGATCTGCCCCTTGCCTACATCTTTACCGGATGACGACTAACGCAGTTGAAAGGAGTCTTTCAACGGGGGGGAAGATGTCTGCGCTGCATAAACGCCTGATCATTTTAAATGGCATCAAGTTACTCGTTTAAGTAATACTGTACCTGACTCCTAAATTTATTTTACTTACACCCGCACATATTTTTGTTATTCGATTTCTAAATTTGTCACGCTAGCATCAATACGTAAAAACTTCGAATCATTGTAATCTTAATGTCAAATAACCAAAATTAAAGCTGCTATCAACGGAATCTGAGGTTTTCATTACAAAACTTTGTCTACTATTACACAGTATATTACAAGTTTTCTGCTCCTGAATTAATATTTAGAGCAATTTTTTTATATGTTAGCCAGTAAAGATGATTACCGGAAGTATATAATTTTTTTTATACTGATTTTAAGCGATTTTTTGAGATACTTATCGTTGCAGTCGGAAGTGGGGCATTTTTGCTACTTCTTCTTTACGTACCCAAATATCCCTTTTCTTTATTGTAAGACGAACATTATTACACAATCAGCAATCTTTATAATATCTAGCAATACAAGTTCTTACGAGACATTCATAGCGACGTACTTTAGCAGCTAAGGAACCACCTGTTCAATGTAAGAGAGACGTAAACATTATAACCGTTATCCTTCTCAGTTACGTTTCACGTTCATTAAGCATTTAAATAAATGGTACTCAGATTTTATCTCGTATTCTATAGAATTATTCTACGTAAACGGAGTGCGTATTATGAGCTCTGTTGAACAATCATTTAGCTTTTATTACATTAAGGGGTTCGGCGGAAGTAAATTTATCATTGACTTGTTTCAAATATTGTTGATAATTTAAATTACAATGATTTTTTAAGTGTTCGTTTTGATTACGTCATGAGGCGACTTATTTACGAGAACGATTTGATACGACGACCACAGGCAAAGCAACTGTAAAAATTGTCTTGGGTTTAATGTTCACGTAGAGTATTAAGTGATACTACGTTTGCTTTTATGACATGGTCATATTATGTTTAGTTTATATTTGTCGTTTCCCACTTACACATTAGCAAAGTCATCGATTAAATCAATTGAGCCACTATATATAAAATTGAAGTTGAACTTCAAATAAATATTTGAAATATTTTATTTTACATTAAATTGAATTTAAATATAAATATTACAAGAATTTCGTCATATTTATGTTTACTGAGCTGCTTCAAGTTAGTAAAAATAATACTTAACTTATGCCTTATTTATTAATACTTACATTTCTAATTCAATATAGATAAACAATTAACATAATCAGTAATAAATTTTTAAGTTCATCTTTTCATTAAATGGTTCCAGAATTTTATGTTCAGTACTCTGTTTATTGGTCTGCAATAGAATCCATTGATACGTTTCATAAAATTCAATATTGTACTAAAGTTAATAACTACTATTACTGAATTGCTGTGTGAAGTGGCAATAGTTCTCAAGAGATTTCGCTTAACGACTAAATAAGTGGTTTATAGTACTTACTTGTATTTTATGACAATTTTGATCACATTTTGAGTAAATGCAATTATATTTTTGATCCTGCTGTATTTACCAAAATTTAAATAAATGATTTGATTGACTGGAATCCTCCATTTGGAATACTGTAATACCTACGAGCTTTCAAGACGGTTTAAAATCTTAAAGATATATTGTAAACGCGGTGAAGTTCATTTTGCAAAAAATTTGAATGAAACTTGTTTATTTTCAATTAAATAATTTCCAAAAGTTTTAGTATATCATGTATTTCGTAGTGTTTTATTAAATGCTTTATTACTGTTTTTAACTCCCGAAAGGTTCTAATTAGGAGAAGCCTATGCCTGCCACTAACAACTGTAGTCTACGAAGTACTATATGATGTCTATGGACTATATCAGCAACCGTCCACATTGATATGAGCAGTGGTCTACGAAGTACTATATGATGTCTATAGACTATATCACCAACCATCCACATTGATATGAACAGTGGTCTACGAAGTACTGTATGATGTCTATAGACTATATCAGCAACCGTCCACATTGATATGAGCAGTGGTCTACGAAGTACTGTATGATGTCTATAGACTATATCACCAACCGTCCACATTGATATGAACAGTGGTCTACGAAGTACTGTATGATGTCTATAGACTATATCAGGAACCGTCCACATTGATATGAGCAGTGGTCTACGAAGTACTGTATGATGTCTATAGACTATATCACCAACCGTCCACATTGATATGAGCAGTGGTCTACGAAGAGCTGTATGATGTCTATAGACTATATCACCAACCGTCCACATTGATATGAGCAGTGGTCTACGAAGTACTGTATGATGTCTATAGACTATACCAGCAACCATCCACATTGATATGAGCAGTGGTCTACGAAGTACTGTATGATGTCTATTGACTATATCAGCAACCGTCCACATTGATATGAGCAGTGGTCTACGAAGGGCTGTATGATCTCTATAAACTATATCAGCAACCGTCCACATTGATATGAGTAGTGGTCTGCCAAGCGCTGTATGATGTCTATAGACTATATCACCAACTGTCCACATTGATATGTGCAGTGTTCTACGAAGGGTGTATGATCTCTATAAACAATATCAGCAACCGTCCACATTGATATGAGCAGTGGTCTACGAAGGGCTGTATGATGTCTTTAAACTATATCAGCAACCTTCCACATTGATATGAGCAGTGGTCTACGAAGGGCGTATGATGTCTAAAGACCATATCAGCAACCACCCACATTGATGTAACCAGTGGTCAAGGAAGGGTGTAAGATGTCTATAGACTATATCAGCAAACGTCCACATTGATATGAGCAGTGGTCTACGAAGTACTGTATGATGTCTAAAGACTATATCAGCAACCGTCCACATTGATATGAGCAATGGTCTACGAAGGACTGTATGATGTCTATAGACTATATCAGCAACCGTTCTCATTGATATGAGCAGTGGTCTACGAAGCGCTGTATGATGTCTAAAGACTATATCAGCAACCGTCCACATTGATATGAGCAATGGTCTACGAAGGACTGTATGATGTCTATAGACTATATCACCATACGTCCACATTGATATGTGCAGTGTTCTACGAAGGGCGTATGTTCTCTATAAACTATATCAGCAACCGTCCACATTTATATGAGTAGTGGTCTGCCAAGCGCTGTATGATGTCTATAGACTATATCACCAACTGTCCACATTGATATGTGCAATGTTCTACGAAGGGTGTATGATCTCTATAAACTATATCAGCAACCGTCCACATTGATATGAGCAGTGTTCTACGAAGGGTGTATGATATCTATAGACTATATCATGAACCGTCCACATTGATATGAGCAGTGGTCTACGAAGCGCTGTATGATGTCTATAGACTATATCAGCAACCGTCCACATTGATATGAGCAGTGGTCTACGAAGTACTGTATGATGTCTATAGACTATATCAGCAACCGTCCACATTGATATGAGCAGTGGTCTACGAAGTACTGTATGATGTCTATAGTCTATATCAGCAACCGTCCACGTTGATATAAGCAGTGGTCTACGAAGTACTGTATGATGTCTATAGACTATATCAGCAACCGTCTACATTGATATGAGCAGTGGTCTACGAAGAGCTGTATGATGTCTATAAACTATATCAGCAACCGTCCACATTGATATGAGCAGTGGTCTACGAAGGGCGTATGATGTCTAAAGACCATAAGAGCAACCACCCACATTGATGTAACCAGTGGTCAAGGAAAGGTGTCAGATGTCTATAGACTATATCAGCAACCGTCCACATTGATATGAGCAGTGGTCTGCAAAGGGCTGTATGATGTCTATTGACTATATCAGCAACCGTTCTCATTGATATGAGCAGTGGTCTACGAAGCGCTGTATGATGTCTATAGACCATATCAGCAACCACCCATATTGATGTAACCAGTGGTCAAGGAAGGGTGTAAGATGTCTATAGACTATATCAGCAACCGTCCACATTGATATGAGCAGTGGTCTACGAAGGGCTGTATGATGTCTATAGACTATATCAGCAACCGTTCTCATTGATATGAGCAGTGGTCTACGAAGCGCTGTATGATGTCTAAAGACTATATCAGCAACCGTCCACATTGATATGTGCAGTGTTCTACGAAGGGCGTACGTTCTCTATAAACTATATCAGCAACCGTCCACATTGATATGAGTAGTGGTCTGCCAAGCGCTGTATGATGTCTATAGACTATATCACCAACTGTCCACATTGATATGTGCAGTGTTCTACGAAGGGTGTATGATCTCTATAAACTATATCAGCAACCGTCCACATTGATATGAGCAGTGGTCTACGAAGCGCTGTATGATGTCTATAAACTATATCAGCAACCGTTCACATTGATATGAGCAGTGGTCTACGAAGCGCTGTATGATGTCTATTAACTATATCAGCAACCGTCCACATTGATATGAGCAGTGGTCTATGAAGTACTGTATGATGTCTATAGACTATATCACCAACCGTCCACATTGATATGAGCAGTGGTCTAAGAAGCGCTGTATGATGTCTATAGACTATATCACCAACCGTCCACATTGATATGAGCAGTGGTCTACGAAGTACTGTATGATGTCTATAGACTATATCACCAACCGTCCACATTGATATGAGCAGTGGTCTACGAAGTACTGTATGATGTCTATAGACTATATCACCAACCGTCCACATTGATATGAGCAGTGGTCTACGAAGTACTGTATGATGTCTATAGACTATATCACCAACCGTCCACATTGATATGAGCAATGGTCTACGAAGCGCTGTATGATGTCTATAGACTATATCAGCAACCGTCCACATTGATATGAGCAGTGGTCTACGAAGTACTGTATGATGTCTATAGACTATATCACCAACAGTCCACATTGATATGAGCAGTGGTCTACGAAGTACTGTATGATGTCTATAGACTATATCAGCAACCGTCCACATTGATATGAGCAGTGGTCTACGAAGTACTGTATGATGTCTATAGACTATATCAGCAACCGTCCACATTGATATGAGCAGTGGTCTACGAAGTACTGTATGATGTCTATATACTATATCACCAACCGTCCACATTGATATGAGCAGTGGTCTACGAAGCGCTGTATGATGTCTATAAACTATATCAGCAACCGTCCACATTGATATGAGCAGTGTTCTACGAAGCGCTGTATGATGTCTATAAACTATATCAGCAACCGTCCACATTGATATGAGCAGTGGTCTACGAAGTACTGTATGATGTCTATAGACTATATCACCAATTGTCCACATTGATATGAGCAGTGTTCTACGAAGCGCTGTATGATGTCTATAAACTATATCAGCAACCGTCCACATTGATATGAGCAGTGTTCTACGAAGCGCTGTATGATGTCTATAAACTATATCAAAAACCGTCCACATTGATATGAGCAGTGGTCTACGAAGTACTGTATGATGTCTATAGACTATATCACCAACCGTCCACATTGATATGAGCAGTGGTCTACGAAGCGCTGTATGATGTCTATAAACTATATCAGCAACCGTCCACATTGATATGAGCAGTGGTCTACGAAGTACTGTATGATGTCTATAGACTATATCACCAACCGTCCACATTGATATGAGCAGTGGTCTACGAAGCGCTGTATGATGTCTATAAACTATATCAGCAAACGTCCACATTGAGCGTAGCAAGACGCGGTGTAGTTATGCAGTTCAATTCAATGTAGCGATCAAATATGGACTCAACAGATCTATGACAGAAAAGTTTGTAATAGTACTGAAAACGAAAATAAAAGGACAACATTTTGGCCAAATTAAAGGTATCATCAAATGTTCAACTCTACCAAAAGTCAAGCAATTAATTTGAACAAAATTAATTATTTTAGCTGACTCTCCTCAGTTGTTTGAAATTGGTCAACTTTATTCCTCTAGCACCAATTTCAACTTTATTTCTCTTTCCGTTAACAGACAAATCTTCTCTTAATAAAGTGGAATCTTGTGAGATTAAATACAGTTCTAATAACGAATAAGTAATGCCAACAATTTTGGCGAGCTTAAACTAATATCGGACTAGAAGTTTCGTTCTGTATTGATGTTACTGGAAACAGCTTTGGATTGGCCTGTTAAGTGCTAGAGATAGGATCTGAATATTAATACCAAAGGGTTTTATTGAGTTACTGATAAATAATTAAGTAAATATCTAATTATTATGCGAGAATGTGTGTACACTCCTATGCATTTAGGACTCAAGAGAAAGATGTAATAATTGTTTTATAACTAAAGATAATAATTCTATATCAGGTTTTGGGTCTTCAGTAAAACTGTGCTCATTATGTAAATAAAATTGGGCAAGTGCGAGTCGGACTCGCGCACGAAGGGTTCCGTGCTATCATCTATAAAAGAAAATCACGTTCGTTGTATGTAAACTTAAATACTTTTTATGTTTCTACCAATTTATTAAGATCGAGTAACAAATTGCTTAAAAATTACGTTTTTTGTATGGGACCCCCCTTAATTTTTTTTATTTTTAGTATTTGTTGTTATAGCGGCAACCGTAATACATAATTTGTGAAAATGTTAGCTTTCTAGCTATCACGGTTTATGAGATACAGCCTGGTGACAGACAGACAGACGGACAGAGGGACAGACAGACAGCGTAAGCTTAGTAATAGGGTCCCGTTTTTTACCTTTTAGGTACGGAACCCTAAAAAAAACATTTCTATTGCTTAATTGCTTCTTCTTTCTATGGTTCCGTAGTAACCTTATAAGGAATCCTTATAGATTCGCCATGTTAATATTCGTCGTTTGTTTTTTGCGGAAACTATAAGCACTAGAGAGCTGAAATTTGACATTCATTGTGACCACGCGAACAAAACTGTTATTAAATTTAAAAAATATGTTATTTGTACGAGCAGCTCCCATACGTTTGGTTTTTCTGTTTCGGGATCCGTTTACGATACGATATATTTATCAAAAACGACTGAATGCAAAGTGTAATCTAGTTTCTGTCGGTCAACTGAAATGCGAATAACAAGACTTACAACAATTTGTGCGTAACACCGGGGATCAGACCTCACAAAAAAAAGCTCACGATAGTGTCAGTGTCATGTGCACAATTTAAATAAATCTATATTTGAGTAAACCACATAATCGAACCGTCTAGAATCCATTGGCATCAATTTACATATATACATAAGACCCAGACGTTTCAATCTCTGGGTCGATAAACCACAGAGGCGTTTTAGTCAATTCCATTGACCGAGTGATTGCCCTCTGCTGACCACAGTTCTAGACTGCACTGCAACTGACAATAATTTAATACTGTTACGAATGGCGATGCTTTGAGATTAACGTCATCTATCGGCAAAAGAGAGTAACAATACCTAAGTGAAATAACGCTTTACTTGGTCTAGCTCAAAGTTCTTATCGAGGAGACACTACAATGGACAGTACATTTTCTTATACTTTGAGAACGAAACTCTTGTCAACAGAGCATCTTCCATGAAATTAACCAGTACTCGAACTTTTTTACACGACAGACCTTGTACGGTCCAATTATCGCGCATGTCACCGCGTAAGCATTTATTGTACATGCACATATCCACTATTGTTTTATTCACTTACTTACAATAAGTCATAGGAAGGTAAACCCGAGTCAAGGAAAAAAACATTTTTATATCGAACAAGTTCAAGTATTTTTATTTATCAAGAAACAGCAAGAGCGTCGTACGGCAGCAACAAGGCACCCGCACGACAGACCTAATATTATTTTGCACTGCTCGCCTGCTATATCATAATTACACATTATGCATTTTCCAGGATCTTTCTCTTATTAAATTTAGCTGTACTGTCATGTCATGACTGTGCGCTCTCTGTATGCGTAACGGTCAGTTACGCCGCAGTAAGATTATCTAAACTACTTGATAATTTCCTTACATGTTGCACTACTTGCAAGTCTAGCTGCACTTCAAACTCGTGCCTGTAGTAGAGCTAGTTGTAGTTGAATTAGTAAAGCTAGTTTAAACATTCTATTCAAGTTTAGACCACAAACCGCCATTCAGCGAAGCATCACAACCTTCATCATCATTATCATCCTCAACCTTTAACAGTCCACTGCTGGACTAGGCCTCTACTTTGAAAGGAGGAATTGGCCTACTATACCAAGCTGGCCAAACGGGTTGGTATAGGATTTGTATCAAGTTTTCCTTCACAACCTTACTAAGTGAAATTAATTATAGTATTTTTATCACTCTAGCGGTGAATTAATTAAAAAAAAACAATCAACAACACAATAGAAATGTATTTCCAAGTTAATTTTTTACAAACAACACTTTAACAGGCGTAACTTATACTGATTTTAAACAATTAATAATAATTAATCAGAGTAGGCAATTTGACTGTACAATCGGGCAGAGATTCCCCTTAACAAGTTGACACTGCGGCGAAGTGGTGCGGAATGACCGGTGCACGCGCTTATAAAGGCGCGCTCCCACCACTGTGCGTCATCCCCACTACCAACGGCTTGTCTATTCCTTTTCCGCTAACACGGCCTCTCCTGACTGGAGGACGTCCTCGTGCTCCCATGCCTCAGGTTGCTGGGCTTCCGATGCTCTGGAGGTGCCTGGCACGGGCTTCAAGGCGTTCTCGGAAGAAGGCACATCGTTACTTCTGGCAGCTCGCTCAGGCGTGGACCCTGTATCATCATCATCACAGTCTGCACCTGAGAACATTTACAATTAAATAAGTCACAAGCTAATTAAATAAATTACGCGTTGGAGAGATGCAACAGAAGCGCTGCAGACACCTTAGCTGCATCACCACAACCAAGGAACAATATTACCACAGTGAACCACGTTCACCCAAGCCAGAGAGGAAGCACGACGTTCGCTATCTCCGACTGTGAGAAACATAGGCACGACGTTAGCATATTTCTCACAACACACGCAACACATGGCATAGGCACGACGTTAGCGTACCATGTGGCGTCAACACTCGTATGACATAGGCACTACGTTCGCATATCATACTACGCTGGCACACCCTCAAAGAAGGTTGCACAAGCATCAGGAGGCAACACACGCGACACATGGCATAGGCACGACGTTAGCGTACCATGTGGCGTCAACGCTCGTATGACATAGGCACGACGTTCGCATATCGTACTACGCTGTCTCACCCTCAAAGAAGGCTGCACAAGCATCAGGAGTCCACTCCTCTCGCCACGGCACCATGAATTCTGCCGCGGCCTGGGTCGCTTTTCCATACGAGCCAGCCAGCAGCTGCAGCTCGTAGCGGCCATGGGGTAGCGCCTTGACCACTCGATATGGTCCGCGCATGCCCGAGTCGAGCTTGCCAGTCGCTTGTGCCTGTTTGATAACAAAAACCAGCGAATTAATATCAAATGATCGAACATGCCTCCGGTTAGCGTTAACCTTTGCATCTTGTTGATGTTGGTTTGTCTTTAGACGCTCAGAAGCTCTTTGTCTTTGCATCTCCCTTAACGCCTCACGGTTCGGATGTGAGTTATCTAGAGCGACGTCTCGAACGAGATGACGTATAAGAGGCGTAGCTGCTTCTATGCCTACTAGCAAGTTCAAAGGCGATGACTTAGTAGTTTTTTGTTTGGTTATGTTCAAAACCAACTGTAATCGCCACATAACCTCGGACCATTCATTTTGCCGATGATTACACTCTACACGCACCATATTCAGTAACGTACGGCAGTAACGTTCAACTTGCCCGTTTGAGTGGTGCATCTCAGGTGTTATGAGGTGCAAGTCAATGCCCAACTCTGTTACAAATTGTGTAAAATCCGAACTTAGGAACATCCTACCACGATCTGCTACAATTAATTTAGGGGTTCCAAACAGAGAGATCACATTAGTTAAAAGTCTTTTTAACTCGCTCGCATCTTGACCAAACATAGGGTATAAAAGGCAATACTTAGAAAATGCGTCTATGACAATTAGTACGTACTTATAACCGTTAGACTGAGGCAGGGGACCTAACGCGTCTACATGAATGACCTCGAAAGGGACACCTGGCCTTTCCCATGAGTGTATGAGCTGGTGAGGAGCTCTAGGAACCCTTTTATGTGTTACGCAAACAAGGCAATGACTCACATACTTTTGCACAAATGAATTTAAAGAAGGGAACCAAAAATGTTTTCTTATGAGTTCTAGTGTTTTATCTACTCCGGGATGGTCATGCTCGTCGTGGAAGATCCTGAGCAAACTGAGTCTATGACCCCTGGGTACAAAGCACAAAAGTCTAGTCTCCTCTCCTATTGGGGAGTATTTATAGTAGAGGAGGTCATTCTTTTGGACATAACGTTTAGAGTCTAGCTGTCCGTCAGTCAATTGTTGCAGAAGCCGTTGGGTTTCTTCATCAGCAGCCTGAGCCATTTTAGCCCAGTTTTGCTGTTTTCTTGCCTCACAAACATTAACGGGATTACGGCTTAAATAATCTGCGTGTGACATTGAAGTACCCTTACGGTATTCTAAGGAAAAGTCAAAATCTTGTAGGTATATCCACCATCTGGCCACGCGAGGCAAAAGATCTTTCTTTTGCTGCGTAGCTTTTAATGCATTGCAGTCGGTTACGACTGTAAAATGGACACCGACCAGATAGTGTCTGTAATTCTGCAGTGCTCTAACGACGGCCAAGGTCTTGAGCTCATAGGAATGACACCTTGGCTCGGCACCCTGGGTTCGTTTACTAAAATAGCTAACAGCTCGTTTATAGCCTTTACCGCAGCCAAGGTACATGGACAGCGCATGTATGGCAGCCTCACAGCCTCCCTTTGAACCAAAGCCAAGCTGGATTGGCTGAAATTTATCAGCCAAAATGGCACTATAGTATTTACAGCACAGTTTGGCTGCCGTACGTCTGTAGGTATACCCCACGGCAATGGGCCGAATGCCACCATATTTTTTGCGTAGGGCGCACAAGTTGGCCCCGTACAATAAGTCGGTGACATCTGTGGCCACATTGCCGGAGAGCGTAAGGTTAATTAAAGCCGTCAGCGCCTTCAAAAGTGCATCACCAGCCTCTCCAGCACTTGCACTTGTGAGATCCTTCAGATGCTGAGGTGTTAAGCCGTCGAGGCCGCCAGCGGATCCACTTCGAAAGGAACAGACGGCTTCAAATACGTCCTTGGCTGAAACAATCAGACAGTCAAAATCTTCGTCAGGCATGTCGGGAAAGGTGAGGTCATTAGCTGGCGCTGGGTGCTTGCTCTTCAGACCTGCTAGGGTGTCTGCAGAGTAAGGCGCCACCACATCGCTACTAAACAATAACCTAAACGCCCCCTGAATGTCACCTTCCCTCAATTTGGACTCTACACATTGGTAAATTGTTTTCTTAAATCTATTTACAGAAAATTTAGGGTCAAAATTGCTATCAGAATTGTTACAAAGATCTTTAATTTGGGCTGTCAAAGATTTTGATGATGTCCGGTTGCTTTGAATGTGTAGAATCCTATAAGGGAAAGTGAGTAACTGTTCCCAAGCTGTTTTGGAGTTCTCACGCACAACGAGACCAATACAGTGAGCTAAATTATGAGCTACTAATGGTCTCGCTCCGCGTGGACCTCGCTTCAGAACCGGAATTGAATTTTTTAAAGCACCTAAGTACTGCCAAAAAGGAATTTGGGAAGAAATAGAATGTGAAATGGAACTGGGGCCCGGAAGCACATTTTGGTTTTTATGTACTTTGCCAAAATGTACTTTCAAGCCCCGCTCACCTTTAAAAAAACGAGCTTGAGAACATGCAGGGCAGCGCACTAGGTTAATCAGCGACGATGTGGTAGATTGACTAGCACTCAACTCCGCATCACTTATATCCTCGCCTGGCATAAATATTATGTATTTGTAACTTTAATCTTAAAATTATACACAATGTTATTATTTACAATTTTACACAGGACAGGACGTCGCCTAGGTGCCGGCGTCCCGTCACCGCTGTCTTTTAAACGAAACTTACTTACTAAATAAAATTGTCTATTATAAAATGATAAAAAAGTACAAAATCATCAAACAAAAACACCAGCACAAGCTTTCACATATATCGCAATAAACTATAACTTCATCCACTTAGTATTTTATAACTGGTTAATTTTTCAATATTATATATTGGCAGTTCCTGCTATTTTTCACAGATTTCTGCAGCCATGAACATAATTAAAAACTGCTTGCCATTTTGGTTTACGTTGAAGACTTCTTCTTCTTTTAATTTTTTGTAATACATGTTATAAGAATGTATATAATTGCGCAGGTAGAATAGTAGTTTAATTTTAAAGTTGAGTTTCCTATTTAAAAATGTAAATAACATACCAAATAAACTATTCGTATATTATGATTATAAATTTGTATAACAGAAATACATAATAATATATAAGCAATGAATAAAGGATTTTGACTTTGACTTTGGAAGAATCAGATAAGCAGCGAGAAACTGACTTTCCAAACTTGTTTGTACTGAATTTCAAATATATAATACCTCAATAAATTTGTAAAGTAGGTAAACATTGTACAGTCTGCCAACTCATTATCTCAGCTAAGACTGTGCCAAGTTTTAATTGACAAATCGTTCTTTCGTTCAAAAGTTTTTTTCACACTAAGAAACCCGTTCAGAATATTTAAGTCATTTCATTTTGCATGTACCTACATGAAAGTTATCATTATCATCGGGCCTATGTTTATACTGTCATACTCTACTTCTCACTATGAGAAGGGTAAGGCCATAGTCCACCACGTTGCCCAAGTGTGGTTTGACGGATTTGTTCCCAACCAGCACTTGGTCAGCGCACTCCACATGTCTTTCAAGAACATTAAAGTACGCTTGGTTAAAGACGTAATCTACCACCCTACGGTCGAAATTTATTTGCACGTCATTACGACAAGGTTGATTTTTCTTTGAAATTATTTTCTATCAGTTTTTAAATCAACCTTTCAGATAATTTGCTTACACTGAAAGATTTTGTAAAACTAATAGATCACATATGCCAGTGGATAGCGTATGCGTCTGCTGAACGGTATGAACCAGATTCGATTACCGGGTCGGGCTAAACTGTTACAGAGTTTGCCTGAATTCTCGTACGTTAGACCCAAAATTTCATAGCATGGCAAAATTTAGGTATAATATTAAAGCTCTGCCTACCTCTACGGGGATACAGGCGTGAGTCTATAAAAATAGACCACATTTTTGGGTGACCGTACATGTCAGTAACATGTCAGATTAAGCTTGACCTATTTGTAATAACACAACAATGTTTGCCTTGTTTCAAATTCAATCTGTATCTTCGAAGTACATCAGATATTGTTGTCAATATAATTCTATAAATAATGTATAACACGTAAGCCATCTCGTAAAATCAGTAAACAATGACTAATTGAATCTCATTTTGTATAAAATAGTTGTGTTTACACTCACGCGTTTGTATTACATTCAGAGCACGCGCCCGTGTGGCCTTGCCTTGTTCAATCCGACAACAGCCAATGAACTATTATCAACCATTGTACATAGACCCCTCTAAACATATCACAACCCCCCTTATTACTCTTGTTTCCCTAAGCATTATAGGGGTGAGGACGCTCGAAGTAAAGTGGACTGTATTCAAAGGGCTTTACGATGTTATGATTGAACTCTTTGTGGCTGCAAGACCCCTGCTTCAATAAAAATATTTGCAGACTCTTACTTATGGATGTCTTTTCTGTCCTTTGCTTGAAAGTTTGCAAAGTTGGATATGGTAAATGATTTATAATATTTTTGTTATTTTAAGAAATCATCATCGATTCCTAAACTGACTGATAGCTATTATTTTCCATGGTACTGAAGCGTTGTTTGGTTTCATTTATTACCTCAAAGATAAATAACGCAACATTCCAGCCGAGAGCCATATCTCAATACATTTTGCAAATCTTCGTCAATAATTCCGCAGTACAAAAGGACTAGGTATTGTTCAGTATTATGAACGACGAAACTATTCTGTTCCACACGAATGAAGCCTTCCTTTCTTTCTCCCACTCGATTGGAATCTACTCTGCACTCTGATTAATTTGCGATGGGAAAGGCAAAAATGGGAATGGAAAAATATCGAATATGTAATGACTTTGCATATGTCGACAAACAACTTTATTTTAAGAGTACCTATGTCTACGAAATAGAATACGTTAGATACTAAGATTGTAATACTTTCGCGATTTGGGGCACATACTATTGATGATTAATTCTATTTGCAGACGAGTTTCATACTGTTAAGATAGTTTGTTTAAGTTTTTGTGAAAGTTTAAATAGTTAAGTTTTTGTTTCTTTCTTATTCTTGTTTTGCCTTTTCTGTGTTTTTTATTCTGTCATATACTGCTCCTTTGTATATGTTTCTTTGTATCCTTCTAATTTGTATAGTGTTTGTATAATGTTAATGTAATTGGTTTATGAAACCGTATTAACATAAATAAATAGATATGGCTTACCCCGTACCACGGCAAGCACGTCAAGCACGTCAAGCCATTGGTACCGGCTGCCGTAAAGATCTTTGATAGTCGTTAGGGTCAATAGCGCTCATAGCGAGACTTAGCTTGCCGCTCGTAATAGGTCGGCAAAGTTAAGCAACGTTGGCACAGGGTGCCACTTGGATGGGTGACCACGTGTGGCATTTACATCAGATCGCTACCGTGCTTCGGAGGGCACATAAAGCTGTCAGTCTCGGTCCTTGTTTCAAGAGAAGAATCCTTAGGCCATGTCGGAGACCTTCAGGCGGTCTGAAAACCTTGGCATCAGAGTTGGCCACACACTCACACGAGAACGAAGAAAGAACGACTTTTAGAGCGGTTTCAGATTAGCGTATTTTTCTGCGCGTATACGGTCGTTTCAGCATACGCGCTTACACGCGCGCTACATTACGCGCTTCAAAAAACCAGACTCACGTAAACGGGCGTGTTCGCTCGAAATGGTAGTGACGTCTTGTCAGTGTTAACATGGATTCTGACGGCTCGTGGTTATACGAGCTTAAAAGCGCGTCAACGCTCGTACGAGTTGCGCGTGTGCCAAAAGGTGCGCCTATACGCGCCTATATGCACTTCCAAAAACGAGCTTATACGCGCGTATAAAACGCTAATCTGAAACCGCCCTTACGACGTTATTAGAATCAGCACCCTTAAATAATAATAATAATGGCTGATCTAGGCCATGATACCTCTACTATTACTATTTTTATTTGTGCTTGTGATAATGTCGACGTAGCTCCTATTATTATAAACGTACGGACAAGAAAAGCGTCAAAAGCCCTTATAAAACTAGCTCAGATAATCGTTTTGTACCTTCGTACTTTCGCCTTCAAATTCGATTGATACCGTATTGTAGTACATCGACATATTTAAAAATAGTTTCGAATTTTACAGCATTATATACACACACACCATTTATGTAGGTATCTGCTGTCATTATAGACTTATTTCGTGAACTTGAATAGCGAATAGTTAAACCTATATTTTTGGAACAAAAAACAATAATTCTTATTTTAGCAATAAATCTATGGACGCAAATAACCACCAGATTTGAAGCAACAATCGATAATCCGTTTGTAGGGCCAATCCACCCGACTAATGCAGTACTAAACAGCGGCCGCTTAAAACGACTAGGTAGACCGATCGATCCGTTGAGTCATTTCATTTATGATCTCTTTACATGTAATTGCCATAAACTTAAAACTTAACGTGTTGACGAATATATTTCCCGCAGTAGGTAATCCTATCCCATCCCATAAAATGAATCTGTATTAATTTTACGTAGATTTAATGCTTTACCACCTCATTATTTGCTCGTATAGTTTAGCTCTAACTCATAATGTAATAACACGTTGAATAAATAACCTTACATGCCTCGCATGCCTAGGAGGAGGTGAGGTTCGTTGAGCTATGCCTACAGCCCAACAGACTGGCAGGTCAAACGGGGTTATTTGTTTAGTACTAGAGCTCATTTACGTAGTAACACACGTTATAATGAGCGCCATTGAGAAACACAGAGGAATTCTATAATACACGTAGGTTAAAGCCTTGAAAGGACAACAATCTTTTATGGAAGGATTTGTTTTAGATTAAATCTTATATGAGCTAGTACGTGAGCATAAGAAACAGAAGCGCGCACGCTTGAGTAAGAAAACTGTACTGCGACTTACCATAACTCGATTGCACGCCGACCAAGTGGTCATAGGCCTCTTGTCATTTTGTAAAGAGTTAGACCATTGTCCACCACGCTGATCAAGTGTGAGTTGGCAGACTTTACATGACATTATTTCGAGAATTTTATGGAGAACTCTCAGAAATGCAGGTTTCCTCATGATATTTTCCTTTGCCAATCACGATGTTCTTTTAAGTGAAGAGTAGTAGATTGTATGACAAGGGAGCAAAATAGTATTTTTACGGCCAGGGCGCTACTTTGAACCACGAGCGAAGCGAAGTATTCTATAAAAGAATCCCGAGTATAGCGAGAGATTCTAACGTAGAATCCTGAGCGCAGCGAGGGATTCCAAGTACATTGCCCGAGGGAAAAATAATTTGCTCTCGAGTCATATACTCTACTTTTCATACCCTTACTATGAGAAAATGAATAATTTCGTGGGTGATAAGGTTTGTACGACGTTGTTAGATTCTTTAGTTATGGTTTCAGGAGTTAAAGCATTGTCACTTTCATAACTCGACGTACAACTCATTATTTTTTTTGCAAAATTCAATAACGTATGTGCCTACTGATTACGAGAACAGACACGTAATTCGCGCGCTTTTTTTTTTGTTAGCGCGGGTCCCCACGCCCGTGCAGCCAACACGTACCAGCCAGATATTCATACATTTTGCGTTCAATTTCTATGAATGACATACGTTCCAAATTCAAATCACTTTTCCGCCCGCTAAAAAGTTCTTAACAGAAAAGAGCCGTTTTGCTCCCGCTAAAAGCGATACTTTTCGAATAGAAGGGATGAAAATATATTTTCTAAACAATGACACCACAATCGCACAACAAAAACAACGAAGACCTGGCACATTTACAAAAAAATCTGAAATTTGTAAACAACGCCTTTACTTAATAAAGGTGCGCAGTTAATTAATTTTTAGGGGATTGGAACTCTCCCGCTACCGACCTTATTAATTTCACTTTGTGCCTCAGAAGCCTTCAAGTATTTTTTAATAAAAATATAATGTCTACCTAATTTATAAAGTAAGATAAGTATAATAAATAAGTTAAAATAAATAATGTACTTTTTTCAGTTTGATTACTTTTGTAGTAAAGTATCATAATTAATTAGATGTTTTAATTGTTGTGTTGTTAATGTTTAGGTACACGAGACTAATCAAAGTTGTTACACAAAAAATATTTTGTTAGAAATCTGCCGACACGTAGATAATAGCATCGTAGGTATAACTCAATGTACTTAGGTATATTAAAAAGGGTCTAGCAAGCGTATCATACATGATTTTTAATTAGATTTAGGCATGTTGTTTTAGGACTAGTAATTTGACATGTAACTTATTATAAAACGGAACGTATTTTAAAGATAATTATAAGTTCAATAATTTGAAACGAGATACATGCGTTTACATTTGTTTTACTGCAGTCCCTTTATGATAAGCTACTGTTCATAGTAAAAAAGATAGCTCGTGCTAGGTAGAAATACTCTATTCGAACTTGCGCATTGACTGCACGGTTGGCGTAGTGGTTTAGGCGGTCTCCTCGCCGCCTGGTACTGCGCCGCGAGTCGTGGGTCCCATTCCCACACGAGTCAACACTTTGTGTGATCCATAAATTGTTGTCTCGAGTCTGGGCGTTCTTTGTGTTCGTTGATTTAATGCTTGTAAAGTCCCCCGCGACACAGGAATTTCGTCCTAGTGCGGGAACTAATGCGGGAATATTTTTCTATCCTTATAATCTACTAGTGAATGCCCGCGGTTACACCTGCGTTATTTAAGGCTACTGATCCGCCCCCGTCGCTCATAGCCTATAGCTTTCCTCGATAAATGGGCTATCTAACACTGAAATAATTTTTCAAATCAGACCAGTAGTTCCTGAGATTAGCGCGTTCAACCAACCAACCAAACAAACAAACAAACAAACTCTTCAGCGTTATATATTAGTATAAGATAAAGACATTACCCCAAACTGTGCAATCAAATACCCTGTAAAAAGTTTCATAATGTGTCCGCACATTAAGTCCGCTTCATATATTTCTGACACTAAACGCACTTTAATATTTCATAACACATAAACAGCTATAAAGCTGCGTACTAACTGAATTGATACGTTTGGCTCCGAGCCAAGATATTGGCGCTAAACTGTTAGTTCATCGTTGCCTTATTGAGTTACGAGATCGTAGGATATGCAGCTACCTAACGGAATAACTTATTACTTTCAGAGCAGCAAAAAACAATTAACTTTTCATTAGGTATATAACTATTATGTCAATAAACTATATATTTTTGGACATTACAAGCGTTCTACAAACGGATACACGAAACGCTCAGAATCGAAATAAGAATTTGTGACTCGCACAAAGTGGTGTTCTGTATAATTAAGTAGGATTGAACCAGCACAGCACACAGCCTAGGGTTAAGGGCGTTTCCAGATAAGCGTTTTATACGCGCGTATAAGCTCGTTTTTGGAAGCGCCACGCGCCTTTTGGCATACGCACAACTCGTACGAGCGTTGACGCGCTGCTATACTCGTATAAGCGCGAGCCGCCAGAATCCATGTTGACACTGACAAGATGTCACTACCGTTTCGAGCGAACACGCCGAAATATGCCCATTTACGTAGGTCCGGTATTTATAAGCGCGTAATGTAGCGCGTGTATAAGTGCGTATGCAGAAAGTGACGATATTGCTGTTTCAATCATTCGTGCAATCAAAACTATTAAACTACTCCTATAGCCTTTCGCAGTTTACTACTAGAAAGGCCGCTCCTAGTTTGCGTCACAATAGCAATCTGATCATTAGGAGGATTTGGCCTACTATACCACGCTGGCCAGACGCTCGACAAAGGGTTTAATATCGAGTTTTCATGGCAAAAATACTATTTGCATCGTGTATTTTCCTTAGTCGTGTCTTACTACCCCTACTAAATAAAATTAGGTAGTTTCAATTTGTGTCAAGTCGAAAGGCGAAAAACGCCACAAAATAATTTCCACAAGGTCAACTTAATGTCTAAGGCGATGATAATTACAAGTAACGTATAAATGTCTAGGTATTGTAAGCGTTATTGCCAAATACCATCACCACCTAAGTATATTTTCCATTAAAATGTCATTAGACCCAATATTGCACTTCGCTAAAGCTTAAAAAAATTAGAACATAAATTGCTGAACCGAAATTTATACTGCCATAATGTAGCACATTACGTGGTGAAGACGTTTACTTATCTCTCGTAATAATATATGTGACAAAATTTCCACGAAATAGAATCGTAAAACATATTTCTCCGGTATACCGTAAACTAAGGATAAAGAAAACAATGTAAGGAACGCTAAGAGACGAAATAATCTGCGCACAGATAGTGTTATAAAACATGTATGGTAGAGCGCTGTGGGCGATCCCTGTGGGTCTCGCGGGCCGCATATCTATCCCATCACCGAGTCAATCTTTTATACACCTCATTATTGAATGTATATGGGCAAAATATACATATAGATAGCAGCATATAATATACTAGCGGTTAGTGCAAAATGAATTTGCTGTTGTCTTTCCTTCTGGCAACCAATGGTGGGCAGGCAGGAGTATTTATAGATATATATGTTACGAATCTTAATCGCGTCACAGACTAACCACGATTGGCGTAACCTTCACCGAAAATTTGAGACAAATATAATTAATTAAATATACGAAAGTGGCCCGTTGCATAAATACGTACCTATGTGTACAAATCGCGAAAGATTGAAAGGCTTTTCATGTTTCTGTTCAGGCCTATCAATACACTTCACACTATTTGATGGTTTGTGAGTGAAGTATTGCAGTGAAAGGCTCTATGCCTATTACTCACATTGCGAATGTGCCGCGACTGACTTCACTCTGACGCCTTTGAGAGGTACTCTTTCACTCCTCGCTGATAAAACCTTGGATTAAAAGAGATCTCTATACTGTCACTTATTTTGCTTAGAAGATACCTAAAATAGCATCAAGATACTCTGGGCACTATCGTCATTAACTTGCCTACCACTATCCACACTACTCGATCGAGATTCGAGAAATAGTAAGCCCGCAAATAGTATTGTTAATATTTTTGAATTATCAAATATCTCAATATCTGTTGATAAAGTTACTATAATGTGATATGACGTCGGTAAAATAGTAAAGGGATGTACATATGTACCTAGATGTGTATACATATAGTTTACGATATACTGTTGTTATAATATGAAAATATAATAATATATCGAAGGTCATCGCTTGGTGTTATCTATACCAATTGAACTCTACTCCCGTCGGCATGGTACTAGAATAATGACTTCTTAATATATATAATATATTGCTTTGTAAGATATTTTAACGTTTCTGTTTTAAATATATTTTCCATACAATTATCTTCCTTATAACTTATAACACATAAAGATTTATCCCGCGATGACAGTGATACCTGTTTATTTAATAGTACGCATGTATTATATAAATGCAGTTTCTTAGCTTAAGTAGAATAAGTTTATTTACAAAATAAGTTAATAAAATTTTTGTAGTTCTTTAATAAAAATATTCTACGCTTTATAAATTATGATAGAGAAATTGTTGAAACGCGTGCGAGCTTCGGACCATTAATTAATTACGTGAATCGTAGAAAAAGCAAAAC
The DNA here is from genome assembly GCA_944739405.2 of Euclidia mi. Lineage (NCBI taxonomy): Eukaryota > Metazoa > Arthropoda > Insecta > Lepidoptera > Erebidae > Euclidia > Euclidia mi. The sequence continues at coordinate 20,545,215 of OX123185.2, forward strand.
ACAGCGAGACTATAAAGTAAAGTTTATATTGCGATAATTTTAAACACATAGCATCGCACCCCAGATCAGTTTTTGGCTGCTGAAAAAGAGGAACTGAAACGTTGGGGAACTGTGTAAGTACATAGAATCTAATACAAACAAACAAAAAAATATTTTCTCAGCACAATTAATTACAAAAATGTTTATTTGCAAGCTGTGATTATAGAAATTACATTGTTAGACGGTCAGCCTGTGTTCTTCACACATGAACGGATCATTGTACACATCACACAAGTTTTGTCCTAGCCCTAGAAGCAGACTGCCGGTTTAGTAGTCAGGGTCAACAAATGCTTAGTCGCCAAGCAAAGCGAAATAAAAAAATATTTTATTTTATTTAACTACTTATAAGTAGGTTTTGTATTAAGTGACGTGACGCCATTGTATATTAAAATATACTCAAAGCGTAATCAATAATTTTATTTCAATAAAAAAATCCCTCTACCAAACTACCCATTCATATAGTCGTAATAATTGTTATTTTCTCTAACTAATATTACTGTAAAAATATTAAACGTAATAAGTACATATTGAATCAATTTGTTGTTTCGTAAGCCCAGATTTAGAAAGCAATTAGCCCACTTCCAGCGAGTAATAGGTACCGTCAACAAAAACCAGACGTTGCTATTATTTTCGAGATCTTTCATCCGCCACCTTTGTTTTACATAGCTGTGAAAAAATGAGCATGATAGATTTATTTTCTACCAAACAACGTACATATGTATGTTTAGCAAGACGTATAATCTACTAGTGCCTCCCGCAGTTTCAAACGTTTATGATGTGCAAGTGCAAAGGTGTATGGTTGCCGTTCTATATTTTTAAAGCCAAATGTTTAACTATGAAATTTACAGCCTTCATTTAGCCGTGGCAGTTCAAAATAATTGCTAGGTAAGCAACGCACACGCGTCTTATGCGCAGCTTACCTTTATGTGAATGGATAGCAGCGCAAGCGCAATAGCATATACATAAATGAAATGAAATGTATGTTTTTAATAGACAGACAAGTGCGGCCTAATTTAAAGTTCTATTCATTGAAATTGAATTTCAGAGATTCTCTTACATACTAACAAGCTACCAAACGTTACCTCGACAAAAGTTTTTATAATATTAGTATTCATTTCATTATTATTAGGGTAACCTACCATCAACATTATCTATTTTGAAGTATGTGTCATTAATATTTGATAACAATCATAAAATTAAATAATCATACTGATTTGCTTTCGCTTTGTAGTTACTTAGTTACGAAGTGATGGGATCACCAAAAACAATTTTGATACAATTTATAAACAACCGAGTATTATCAAGGTAGAAAAGCCGTGACGTCCTTTAAACGTACTCTTTAATAAAGCCGCTCTCTGTCCAGCAGAAAAGAATTATTAAAAAAAAGAACAGTTAAATGAGGCTTTGCGAAACTGGATGCTTTTATTTACTTTGGGCTTAAAAGTACTTATCTATTAAGGAAATAGGACTGAGGCTACGTTTCCAGCTGACGACGTAGTGTTAGGCGTAGTGCTTATGTGGTCACTTCGCTAATTAATATTGCGCCGATTGAGTAAGTTCGAATCCCACACGGAGCTAAATGTAATCCACAATTTATCTTTCCGCGTCTATTAAAAGTTTGTAATGCATAATTTATTCCTAGCTTATAAGAAGTATATAGTAAAACGTCGGGGTTGCTCTCAACAAACAGCGATACAACAACTTCAGCTCCTAAACGATGCATTTTCAATAGTAGCCGCCAGGTGACCTGATACTGACAGATCATCCGCTCCACTCATCTATCTAGCACATCTTTGATGTATCCTTAATATTAAATAAATAATATCATAATAAGACGGACATAGAATAAGATAATAAGACGGAAAAAGGCAGCGACAGCCTAGTGGAGATACCGACAGACTGCCGTGCAGAAGGTATCGGGTTCGAATGCTAGGCGCGCACCACTGACTTTTCGGAGTTATGTACGTACCCGTGCCTCGGAGAACACGTCAAGCCATTGTTCCCGATGGTCATGAAGGTCTTTGACAGTCGTTACGGGGAGTCAGTACCTATCTCTGAATAAACTGACACTAGTCTAAACCATAGAATATCGCTATTCCTTTTGAGAAGCTAATATTTAGTCAAATCCGGGGGGCGATTCAGAATCGTTCGATATCTCATTTGACATTCGATTCCGTTTTAATTGTCAAACGGGCTACCTTATTTTTTGTCAAAACTATCGCATTTCCTATCAATTTTATGCATTCAGTATGAAGTAAATTAATAAATAAACCGAATTCAATGAATATTTCTTCAAAATATCTCTGATAGGCGGCTAAAAGACGAGGACAATAATTTGCCATATCGTACGATTACTTGTCGTGACATTCTGAATCGGCCTGCCGGTTAGACTAGTAAGCGGATCCCGGGTTGGAACTGCCAGGAGAAAGACGAATTATAATAAGACGGACATTAAGTGGAAACGCCAAAACATTCACATTATACGTGATTTGTGGTGATCACAGTTAGTCAAACTGTTGCGGACAGTCTATTAACGTCGTGCAACAACGTGCAAAGTTTATAAATTATGGTTGTAACAGATGTAGTTCAAGATATATGCATCCAATGGACCTTCGTTCAATAGAACATCGTATGTGTGAATAGATCTTGGTAGGATAACTTACAAAGGGCCATCTGCTGGCTGCAATAGTTGGGGTGGTCAATCCGAGGGTGCGTGGTGGGTTCTTCTTTACTTCCATTAGGTTACAACGGAGTTCCGCCAAGTAACGCCTAATGCAATCAACTATAATAAATATTTTTTTATTCCTAAATTCATATAAATAACACAATAGTAGTCATCGCAAAAGGTATTTTCTAAATCGCAATCGACTGCTATCCTTGCTTCTACACCGCGCACAGGAATTCCCCATCCCCAAGGATTCTTACAATTTCTTTTTTACTTGTTCTTCTTCTTCTTCAGTAAACACTTAAATTTGGTGGCAGAAAAATTGGTTGTTTACTTGTCTGATTTTGAATTTCGTTGAAATCCACCGCCAGTCTAGAGATCACCCACCTCTGATTAAGCGTTAGCTCCCAGGGAAACTGGGCCTTTCAGTTTGAAAGGTCATAATAATTTCACAAAAGTGTCTGTCATTCACCACACAACTTCACCTAGCACCTCATAAAAACAAAATTATGAATAGCAGAAATTGAAAAAGACATCGCAAGCGGTACTTAGTATAATATCCAACTCGTCAGCACATAACTTTTACGAAACACCTATTCAGAAGATTGTTAGAAGTTGAGGAAAAATTTGGTGTTTTATAGCAATGAGCGATGAAAGAATATTGCCATAAGAGGAAACATGTCAGCTATTATGGTGATTATAATAAATTGCCGTTGCGTTGTGAACTTTTGAGTAAATCCTTTTTGTAATTGGAGCACGTCGTATATTAAATATAAGTCAAACAAGGAAAAAATCAAATAATAGACTGAGCCTGAGGCTTTTGGTTTGTTTGAAGAAGGGTTTGTATCATAATATTGGTATATTGTGTTTGATTTACTCGTTTTTAGGGTTCCGTAGCCAAAAGGGCAAAATGCGGAACTCTTATAGATTCGGCATGTCTGTCTATCTGTCGGTCCGTATGTCACAGTCACTTTATGCTGAAACTATTGAGACTACAGATTTGAAAATTGATAGGTAGATGTATTAGTCGTATCACGATAATATGTGTACAAAAATAAAATAAAATTCAGAACCAAAGAATTTTCCATCATCATAAAAGTTCTAAATCATACGGGTATTTGAATAAAATAAAACTTCTGTTTCACTTCCATATTGAGCCAGGTTACAGTTTAATTATAAAATAACGTACCTATGATAAATCAAATAAAATAATAATATATTAAAAATGTTTGCGTATTATTCAAGTGTTTACCATTATTAATACTACTTCTTCATAATTATCTTGCCTCGTACTCTTATAAATGCGCAAGTTTGTAATGATGTATAATGAAATAGGAATATAAACTTTCGTGGTCATTTAAACGTATTATACATTTTAGTTACTCCAAACAAAGGTACGTGGTACATATCCCGAAAGACAATTAAAAATAAATGTATAATGTTGTTTGTTACTTTTTCACGCAAAAACTACTGAACGGCTTGTGTAAATAAATTGCAATGATAAAGCAATAATGCAATTTTTCTATACAAAATTAAATAACAGAGTAAGACCCATATTCTACTTCTACTCTGAACATTGAAATCCACATCTTGTTCATATTTGTGTTTGAGAAATCAACTTTTCTAATATAGGTAATCGAAATAATTAATTTCGAACAAGTATTTGTTTAGTCTTATCTAACTATTAAAATAATATGAACAATAACATGTAACGTAAAATTTTCCCAAAATACTCCGTCGAAAAGAGTTGCTGGGCGGAATATAGAGACAAGGACGCTATGATTTTAAGAACAAGTCTTACATAATATTATTATTTTCGAGATCCCAAAACACGCATCGTTTATTCAGTTGCTGTTGATTTATTTCCTTCAGATCATATAATTATAAATAATGTGAAAGTCTGTCTATATGTCTGTTATTAGGTATAGAGGAAATAAATAAAAGAAAAACACTGACATCTTTTTATAAATCAATCACTAAGGAACTGTAAGAAACTCATTCTCTATTTGAGCTCCAAATACGGAATGAAGTTTTGTCACACACACATTTGTTATGTTGTTAAATAATCAAAGTACACTACTTGCAATAGTATATTTTTTTTTGACGACAATATTAACCACAGGGGCAAACTAGGGCAAAAGTTGGTGATTCCTTAATAATAATAATCTTTTTCTTTCTCAGGTACTATCACGGAGTATAAATCTACGGAGCTTAAATTACTTCACGAAAAATAAAAGGTAAGATCTGAGATAAAAGTTCGAAATAAATACGACAAATTCACGGAGCTGTGAAATATTAATTTGTAATGAAGAGTGACTCTTATAACGTCACCGGCCCTTGCTCGTTAGAGTCTTGTGTCGTTTTAACACTTGACAGCGCCACTTTAAGATGATTACCTTTAAAATATCGGGGGAGCAACTATTTCATTATGTGCTGAGTTGAAGAGGTCATTGAAATGTCTTAAGCCTAGTCAGTTTTGTTTTCTATGAGCGTAAGTAGAACAAGAGTGTTTGGGCAGTTCACATGTGACTCGAAGACAAGATCTGCTTTCTTAAATAAAAAATAAAGGTTATGCCTGTTAAGAAAACATTGAGTGCATCATTATTATGTCATATTGCTGACAATTTCGACCGTGATCAATATGAAATCAATACGTTTAATACAGAAAATGAAAACATGGTCATTATTTACCTCCATAAAAGCTTTGTAATTTAGGTGTTTCTCTCGCACAATAATTCGTCAAGAAGCAAAGCAATCTTTCTTTTGTCTTTCTATTTTATACATATTGTAAGGTAAGCATGATGATTTATTCCACTTTGTTTAATACGCAGTTATCAATATCAGGATAAAAAAACATAGGTATCTATTGTACGGAAGGATTAATAGAAAATCTAGCCGCTTTGCGCACCAATAGGTATGTAATGTACGTCAATTGTTTTCAAACTTCATAGTTTGTTCCATTTAAATCGGTATTACTCTACACATTACTCTACATATGTATAACGTTCCATATAGCCACGAGTGATTTATGTACAAAAACTTTCTACGTAGCTTCACAAAATCAGCGAAGTATTATGAATTATAAAGCAACGCGGTGAATTATCTTTGATTATTCAAAAGCGACCCTGACTTGTGGTCTGTTAAGCGTTTAATAAAAGTTCAGCGCTGCATTGAGGCCATTGTGAAAAACTTGCTGTTTCTACTTTTATAAAAAAGTCGATAATCCCTGAAGCGAAAAGAGAGAACTCGAAAAGTTGAATAATCGTCGGCATTATTACTCGTACTATAACGCGAAAGTGTGTTAAAGGTACTTCGATGGTTAAATAGAGCCGGCGCCATTATGAAAACGCTAAGATTTACACAAAATCACGCTGGAAGTGGTCTCCTAATTAGCACCAAATATTCAGAGAGGTATAATTAAATGAAAACAAAAGACGTGCTCCAATGTTTTACGAAGTTTTCATTCAGCGTTACCCAACGTGTAACCGATGCACGATGGTTTAACTCACGTTGTTAATGCTGTATATCACTACGAGTAATATGGTTGCGCGATTCTCATTATTGTAGTGAAACACAATGATCACATACCCTAAATGATCGCTTCGCTACAAACAATGCAATAATTAAAATACAGGATTATCGACATTTTACTCTGTGTTCGTGGTTAGTAAAATATATAACTTTGAAATCATAAAATGCTTTAGAATAAATCCCGTTTGGAATAGTATTTCAAGGAAGGTCGTTTATTGTGTCAATGTAACATTTTGATTCTTAGCTGTATAAAAGTTGTTGTAAGGGATGTGTTACTACAACTTAAATTAATTAGAACAATTGTGAAAAAAATACCGAGCAAATGAAACTGTAATAATGACCTTTTAGACAGCGTCTTTTAAAAGTCTTAATTCGAGAATAATAAGACTAAATCCTAGTCTTATGGGTTTAGAAACTGATCCGTCTATTAACTACATCAGGACAACGAATTGGAATACCTATATAACGCCTTTATTGTGATAAATGGTTTAAAAAATACAAATCTATTACTAAGCCTGGTATATGTTTGGTCCTTATTTTTATAGGGGCTACTGTTTTATAAATAGACATCATAATATAACTTCACGCCTTGTATCCCCGAAACCCCTTCGGGGATACAAGGCAGAAGAGTATTACCTTATTATTGCTCTGTGAGTATTACACACCCACACTTCGCCAGCTATGTTTAAGTCCCAATGTTATAGGGGGCGAGCCTATTGCCATCTACCGGGCACATTGTTTAGCGAGCGATAATTAACATTATTACAATAAATTTTAGGTAGCTAGAACCGTGTTAAATGCATGTGGTGTTAACCTTTAATTAATTTTTGCACTGAAGTATGTTGCTTTAGTCTGTAAGCTCTGATCGATGTATTTGTGTAAACAGTTGTTGGTTGACCTAATAATAATAAATAAATAAATAAATATTTTAATACACACATAACTAAGAAAAGTAAGAAGTGTGTGCTCGGCGTACCTGGGATCGAACCGGAGACCATCGTCTCGGCAGTCCGTTACGTACACCACTGGGTTATAGCCGCTTATAATTATAGTCCGTTACGTACGCTATAAATAGCTGGGTGACAAATATGTTTCTACACTCTTGTAGTTAGGTATAGTGTGAGTGACGGAAGTACGGATCAGCACCTTCTCCACACCAGATGGTTTCATTAATCTTCCTGTCTTACCGTTAATTGGATCGTAAAAATGTCACATCATCGCCTTCGTATGAGTGAGTATTCGTTTTTATACAAAACATAATCTTATTGTTTCTCTATAACGGCTATTCTTTAAATCTTATTATTATTATCAATTATCCAATTATATTATATTATAATGGCCGTGTGGTTGACGGCATAGAATACAAGTGTCACCACCCCCTATCTTCCCGTGGGTGTCGTAAGAGGCGACTAAGGGATAACACGGTGCAAATACCATCTTTGCGTAGAGATGGAAAACTCGACATCAAACCCTATACGACTGCCTCGTTGGTCTCGCGGCATAAATGTGCGCGTGGGATCGGGAGGTACCGGGTTCGATTCCTGGGTCGGACAGTGTTATTGGGTTTTTCTGTCACGAAATTCTCAGTAGCAGCACGGAGTCTGGAAATGTGCCCGGTACGGCAATAGGCTCGCCCCTTATTACGTGGCACTAAAGTATATCTGGCGAAAAGTGGGTGTAGAAATACACCTCTGCCTACCCCTTCGGGCATAAAAGGCGTGACGTTATGTATGTATGTATGTATTATCAATTATCATTATTAATCTAAGAGTTAACTGTTGGGACTGAAATCTGAATTGTTTAAAACATGTGTCATTTTAGTGTAATAATAGTATGAATGATAATTAAAAAAGATCCTAACCACATGAAGCGATGTCAGATTGAAATGAAGCCATTAAAACCGTGTAAGAATGCGATGACAAACAACACAAAACAAACTCCTTGAAACATATCACCTGGTAAAAATATTTTAAGGTAAGTGCCCAAAAATAATTATATTAATCGTAATGCTTCGTTACCATACGAGAAAATCACATTAGAAAATTGATTTTTTCTTTAAAAAAAATAGATTTCCTCATTCAATAAAAATGCCGATGCAACGACAATCATATGGCTTTATTCATTCTCCCCATAGAAGCAGGTGAAGTCATTTGTCGTGTTGTTGGGGCATTACGCGCATTACGTTGCTATGAATGAGCCAGTACTCAATGTTGCTACGAACCATTACATGTGCGTGGATAAACTGCTACTGCTTTTAAGTGATAAAGCTATTGCTATTGTGAAAGAATATAGAATGTTTAGTTTAAACCGATTTGAATGCAAATATTGTGGCACCAATAAATATTTGATAGGTGGTAAAATTGCTTTGCCTTTGATAATAACATACCATTTTGATGTGCACTATTGTATACGCTTTTTTACGCTAACACTTTCAAAGTGACAAACAGGGTTTTAAACGTGGAATAAAAAAACACAGCTTTTAAATCTTTACTAAAAAATATGTAGGTATTACTGAGAGGGTCTTTTAACTGACCGTGCAAGAACTTTTCCTGTCAAATATTAAATTTCAAGGAATTAAAAAGCTATGTCCAATTACCATCAGTTAAATGCATGCATGCAGTTAAAACCGTAAACGGTAAACAAGAAATAACACTAAATCAACAACGTAAACAATGAAATACAGTTTCACGCAATAAATCAAAACGAGCCCAAACAAGCGCTTGGCCGGCGAGAAAAGTGAGTACAGTTCTTTAACATATTAACCCGGCGTAAATGAACCAGGGTTTTTGAGACCCTCTAGTGTGTAAAATTATGCTTACAAGTCTTAGTTCGCACTACCTCGCCCCCTCCGCCTTAGTAGCTGGATTCTAGGAATTAGTGCGTCGATTCGTTTATGCAAATCAGTGTCACGTGCGACGTTGTCGGTGACAGGTGAGTTCAAAGTGCGCGCGGGCGTTTTATACCCGGGTTCATAGTTCACGTTTCCATATTTTCGATCAGTGTCCTTACGGCTTATCCTGTTCTTTTTTAGATTTTGTATACATTACAATAATCTGGAACTTTTATTGTATGCATTATAGATAACGAAATGATTAGGGAGCTTTTGGAGGAATATTCTTCGGAAGAAAGCTGTCCATCAGGGTCGGATATTGACGAAGAGGAGTTAATTTAGCCGGCGTAGTAACGAAAGCGATACAGAAGAGGAATTGAGTCAGCTGTTAGAGCCAGAGATGACATCTAGTTCAGCACCAGTCACATGTCCTGAGGAAGAAAACAATAGCTCCGTTGATCGACCTTATGAAAGGTATGTTTATGGCAAAGATAAATGGAGTAGAGATTGTTACCGAACTAACGTGAGAACTTGTTCTGAAAATATAATTACTGTCATTCCTGGTGTCAAAGGCCAAAAGGCAAAGAAAATTTCTCACTACCCAGTCTAAAATGACGAGAGTTTCTTCGGGTTTTGGGATTGAAATTGGTAGAATATCAATTACGCACACGAAGAGATGCTACTAGTCTGCATACTAGTCTACGCAAGCGAATAAGTGATTCTTTGGGTGAACCATCCCCTGCTCCGCCACCTAAAATAGTAGGTATTACTAGAAGATGTCAAGATTGTGCCTGTAAAAAAGATAGGAAGACCAAACATACTTGCTGCAAGTGCAATAACTTCATTTGCATGGAACATGCTGAGACAATTTGTAAAAATTGTGCAACATATTCGCAACACTCAAACAGTTTTTTTTTTACTAGGTTGCCTACTGTAGTTTCTCTTTTTTTTGTTTATAAATATCCTCCTTATTAATATACAAGTCATAATATTTCAGAAAAAATGTTTTCACTTTTTTTAGCGTTACGAGAAGTACTTGTTTTTTCCTGTTCGAGTTCTTTGATAATTTTCTAAACTTTAATAAATAAATTAATTAATTAAATATTACATAAGTTGTTTCAATTATTTTACTCCTCATATGATTCACTATTACGTTATCACTCAAAAAGATAACAAAAACCTGTTAAAAATTAAATACAACGATATTTCAAACAGGGTAAAATTCACCCTGGTTCATTGATGATATGATTGAAAATAGGTTCATTCACGCCGAGTTAATAGCGACAATTCAACGTGCAACCATTTTAGAGCGTTAAAAGATCTGCGTTCTACACAAAAGATAAAAACAATTATTTTTTCTTTAAAGAAAAAACAGCAAAAACATCCAGGGTGGCTTCTACGTAAATCATTTGTAACCTCATTCGATTCTACTCGCAGTAACCTTTCGCTTGTTATCGCTTTGAGCAATCTACAGTGAGAAGACCCTAATTTCCGGTAAAACGAAAGTCGACGTATACACACTGAGGATTTTTCGGTGTCTTTTCCCCCCACAGATACCTTCTTGAAACTCGTTTCAGTAAAGGAAATACGACATCAATGCCGTTGTATTATAACAGTTACGCGAAGGTAGATGAAGTTTACACACTCACGCACGTACCCAACCGGCTTGATGTCACATTTTTTGTAGTGGCTTGTTACAATACGTATAAGAGCAATGAAAAGCCCGACAGTTACCGTGGTCAACTCGCTAATACGTAGAATATTCGTCTCGTGTACAACATGCACATTTTCTTTACGATTTATCCTTCACCGTTTAGAAAGCGATTTAACTTCAAAATTTTAGAGGTAGCGACGATGTATTTTAACCCGCGACCCTCCGCGTAGCAGTTTGTAAACCTCTTCACATGTCTATCGCTGATATTATAAATAATTGAACAATATATGTATTGACATTTTTATTAGATTGTTTAGTAGTTACCAAACCTATTAGTAATAATCGCCTGTTAACTTACGAGGTACTTACAATAACTCATTCTGTAGCACACTTGAGTGAATTAACAATAAAGATACCTGTATTTGTAATTATAGCAACCCGGGGTTGCCAAGATTCCTATTTCTCACAGTAATTTTAAACCAAAACGTCTGACGATCTGATATTGTTTTTAATTTTATGTAAATTTTATCTGAGTGTTGATTGCCACAACAAAAATAAGATACATTTATGGCAAGTTGTTTTTATTTTATAAACAATTTTATATAGTACAATATCGAACTCAGGTTTTGACTTTGTTGGAACGAAAAAGAAAAACAAAAAAAGTGTTGCCCTAAGCTAAATTGCGTCATGTTAAAAGTAGGCCAAATTATTCAATGTTATTCTTAGCATTGTCTTCTTAGCATGTTTACGTGAATTTTAAGGCATTTATCAAGTCCTATTGCTCGTTACAGGTGAATACTCAAATGTATCAGCACCATTACAGGAATCATGATCTCGGGGCAACTAAACCTTTTTAGGGTTCCGTACCTAAAAGGTAAAAATCGGGACCCTATTACTAAGCCTCCGCTGTCTGTCTGTCCGTCTGCCTGTCTGTCTGTCTGTCACCAGGCTGTATCTCATAAACCGTGATAGCTAGAAAGCTGAAATTTTCACAAATTATGTATTTAGGTTGCCGCTATAACAAGAAATACTAAAAATAGAAAAAAATTTATTAAGGGGGTCCCATACAATAAACGTATTTTTTACGGAATTTGTTACTTGATCTTAACAAACAGGTGGGAACTTAAAAATATTTAATTATACATAAAACAAACGTGATTTTCTTTTATAGATGATGGTACGGAACCCTTCGTGCGCGAGTCCGACACGCACTTGCCCAATTTTTAACCGACTCCAAAAAGAGGAGGAGGTTCTCAATTCGGCTGTATTTTTTTTTTTTATGTTTGTTTATTTACTCTTGTTTTGATATCTCTTATTACTGTTAAGGTAAACAAATTCCTTGTATGTTGACCCGACTTGTTTCTTTCCTGCAAATACTGAAAGAGTCTTTAAAATTTAGTGACACTTTTTAAGCACGTGTTTGAATATTACAATTGAAATACACTGATATACAGTATGTACTGGTAATAACTACATAAATATTTTGCATTGTTAATTTAGAATACTATCTTATTAGCACACAGCTGGGCAGCTTAAACCATCGGTCTCAGTTGGCGTAAAAATCTTTGATAATTGTTATGTACTCTTGAAACTCTCGCCAACGTCTTTAAATACTACGGATATAAGTCCATGCCATATCATTATCCCTTTGTGTCGCGGAGATGACAGACAGCAGTAGGTAGTTCTGTGAAAAAGCTAATATTCTGTCAAAGTTGGACCCCGGCGTCCAAGGTAAAAGGCGCAAGGTCTTTGATGCAACTGGGATAACACCCGGACGATGATGAACACATAGCAAGGTTCTGGTCAACCTAGAATTGAACATAAACTAAAATCACGGTAATAATATCTAACAGTATTCTAACTCCATACAAACGCACAAAACTCGAGTTATAACTACGCGCCTCGAGCAAAGTACACCCTAAAGTACACAACAGTCGCGAACGTGCCGCAGCCGCAGTCACGAACGTGTTCTTCATTTAAATAATAATTATGGCGACGAGTTGTAGACTATATTGTGCTGTTTGAATTCTTCGTTAAGTAACCTGAAGATAAGATTTTTCAAATTCAAAATGCTACGTTGCAATGTTTAATCCTTAACTTATGCGTGATTAAGTCGAAATTTGATTAGCTTAATCTATTATTATGTTGATATTTTTAAAAACATATTGGTATGATTGTAGTAATAATGTATACTAGCTGAACACTTTTACCTGCGTTATGGACAATGTATTATTTCATTGAAGTCTATGATTAGTAGTACCTTAATAGTTATTTTCAAAATGAAAGCGGATATGAATCTGCTTAATGTAACTTCTTAGTCTACTTAGTGTACATGATTTTTATTTGTGTGAATAAAAAAATATAATTAATATGAACAGTCACAAAACCAGACATTTTCGAGTAGGTAGATGTAATTAAAATACTTGGGGCAGGCGGCCCTATCGCTTGTTTGCATCCGGCGCGTCTGTAGGCATATAACTCGGGAAGACGGCCGTTAGCATATTGCCGTGCTAAAACTTCGTCATTACATTAAGCTCAACTTCCGACAAAATAATCATAAACTCAAAGCATTGAGTTCTGTTTTCCATCAACGTACTTATCCTTATACCAACAATCCAGTCGCACTAAAAATGAAAACATAATAAAAATATATAATACTAGCTGACCCGGCAAACGTTGTTTTGCAAAATTTTTTTTTTTTTTTTTTTTAAATAGATGTTGGCCGATTCTCATAGATACCGGATAAGCACAAAAAATTTCATCAAAATCGGTCAAGCCGTTTCGGAGGAGTATGGGAACGAAAACTGTGACACGAGAATTTTATATATTAGATATACCTACATATCTATAACATAAACATCATGTACAATGCAGGCTCCCAGTACAAAGACGGAGGACAAAAGCTGGCGTCATGTGGAGTTGTTTCAAAGGGAAGTCGAGTCCCTCTCACAGAGAATTGTCTAATTATGAGGAGAGCTTTATGACGAACGTACCACCTTCAAAGAAATATTGAATTCTTTAGTTATTGTATAATAAATAAAAACTTATAGATGTTATATTGATCGAGGTCAGAATTTTGGTTTAGAGTTTTTACTCAACAGCTTTTTTTTGTGCTTCTCCATCTTTAATTTTCTGTTGAACGGGCTACTAACTAAACTTCACGGTTTAATTGATTACCTATAGCGTATGGAAAAAAATGACATAATTTTTATCCTGTAGTGACTATCTAGCACATCTATTTAACTCCTAGGCACTTGTTGTCTCCTCACAATAAACTAGTGATTTAACATTTTCCCACAGTGAAAAGTCCGGGGGCGATAAGTTAACATCAAGATGATGCAGAACGTTCCACACCAGCACCGTCATGTTGATAATTACAATTTTATTCACACAATTAAAATATTTTTTCGCAACTCTCGCTGACAGATTCCCGATGGATGACTAGTTAACGCTTTCATACAGTTACTTACAAACATTTGAATATCAAGATCCAGACAAGATTTCCCTACTACAAAATATTACTGTTTAACAGAAAATAAACGCTAAAAAGACACGTACATACATGGAACAAACAGAGCGGTAGTTTATCTTAATAATGTTCGAGATGTCAGAGATTTGTCAACAAGTGCTGCGTCATTGTGATGGATAATGGCTGAAACCTTCTTATACCAGGGATTGAATAACCGAAAAGATTTCGGTCAAATAGGTTAAAGGTATGACGTCATACCTTTAAATTTCGATACCTTAAAGTAACGGTATTTTTATGTTTCGGTATTATAATATTTCGGTATCATTATATACAATTTTTCAGATATCTAAATAATAAAATAAAGGTTTTTTGCACCAGTCGGCCGCAATGGTAGGTACTTACGATGCGATCGAAAGTTTACATAAATGTAAACCACGAAAATATTTAATTTATGCTTTGATTGTAATGCGTGACGATACCATTCGTTCAAGTCTCGACATGAAAATCTTCTAGTTGACAATGTGTGTATGTACCTACGTTGTTGGTGCATAATTTTTTCGGTACCGAAATGGTTTATGTTAAGGTACTAGTAATATAAAGGAATAATGGTACCGTAAAAAAATACAGGTAAATACCTTTATTTAGCGGTATCGTAACCATAATTATCAACCGTTTTCGCTTCACCTCTAAATCAAAGCTGTATGGTAATTTTATACCAGTACCATACCTTTATACCTTTACCGCTTTCAATCCCTGTCTTATACTGAGAAATTGAGACGAGGTTAATACTTGGCTGTAAAACAGCTTAGATACAAACAAACGTATAGATATTTTATTACTTGAAGAAATATTACGCACTGGAAAGGTCATAAGCATCCAAGCGACGCAACTTTTTTACGTCTCCATATGCAGGTAGGTTTTTAACTCACTGTATTTGCGGTTTAATAAGGTATAGTACCTAAATATAATCATGTACCGCGAAAATACAAATAAATTCATAAATGTTTGCAGGCAGCCTCAACCTAGGCAGAGCCTGAACTATGAAAGCCATATAATATTAAATACTCATATATTATCTGTATATACGTTTCATATAAAGCACAACCAGACATACCTACAAGCAGGCGTAGTTATTAACTACTAGACCAATCGCTTAAACTTTTTTTGCGTCAAGAAATACTCCGTTTCTCTTTCAAATAGCTCTCACTAATTAGGCAAAGCAAATACCCTCTATTTCCTAATATCTAAACATTGCTGAGAATATTGAATACGTTCCTCTGATTAACTCGTCACAGAGCATCTCGCTTGATTATTCAATACCGCGTCGTCGATATACAATACAAATATACACACACCCTCAATCTTAGATCACATCATTCAAATATCGGCATTGAGCAGATAACCCAATAAAGCATTTACTGTTATAATTAATTTGGTTTATTGCGAACAAAATAAATCATTATTCGTATTCCACGAGAGGCATATAAAGTGACGTCGTCAGGGTAGATATCAACCGTCACGCCAGGGCTGTCACAAATTTCGCTCAGTTCATCTCCCAAGTAAGCCGACTGCAAAAGCCATGTATCAAAAATGTCCGGATTATGCTAAATACTCAATCTGTTTTGGAGTAGATGCCGCCTAAACAAGGCTTGCATACAAAATTACTTATAAAATTCCTTTCTAAGAAATGGAAAATACGTGCCGACATTAGACTTTTTGACACCAGGGCTGGTTAAGAGTGGAATTATGCAGCAGCTAGTTAATCATCAATCAATCAATCAGCCTATCGCAGTCCACTGCTGGACATAGGCCTCTCCCAACACGCGCCACAGTACACGGTCCTCAGCCTTCCGCATCCAGTCTGTCCCAGCCACCTTTTTCAGGTCGTCGGTCCACCTAGCCGGGGGCAGCCCTACCTTACGCTTGCCGAGACGTGGTCGCCACTCTAGGATACGCTTGCTCCATCGGCCATCAGTCCTTCTACAGATATGGCCAGCCCACTGCCACTTGAGCCTACTGATTCTGTGAATTATGTCGGTAACTTGGGTTTTTTGTCGGATAACTTCGTTTCGAATTTTATCCTTCAAAGAGACGCCAAGCATAGCCCGTTCCATAGCTCGCTGCGTGACTTTTAGTTTGTGGACTAGTCCCACTGTGAGTGTCCACGTCTCAGCACCGTACGTCATATCATAACAGGTAGGACGCATTGGTTGAAGACTTTGGTCTTCAGGCATTGCGGTAGGGGCGAAGAGAAAACTCGACGTAGCTTGCCAAACGCTGCCCAACCCAACTGGATCCTGCGGTCGATTTCTTTCTCGAAGTTGTTTCTACCAAGCTGGACTACTTGCCCAAGGTAGACATACTCTTGAACAACTTCGAGCATCGATCCGTCGACATAAACCGGTCCCGGCACAATGTGTTCGCTGAACATAATCTTGGTTTTATCCAAGTTAATGCCGAGACCGACCCGTCAAGAAGCTCCATTTAGGCTGTGCAGCATCTCGCTCAGCTCTGCCAGGCTCTCTGCCACGATGACGATATCGTCGGCAAACCGAAGGTGGGATATGTACTCGCCATTAATGTTGATGCCCCGTCCAGTCCAGTCCAGCGTCTTACAGACGTCTTCGAGTGCGTTGGTGAAGAGCTTAGGGGATATTACATCCCCCTGCCTCACCCCTCTACGCAACTCAATGGGGCTGGTTTTATTGTCCTGGAGCTGGACGATCATAGTGGCCGTGTCGTACAAACATCTCAACACCTCGATGTAGCGCCAATCGATGCGACACCGCTGCAGAGCATCCCGAACCACCCAGGTTTCGATGGAGTCGAAGGCTTTCTCGTAGTCCACGAAAGCCATACACAGCGGCTGATTGTATTCGTTGGTCTTCTGTACAATCTGCCGAACAGTATGGATGTGGTCTACGGTGCTGTAGCCTTTTCGAAACCCGGCTTGTTCCGGTGGCTGGAAATCGTCGAGTTTTCTGGCGAGGCGATTTGTTAGGACTCTCGAGAACAACTTGTAGACGTGACTCAGGAGTGAGATGGGTCTGTAGTTTTTCAGCAGGGTTTTGTCACCTTTTTTGAAAAACAGAACCACCGCACTCCCACTCCACGCCTGAGGTGTTAGGCCTTGGTGGATAACGGAATTAAACAGGCTCGCCAGCTCTTTCAGAACTGCTGTCCCACCTGCTTTTAAGAGCTCTGTGGTGATTCCGTCATCCCCTGGAGACTTGTTGTTCTTGAGCTGCTCGAGAGCTACTCTTACCTCGCCCTGGTTGACATCAGGGAAGTCCTCCGTTTAATGGCGCGTGAGTTGGGCTCTGTGGTTATCATCGCTGGGTCTCGTGGGTTTAGGCATCCGTGATGCGTACAAGTCCTTGTAGAAACTCTCAATTTCAGCGAGAATCTCGAACTTGGAGGTTACCGTTTTGCCATCCGCAGTATTGAGTATCGACAGATGCATTCTACCAAGCTGGCGAGCGAAGTCTTTGGTGCCTCGATTCTGTTCAATCGCAGCCGTAATGGCGCGGGTATTGGAACATCGGAGGTCACGTCGCACCAGCTTCCGGATCTTCCGGTTTAGGTTTCTTCCATCTGTCGAAGACGTCTGCGCATATGACATTCCCCTTCTTTGCCTCATAAGTTCAAGAGTCTCGTGCGAGAGTTTACTTTGCTTGTTAACGCTTTTTCCGGGAAACACCCTTCGAGATACATCCTGTAGCGTTTTGACCACAGAGTCGGCTTTCTCGTCAACAGTGCCATTGGTTTCCAGCAGTCCGAAACGGTTTTGAAGTTCCAGTTGAAACTTTTCGGATCCTACTGCTAGCTGAGGCGCACTAGGTCTAAGAGTAGACTTCATCATGCGAAGCCTCTTAGCTCTGAAGTCTATATTTAGAGTGCCTGGGACAAGTCGGTGATCGCTACCGGTATTAAACCTGTTGATCACTGAGACGTCTCTAAATATATACCTCCGATCAGACATGATGAAGTATATCTCGTTCCTTGTCACAGTATCAGGGCTTCGCCATGTCCACTTTCTATGAGGCTTCTTCTTAAAGAAGGTGTTCATTAGGAAGAGCCCCTGTGACTCCAGAAAGTTGACCAGCATTTGCCCCCTATGATTTCGGCACCCCACGCCATAGGATCCGATTCTCGTTTCGCCGCGTTCTTGTACTCCCACTTTGGCATTAAAATCCCCCATAACAACGCTGTAGTGTGTCTTGGTGGTATGATGTAGAGCCTTAGTAATGTCCTCATACATGGCTTCGACTATGTCATCGCAGTATGTCGAGGTGGGCGCATATACCTGTATCACCTTCAGGGAGTACCTGTCGGTGATCCTTAATATCAGATACGCTACCCGTGTCGACACACTGCTGATTTCTACAACGTTGTTAGCGAGAGATTTGTTAACGAGGAAACCGACACCGCCCTGAGAGCGCTGATCGCCTTCTCGAAAGTAGAACAGGTTTCCTGACTCAAGGGTTATCGTGTCCAACCCCTGTCTTCGGACTTCAGACAACCCCAATATATGCCAGTTTCTATGACCTAGTTCTACTTCGAGTTCGGTGATGTGTTGGTCCAGCCGTAGAGAGCGTCCATTGTACGTAGCCAGGGTCAGTTTCTTGTAGTAGCCGTTTGCCGTAGCCCGGAGATTCTTAGCACCCCCTGCCCCGCTGTTACCGCGACCGCTACCGTAGTTGCAGACTGCGGGACTAACGGGAACTGGGGGCCTATTCGTTGGTGCGCTCATTGGGTGGTATTTGGCCTACTATACCGCGCTGGCCTGGGTTGGTATAGGGTTTGGTTTCAAGTTTTCCATCTCTTCGCAAAGATATTATTCGCTTTTTTGCAATTTCCTTAGTCGCCTTTTACGACACCCACGGAATGAAATGGGGTAGTGACACTTGTATTTTTTATCCTTCACTACACGGAATATTTCATAAATATTAGGCCATCATGATTATCATAAATATTAGGCCTTAAGAAATTGACCAAAAAATATTATTTCGGAGGAGTATTGTATCACTAACACTGTGAAATTGCTGAATTGTCTCACTAACGCAGCTGTAAAAAGATTTATTAACTCCAGTATGCGACTGGCGCGTATGACTGATCTAGTGATATGATTAACTTACTAAGATGGCTATTAAAAATAGGGGTTGGTGTTAGAAGGGTGAAAATTAAGAGTTGTTTGTATGTTCAATGCCATATCATAAAGAAAGAGACTGCCTCCGTGGTCCAGTGGATAGCATATGCGACTGCAGATCGGAGGTTCCGGGTTCAATTCCCGGGTCGGGCAAAAGTGTTACTGGGTTTTTCCGAATTCTCAGTAGCAGAACGGAGTCTGCCAATGTGCCCGGTAACGGCAATAGCCTCGCCCCCATTACGTGGGACCTAAAAATTCATGGCGAAATGTGGGTGTCATATTACACTTCTGCCTACCCTTTCGGGAATATACAGGCGTGAGTCTATAAAAAAAAGTAAAAGTAAAGTAAAATTGACACAGTACAACGATGCCAAATGATAATTGGACCAATTAGAGATATTAATT
This sequence comes from Euclidia mi, assembly GCA_944739405.2. Lineage (NCBI taxonomy): Eukaryota > Metazoa > Arthropoda > Insecta > Lepidoptera > Erebidae > Euclidia > Euclidia mi. The sequence goes on from OX123185.2 coordinate 20,564,957, forward strand.
TTACAAAAAATGTCCCGTCCACCATCTTGGATTCCCAAATAGATGTCATTTTTGTGACCAGAATCCATGAAAACCCCGAAAATGACACCCATATTAATTTGATTAAAAATGTCCCGTCCGCCATCTTGAATTCCCAAATAGATGTCATTTTCGTGATCAGAATCCATGAAAACCCCGAAAATGATAACCATATAAATTTTATTAAAAATGTCCCGTCCGCCATCTTGGATTCCCAAATAGATGTCATTTTCGTGACCAGAATCCATGAAAACCCCGAAAATGACACCCATATTAATTTTATTAAAAATATCCCGTCCGCCATCTTGGATTCCCAAATAGATGTCATTTTCGTGATCAGAATCTATGAAAACCCCGAAAATGATACCCATATTCATTTTATTAAAAAAGTCTCGTCCGCCATCTTGTGAATGTAGACACTAAAAACTTTTCCCGTGAGAATTTTGTGTCACACATGCGCATCGTAAAATGTGACTCTCATCATTCTTTCATAACGCGCCTTTTCAAAGAAGTATAACTTCTAAAATATATGTTCGGGATGGCCCGTCCTTTTTACTTAAGGGTTTAAAAACTAAACTGCGGCCGATTCTCAGACCTAAAGAATATACGTTTAAAATTTCATACCTCTCGGGCAAGCCGTTTCGGAGGAGTATTGTGACGAATACTGAGAAACGATTTTTTTGACTCTGGTATGCGCGTGGCGTGGCCAACAGGATTGATCTAGTGATAAGATGAAATTACTAATATGGCTATAAAAAAAAGGATTAGACGTGTGGTTGACGGCATAGAATACATGTGTCACCACCCCCTATCTTCCCGTGGGTGTCGTAAGAGGCGACTAAGGGATAACACGATGCAAATACCATCTTTGCGTAGAGACGGAAAACTCGACATCAAACCCTATACGACTGCCTCGTTGGTCTCGCGGCATAAATGTGCGCGTGGGATCAGGAGGTCCCGGGTTCGATTCCTGGGCCGGGCAGTGTTATTGGGTTTTTCTGTCACGAAATTCTCACTAGCAGCACGGAGTCTGGAAATGTGCCCGGTACGGCAATAGGCTCGCCCCTTATTCATCATCATCATCATCATCATCAGCCTTAAACAGTCCACTGCTGGACTAGGCCTCTCCTTTGAAAGGAGGAATTGGCCTACTATACCACGCTGGCCAAACGGGTTGGTATAGGGTTTGTATCAAGTTTTCCTTCTCTTACAGTGCTGTTCTCTGCAATAATATGCTCCCTCTGTCGGCTCTTACGACACCCATGGGATGATACGGGGTGGTGACATTCCGTATTCTTAATCCGTCACCACACGGACATTACCCCTTATTACGTGGGACTAAAGTATATCTGGCGAAAAGTGGGTGTAGAAATACACCTCTGCCTACCCCTTCGGGGATAAAAGGCGTGACGATATGTATGTATGTATGTATGTATGTAAAAAAAAGGAGTTGGTGATAAAGGGGTGAAAATTAAGAGTTGTGTAATGTATTTTATACTGCCGTATCATAAAAAAATAAAAATATAAAAAAATGTTCAAAAAATAAAAAATATATTTTTTGGCTGGCCACCCTTATGACTTGGAAGTTTTAAAAATAGATTACGACCGATTCTCAGGCCTACCGAATATACATACAAAATTTCATACAAATCGGTCCAGCCGTTTCGGAGGAGTATTTTAACTAACACCATGACACGAGAATTTTACATTAGACTAGAGGACGCCAGCAGCTACGCCTGCTTTTTTTTAATTTACCCGTTTTGGCCGATCCCGTGGGTATTTCGGGAAATCCCTTCTTAGTGCACCCCTACGGTCCCCAAGGAACATACATGCCAAATTTCAGCTTCCTGCGCCCAATAGTTTCGGCTGTAGCGTGTCTGTCAGTCAGTCAGTAACGCAAGGATTTTATATATTAAGATTTTATCTTTTTAGGGTTCCGTAGTCCACAGTCCGTCTGTCCGTCCGCAGCCTAGCTCAAAGACGCCTGGTGCTAGAAAGCTGATATTTGACATGAATATAGACATACGATATTGCAACAAAACTGTATAATAAAATTTAGGAAAATGATTTTTTTAAGGGTAGCTCCCCTACATATATAGTGGGGTTGAATTTTTTTTTTGTTGAGTACCCCATTATGTGGGGTATCATTGGATAGGTTTTAAAAAAATATTTTTAGTTTGCTCAAATCATTTTTCGATCAAGTGATTGGTTTGTCAAATATCAAGCTTTGAAGTGAAAAAAATTGTTAGACTCAAGTGTCCCCCCCCCCCCTCTGCCGGCTAAACTATTAATTTGGAAGAGGTGAAAAAAATCACAAATGTAGTACATATAACGAATTTAAAAGGAAAACTATCACGGCTAAATAGAAATCACTAGTTTACGAGTAATCGTCGTTTAACTTATAAATACCCATTTCTGTGAGTTTACATTTGGAGCGCTGGCTTAATCTTAAAGATGGCCGTTTTTAGGCCCATGTGAAACAGAAGTTATTATCAATAATGGCCATTATGGGCAACTACGGAACCCTACATTGCGCGTGGCCCGACACGCACTTAGCCGGTTTTTTTTTACTATTTCATCTATATGTCATCATCATCGGCTCTGTATATAAACTGTCCTACTGCTGGGCACGTACTTCTTTCTACTATGAGAAGGATCTATATGTCGTAATTGACAAAAACACATTTCGTTAAAAGCATGAACAACAAGCTAAAGTTAAAAAGTAACACATTTTCCATATTTTTTCTTTACGATGAAAACGTTTATTCTGAAGCATGCATATCTCCGTTCCATTTAAATGTATGTTTGTTTTTTATATAAGTAATGACAACCCTGTGGCGGTTCGCCAACTTCCTGAAAACCACTGAACAACTTTACCTACTAGATAAGATAAGATAAGATAAATTTTATTTGTTTGAACATAGAGATATACATAGCATGCAAGATGTTACAATATAATAATATATAGTTTCATATGTTCAGCCTGGTAATGGCGTACAAATTTTTTAAGTACATAAGAATAGGCAGGGTACATTTTACTTATTTCTATAATAATCTTATTCTTTAAGTCTTATTTATTTTAAAATAATAATATATTTGATTAAGTTTAAACAGTAAACTAAATAATACCACTTACACAAATGTCACAATAATAAATTAAAATTTAAATGAGATCATACTTAGATCATACATTAAATATCTACTACTTTGCGATGTCTAACTTTGTATGATTATTCTACATTTAAATAATGTTGAATATGAAATTAAACAATGAGTCTTAATTGCAATATTAATGGTTTCAACCTGTTTTTATTGTTTTAGATCACGAGTTGCCTATTGAGAGCTCAGTAGCGTATTTATCAAGGGGGATTCTGAAGGATGACGGATGTGTAAGGACTTGAGAAACAAGCATCTGAGGTTTCTCACGACGAAAAACTTTTTACTGTTTCTCTTCGTGTTTGGTTTTGACAATTTTTTTGTTATTTTTTTCATGACGAAAAACTTTTTAGTATTTCTCTTCGTACATCCTGGGCTTAATATGCTATTTGTTTTTCTTAAGTTTATATTTTATTTATTTATTTATAGACTCACGCCTGTATCCCCATAGGGGTAGGCAGAGGTGTAATATTATACCCACATTTCACCATGATTTTTTTAGGTCCCACGTAATAGGGGGCGAGCCTATTGCCGTACCGGGCGCATTACCAGACTCCGAGCTGCTATTGAGAATTTCCTAACGGAAAACCCAATAACACTTTGCACAACCCGGAAATCGAATCCGAGACCTCCTAATCGCACGTGCACATTTATGCCGCGAGACCAATGAGGCAGTGAATTTTAATAATATGAAAAAAAATATTTAAACACCATTCTTCTCCGCTTTGTCTAAATTTTTTAATATAAATAAAATGACATACGTATATGCTACTTCATTTTGTCATTATGCCCTGCAGATGTTCTAGTTAACTTTGTTCGTCCAAGTCTAATGTAACTAAATGTTTGTTTTGAATGCTGTCCCGGGCCTCTCGTCGAGAACGAATAACGATAACAATTATAACCATTATAATTTCAATTACCAAGTACTTCAAACAGAAGTCAACAGTTTGTATTTACTAACAACAATGAAACAACACAAGTGAGCCGGAGCTTAATGAACGAGGCGTGACGTCATCGCTTTTTAGTTGAACCTCCATAATTGAAACATCGAGCCACACGCGGAGCTGCCAACATATGAGTCGCAATCGCCACACACATCTGCGTGGTGCAAAAAATGAGCCACTCACGTAGATAATACATTAGAAATCCTGCGCCCACGGACAGAGTAGTCGGCGAAACTACGACAAAAGAGTATTTCTTATAAATTAATGTAACGAGCGACAGGGATCTTGTTAGGTCGAGACGAGCCGTAAACTGGGTACATGCCGACAGCACACGAGGCGACGACGTCCTGAGCCAGTCACTCACACTGAAAGCTAAAGGTTCAATTTTCAAAGTTCAATCGCCAGATGATAGTAAAATTTTATGCCTACGCTACGCCCACGCTAAGTCTTGCCTCTCGTGAATCTATCCGAACTAAAAGAATCAAATGTAGTTTTTATTTTGTTCGCAAATAATATGTAGGTACATTTTTGTGACCTACTACCCAGTTGGAAACTTAGTACTAACACATGAGTAAATAAACCGAACAGAGAGACAGCTTCTTAAGAGCTTGTAAATTTGTTACATATTTTGGTAGGGTTGTCACAATAGGTTAAGACAAATCGCTTGTTCGGTATACGACAGATTCTGGATTGGACAGATTCGTGATTTGGCAGATTCCCAACTCGACAGATTCGTGGATTGGGCAGATTCTTGGACTCGATAGATTCGCTATACGGCAGAAGTACAGTTGTAAATAAAATAGCGAGTGGAACCAAAAAAGACATGCACCTGAAACTTTTAAAAGCACGGAATAAAAATATACATTTGTTACCAAGGACACGACGTGACGACGTGATTTATTTGACATTCCCAACGATACCACTAATAGTGTTAAATATTTTCTGGTAATATGATCTATTTTGCTAATAAACATAGGAATCTCCTTTAGCTATTATGGCCACTAGTTTTACCACGGGGATAGGTATCTAAAATAAGTTTAAAATGAAATTGTGTAAGACAAATGAACGTCTACAAAACAAATGACTATAAAATGATCAACCATCGATAGGGCTTACAAAAAACAGGTGCATGCGATTTTCGACCTTATTGACAATTCATGACAGACTTTTTTTGTATTTTCGTGCTTTCTGACATTGATACGTTATTAAAATTATAAATTCTGAATTACGTCAATAAGTTCGAAAATCGCATGCACCTGTTTTTTGTAATCCCTATCGATGGCTGATCACTTTCTGATAGTCATGGTTTTGTAAACATTAATTGCTTTTACACAATTTCACAATGAGTTGTTAAGTAGTTCGTTGCCAACATTGACAATATTTATTTCAAGATCGAAATATTCGCGAAACTTTTGCTCGAGCAATTCAACAAATGCGACAAAATTATCAGGAGTTATACCAAATTAAAAAACCCAATTGTACGTTACCATTGTTAAAATCTTTATAATGATTTAATTATTTCATCTAGTATTATTCATACATACAGTACAATAAACAACCATTAATAATAATAAAACACCACTTTTTTACATTAAAATATTAAAACTTGCAACGTACAAAACAAACAACGTGCGTCGTAATAACCCTAAGATTATCAACTGCCTGTGCTTACGTAAACCGGTTCTTTCCACTCTCGCCGCGTACACGACAAGCGGCCAGTGGTCACGCACACATAAGCCGCGTGCTCGTAGTAGTGCAACCTATTCGCGCTGTTGTATGAAGCTATGTCTATTGTCTCTGTTCCGTTTATCTACTCATGTGGTACTAATATGTGCTTATATCCTTATTAGTGCCTGAAATAAATACACCAATTAATGGTTTTGTATTTTACAAATATGCTTTCATAAATTATGATAGCGTTTCATAAAAACAAAATACACTGAAGCATTCGTGTCACGTCAGGTCTCATAATTAAAAATAAAGCTTCTCAAGCTTTCAAAAGTTGCAAGGGCGATAATATGGAAGATATAAAAGTGAAGTGAAAACTCGTTTCAAAAGAAGTATAACTTGAAGTTAATTGAATCTTTAGAAGTATTTATGCAAGATTTTTTATTAAAAGACAGCGGCATATATATTTCTATAATGCATAATATTTCTAATTTTGATTTCTATATGAAGTCTCAATAAAAGCTATGTTCTGTGCAATGCGATTACAATATAATCATGATTAATCTTGCCTTTACAATATTTAGAGTACCTACGAGTACATACTTCAAGGCTCAAACTTAAATAGGTATACATGTAAAAGCTTTGTTACGTTGGAAAAATTAGCCACCGTGCTGAAAATATGATTATTTATTGGCCACCTTGTCGCTTGACATTGCGCCGAGTATTATGGGTTGATACCCACATGAAAAAATACTTTGTGTGATTCATAAATTGTTGTTTCGAGTCTGGATGTTCATTGTGTCCGTTAGTTGTACTTTTGTAAAGTCCCCTGCGATATAGGAATTACTCCTAGGATGGCAGTCTTCCTTAAACAATTAAAAAATCTACGGGACTTACCCCTTGTGGTGAATCTATTTTGGACAAGACCTTCCAGTCCCTTTATCTATACATACCTCGAACAGCAGTCCATTGAACAGATTTTAAATATAGCTTCGCCTGGTATTATAGTGGACATTCCATACATAACTCGTTCCTCCCGATGCAGGAACTGTAACTGTTTTTTTTTAAATTAAAACACGACATACAATGTACATGGAATGCTGTCATAAAGCAACAGTCAAATCTTTATAATCAGCGCGTGCCGGGAAGTACTCATTTTAAAGAATAGAAATTTACGGACGGAAAATCTTGCAAAATAAACTAATCAATAGAAAATCGCCAATAAGGGTACCAACCTGAAACGCACCTGACAATTTTATTGATCTCACACAAAACCATCGCAGTGTAAATATAGCACAGCGTAGCTTTAGACAAAAGTGTACAGAGATACAACACGTCAACGTATTAATGAATACCTACGTTCATCGGCCGAACAGCAAACAAAGAACATAATTGTTGTTCCAATACTCGGATATTAAAAAGGCTCGGTAAGCTTTTGTTTACCTCTGCTGCTGGTATAAATCATATCTATGGAGTTTTTATGCGATCAGGCTACCGAACTGCCTACCGGGTGATCAAAGATAATGATAGCCTTTTAGGATAAGCATTTTTTTACACTGCCGATCAGATTATTATATATACATATAGATATTTATAAAATAAGTTTTTCACCACATAATTATAACTTTTTGTCTAGTTGGGCACAATGAAACGATTTACAATTAAAGATTTTCTTCAGCATGCCTAATGTTTATAATATTATGATAAACATTATTTATAATAAGTGCCGTGTGGTTGACGGCATAGAATACAAGTGTCACCACCCCCTATCTTACCCTGGGTGTCGTAAGAGGCGACTAAGGGAAAACTCGACATCAAACCCTATACGACTGCCTCGTTGGTCTCACGGCATAAATGTGCGCGTGGGATCGGGAGTTCCCGGGTTCGATTCCTGGGTCGGGCAGTGTTATTGGGTTTTTCTGTCACGAAATTCTCAGTAGCCGCACGGAGTCTGCAAATGTGCCCGGTACGGCAATAGGCTCGCCCCTTATTACGTGGGACTAAAGTATATCTGGCTAAAAGTGGGTGTAGAAATACACCTCTGCCTACCCCTTCGGGGATAAAAGGCGTGACGTTATGTATGTATGTATGTATTATTTATAATAAGTATTTCTACATTTAATATTAAAGCTTTATCTTATACCCACTAGTTGCCTAAGTACAATAAATCTAATTTATAAAATTCTCGTGTCACAGTTTTCGTTCCCATGCTCCTCCGAATCGGCTTGACCGATTTTGATGAAATTTTTTGTGCTTATCCGGTATCTATGAGAATCGGCCAACATCTATTTTTCAAAAAAAAAAAAATTTTGCAAAACAACGTTTGCCGGGTTTGTTCTTCTTTGGAATGCGCTTCCTCTTGAGATCAGGATGATTGCTAATCGGCTTTCTTTCAAGATAAAAGTTCGAGAGCTACTTTTACGTAAATTGGCAGAATCTTCAGCACAATAAGATAATTTATTTATATAGTTATGTATATAATTATATATTACTTATATATGTTTTTCGTATATATACCTTTATATATTAGTTTATGTTTGTACTATTGGTATTTATTTATTTATTGAAATATTAGTATGTATTTATATATTATCAAAAATATTTAATTAATCTTATATTTGTTCCTACAAAAGTTCGGAACGCACCTACATCTATCATCTCTGCATCACCTTAGGTTGATTGTTAGAGAATGCCTTTGGCATTAAGTCCACCTATGTACATATTTTATTTGTGCAAAAAGTAAATAAATAAATAAATAAATAATAATATTGCATACCTCTAAGACAATTAGATATCCTTACCATTTCCTTAACAATACAACAACACCGTTTCTATGGATAAATTCTATAAGTTTTACAAATATTTAACCAAAAACTAATTTATTACACGAAAAGCAGTTTGTGAATCACAAAGTTTTGTCCCCTGTTTCAATTGAACACTCGCGTCACCAGGCCGGCACTCAAACTACGATATCCAATAAGTCAACAATAGCTTCTACATTAACTTATTGGCCAACAATATAATCTGACACAGTCTTGGCGAAGTTACCTTACAGTTACGATAAACCAAACACAAAATTATACTAAAATACATATGTATAGCTTATCCAAAGATTATCTAGTATCACAGTAACATAAACATGCTTATTCTCTGGCTGTAAAACAATTCCACGCGACACATCCAACTACTTGTTTCACGTTATCTCACGAGCCGAGATTTATAAGCCACTAGTGCGTATTTTTTTTTCTTGTTTTCCGCGCGTAAAACATCTATGTGTCCGCAGTTTTATTCTGGTGCGACAATTCTGGACAGTTGTGCTTTTTTCTTTTATGGCTGTATTGTATATGGAGGCACTCAAGAAAGTCCCTTCGTCATCATCAAATTTTGTTTTGATTCATATGGTGTTTTTGTATGTAATTTAATGTATATCATTATATCAGGTAATCAACCTATTTAAACAATAAAAGGATAAAACATGTTAAAGTTTGTATAGTACTAGAGGCCACAGTCCACATATTTCCGGATAAAAATTGAATTATCCCGTGGAAATTTTGGAAAATCCCTACTTAGTGCACTTATACGGTCTCCAAGGAACATACATAAAAAAAAAATTGGTTTCTGCGGTCAATAGACTATTAGATTTCAGCATGAGGCACGCAGCCATTGGCTTTGGATGATCGGCATCTTGTCTTTTATGTGCACAGGGCTGCTAAAATTACATATTATATATTTATTATACAGGATTTTTTATAAATTTTAATTTACAATGATATCATTTTAATCGAAATATCTAGAATTTCAATATTACCCTATGGTTCGATTGCAATTGATTCACAAGAAACTTTGATGGGTTTAATATCAATTTTCATGCGAATTTCATATTCGCGTAAATTTATTTATATTGACACGAAACTACAATGATATGCGTAAATAGTAGGTAGTTTTATTCCATCGTGCTAACTCTATACTTACTAAAAAATCACTTTGCTCGCATATTTTGCTGCAAACGTTTTCAATTATGCTAACCTTCCACGTTCTGAGTCAAAGTTAACCGCTCTATAAGATGAATCAGGGCGAAAACTGAGGGAAATGTAAAATCCGAAAAGAATAATTTAAAAAGGTACTTCTAAAAGGAGCTCAATACAAAATATTATTTTTATTGAAGCTATCGTTTGCCTTTTACCTAAACTGTTTTCCTTACAAATAGGTAAGATGAATGAATGGGATCAAAGGATTGTAAATATTACATTGTATCGAATATTTGGAGTGATTGGTCATAACCTGCCAGAAAGGGTAGCATCACTTAGAGGATTAACTCAAATCTTCCATTTGGACAACAATTCAACAATCACAAGTATTCGACGATTTCCTCGAAGTCTGTGTCTGGCTGAGTCAGAATAAATCCCAGTAGAATTTGATTGACTCTAACCTACCAGTTTGGGTTGACTTTAACCTAGTGGTTTAAACAACCGTGTCTTGCTACTGCGTCAAGTGTTGTGGATTCAAGTATCGTGCAGATGACATCGTTCGTTCCAAAAGATGCTAATTAATTCGAGTCTGAATGTACTTAGTGGTGGTTTTTAAATAGGATACATTCTTGTTTTTTGAGCTCTAATAGAGATTGGTGTCAGTTCTTTTCAGCAGTATCCACATAGTGAAATAATGATAAGGTTACAAAATTACGTTCCGTAAGGCAAAGTTTACGCAACACAAAGACATAATTAATTTTATTTAGTTTAGTTTTAAGTAATCAAGACAATGTGACACAACGACAAGTTTCAAGGAATCATGAAGGAGTTTGAAAATGAAGTTAACGCTGTGACTTGTAAGGCTTTGTTGTTAGACGACAACTAAATAAAGGTATACTTCAAAGTTTAGTTCTTGTCTTGGCTCAAATATGCCTATTAGTGTCTAAACACACTCTGCCGAACTTACGCGACCGAAGTTCGGCATGATTACACCTGCAATTTGAATTACTGACGTTGCGTTATTGCGTACAGCGTAACTTCGGTCAGGCGTAACCGCATAAGTTTGGCGGCAACTTTTCTAGTAGTAGAACACAGATTATACGCGACCGAAGTTCGGTTCGCTTGCCGACGAAGATACTACACAAAGTTGCGCAATGGCATTAAGCGGTAAGCTGTTAATTATATCGGCGATCCCGAATTGAGCCAATTACTGCACCGAACGTTATTTGAATTGAGGTGGGACGTGCAGTGACTCAAGTTGCACTAAGCTTCGTGTTACTCTTCAAGTTTAAAGAGACATTTTGTATCCCAAAAATATCCTACATCAACTAATACACTGACATCTGATCTTAAACTAAGCAGAGATTGCACTATGACAAACAGATAACTGATAACCACCCATACAAAAAACTATTATTTAATTTTCTATAGACTCACGCCTGTATCCCTGGAGGGGTAAGCAGAGGTGTAAATATTACACCCACATTTCACCATGAATTTTTAGGTCCCACGTAATAGGGGGCGAGCCTATTGCCGTTACCGGGCACATCACCAGTCTCCGGGCTGCTACTGAGTATTCGGAAAAACCCAGTAACACTTTTGTCCGACCCGGGAATCGAACCCGGGACCTCCGATCAGCAGTCGCATACGCTATCCACTGGACCACGGAGGCAGCCTTTGCACAGCTAGAACACGGAGGAGGTTATTAAAATATCCTACATCAAATATAATACACCGACATCTCCGATCCTAAACTAAGCAGATATTGCACTATGACAACCAGATAACTGATAAACACCCATACAACAAAATGACTTAAATACACCCAAATATAGCATCTGATCGTGATCAAGATCGTGCTCATCACATAAAGATTTGTCCTGATGGGAATCGAACCCTCGACCGACGTAGCATACAGGGTTCACTAATCACAGCACTAGAGAAACAGATGACTCTAAAATAATTTCGATTTTGCACTAAATATACATTCGAAATCAATTATTACATCGAATATGAATATAATCATTTAAACTCCGCATTGGCCTACATAATTATCACGTTATTAATTTCACAATAATATATTTAAATTAATTCAGAGGGTGTGATTGTACTAATAGTCCAAGTTTAATTAGCAGCGGCCATTCGCTTTTCGTGTTTTATTTAATGCAATGCGACTGTGGCGTACTGCGTGCACATAGCTACTTGCACACTACGCACAACCCAACGAAGCGAGAACCAGAGATAAGTGTGATAATGATAACTGATAAGAACTGATAACGCTTCGCGCGCGCGACCGCCCTACATATTACCGTGGCCGTACGCAGCCTGCCTCATCAACGCAGATCATTCGACTGAGCGACGAACATTGCTGCACTCGAGTTTTGTTAAAACCGTTAGTTGTAAGTGTCTTATTATTGGTCGAGACGGATATTGTGCGCATTGCAACCAATAAGGCTTCTAAGTGTTATATTTTTGTATATAGCTTGCCATTTGTGTCAAATGAATTATTACCGACTGCCTGCTTACTTCGGATATATAAAGGCTAGCGTCCACTAGGCTTGCCGCGCCGAGCCGAATCGAAACGCAGAAAGTCGCCTCCTATAATATATTTCTATGAACCTGCGTTCATTAGCGACGAGCGGCGGCGCGCCGAAGCAAATCTACCGCGCGCATCGCTCGTCAGGCGAATTGCAGCGGCGACACCTTTCGACTTGACTCGGCGCGCCTTAGTCGACGCGGGTCAGCGGATGAGTGTAGATAAGTACTACTTGGCGTAAATACCTACATAAAAGTTATCGAAATGAATGAAGAGCTGTTAATTTCGCTAGTTCAGAAATATACTGAACTTTATGATCATGAAGATACTCATTATCATGACGAGCAGCATAGACAAAATATATGGGAAGAAATAGCGGGAATAATGAACGAATTTGAAACAAGAACATTTCTTCGTCCGAGCTATCCATCATTGACAACACAAGCACAACCTACAGCAGCCAGTCGCCGACTGCTGACTTCGATTCGATTCGTCTGTAATGAACGCACACGGATAACATGCGACTCAGCGCGATTCGATATTATACTCGTCACCTCGTCAGTCTAAACAGTACTTACCGGTCACCCTGCAAGTCAGTACCCAGTAACCCAGTACCAGTACCAGTACCTACTACTATCCTACCATTCAGGAAACGATTAATATTATTGATTTCATGGATAGCTTAGTGGTCTAAAGAGGCACCTTGCTGGTTAACACTGCATCGACTGTTGCGGGTTCGATATCAACACGATACCACACTTTGTAAGATCCACAAATGGTTCTTCCAAGTTTAAGTATCCTTTCTGTCTACATATTTGTAAAGTCCTCCACGATACAGGATTTATTCCTAATGCGAGCTCTGCCTCTAAAAAGCAAACAGTGCATGGAACAAAAACACGGATAGCGGATCAGAAACCTCGGCGTAAAAGAAAATAGGCTTTACAGTCACTTACTATTGGCACGCTAATAGTTTAAATACTGTATAGATAATTACTGTGCTATTAGTAAGAAATGAGAGTACTATCATAAAGTTTCAATACAAAAGTTATTGAACCGTCATAATATAATCCATCAATAAAATACAGCTACGTACGACACTTCTGCAAATAATTATATGAAAGATAAGTTTCAAACATTGAATATTCATCTCCACGCCCGAAGCGGAATGATATTTAGAAAATGATAGGTTTGTCTGCGACATTACTGATGAACATAAAGTGTCCATTTATCATAGATGAGAATAAGATACAATGAGCTGTCAAAAACATTATTTGATGGCCAACTTTTATCTAAGAAACCTCTTTGATCGAAGTTAAGAATTTTATTTTAAAAGTCGAATAAAGCCTTTCAAACATTCCGAACAAACCATCTCAACATTCAAGAATATTAATTACCTTCGTGAAAATTCAATCAACAACAGAGTTTTAAGATCATTTAAAACTCGTTCCGGAGCCATTGGGATATTATTGTTTTGAAATTTTTAAATAAGGAAAGTGTATGATGAATGAATTTTAATAAAATTTAGAATCCGATTTTCCTATCTTCTTTCCTATGTTGGAGCATACAGAGAGAGCAGAAATGCTTTAAAGGGTTTCAAGTTATCTGGTGGGTTAATTATTGCCTATTGTACTTAGAATAACGTCCTTCAAACGCATTTAAGCCAAAACGACCTGACTGAGGAAAGGCTAACCAACTGCCGGGGACAATAACATAGTGTGTACGCAAACACAAGTACACTAAAACTCAATAATTATTTTATTGTATCTGTTATTAAAAGCCACAATTAACTACCATTCAGTTTAATTCGCTGTAGAACATTAACGATACAATTATTGTTCACGTAAATAGCTTTAAACCGAATGATAATAAATAAGCCAATTCACAGGCAGAAAAGCAATTTTCAAATCACATTTTCGATTTACAGAAGCAAATGCGCTACTTTTCGTGATATTTAAAAAATCTTTTCATTTGCGCACGCTATTTCGTGTTTATAAACGTGTAAAAATCTGGTGGACTGCAATGGTGCAGTGGATAGCGCATGCGTCTGCTGATCGAGAGATGGTTTGATTCCCAGGTCGGGAAAAGTGTTACCGAGTTTTCCGAATTCTCAGTAATTGCACGGAGTCTGGCAATATGCCCGATATCGGCAAAAAAACATAAGATGGCGAAATGCTGGTGTCATTTTTTACACCTCTGTGTACTCCTTGGGGGAAACAGGCGTGAGTCTATAAACAACCGGTGAAAAATGTACCTATAATGTGAAAAAACATACATGGAAGTTTAAATCCTGTCGATAAAAGTTCAAGATACAATAAGAGTGGGAAACAAATAATTTTTTTGTTCTTCAGTAGCATTTGTTACGAAGTTTCGAACACGAACGTTCGATGTTTACAACATAGTAAGTATTAAGTTTGTCTCTCCAAAGAGTTAAGCTAAAGGTCTTCAATCAATTAGTCTACTGTAAGCTCGTAATTCGGATGGGGTATAACGTAAAATTACAGTAAAAACGGTGTATATAATTCGTTTGCGGTTTTCTCCGGAGAGATGGAGCAGCTTGGGGGTAGCCTATGTCCTGCAGTGGATGTCTCTAGGCTAGGATGATGATGATAAAATATAATTATTTTGGGTCATTTACATTTGAGAAGTGAATTTTTTGTATCTTCTTTTTATAACGTTCATTCAATAAAAACAATAACCATACTTTGTATTACTTCAAGGTATTTTTTGAAAAAATCTCGCACTAGTATTAGTTAAATCGTATAAGCTGGGCTAGAACGGACCCAAGCAATTAAACGTTTAATTATACAATAAATACCGTGTGGACCAACAGAGCGGCAAATTGTTTCAAACAAGAAACACACCTATACACATCATTCAACAAAATCTTTTTGTTCCCTTACTCGGACCAGCCCTTATCACATTCATGCGGCATAATTTAGTGTGTCGATATAAAAACAATACATGTTATGTTTTGCTTTCGGAACAATCATACGTTTTGATTTTCATAACGTTATGCTCGAGTTACTCTATAGAAATATGTTTTGTAATGTATACAGACTGCTATTGTTGTTGGCGAAAGTTAAAATAATACTTTTTGACAAGTAGGTTTTGTATTTTAAAACGCTGTATGCCACCTATCAACGGTGCTATTAAAGGGATTGCTGACTCAGCGTAAGTATAATTTTGTTTCCTTAATTTCCAAATTTATTCTGTATAGGAGTAATGACACTTTTGACATGGGTTTAATACATGCTATATGCCATGGCGCAGAAAGTACACCAGACTTTGTGTAACCATTAGGCTAGCTCGTCAGTTCGTAGTACAGGTCAGATCATTTATTATTGTAGTATCTTCTTCTGCTACACAATATGGGTGTCCAATTGTGTATTTCACATCTTAAAAAGAACTTTTCGTACATAGAAACCTATTGATAAATTTTACAACACTGTTTCGTACTAGAATTTTACAAAGTCCTTTATAATGGTGTATCAAAATTATATATAAGCAATTAAATATATATTATACGATATTGAATATGATTCAACGCCAGCCTAATTGAATCCTATCCACAATCATACTCAATGGACGTATTCGTCGCATTCAGTTGTAACATAATATGTGAGCTTTCATCGAAAAGCTATATAAAAATACGATATCACTATCCCACAAATAGCGCATGGCAGAATATGCTCTACACTAGACTAGATTCGTTTATGCGACAATCTCTGTTCGTATATTGCAGACGTTCGTTTAAAAAACTTAATATGGCCGACGCGCCTTTTGCCGAGTAACACATTTTATAACTTTATTATTGATTTAGATAAGATATTTTATTATTGTATTCGGAAAGGTTTTTGAGAAAAGCGACAACTCATAGATGAGACCAGTTCTTTGAGAGTCTCAAGTTCAGACACTTTGCGCGCAGCTCAACTGTTTGAAGTCTTGTGCGTAGATAATTGTAAGTTGTCCCTTGTATCAATCCTTGGAGTATACGTTAAGCAATCGATTACAATTATGAATATATTCTTTTATTGTCGTTATGGGGAGGCCGTAGACCCAAATAACAGGCAATGGTCTATACCCAACACAAGGACATGACAATGTTCTATAGAACACGGCAATCCTTTATATTTGTGGAGGACAGATATTAGTTACTCCAAAGAAAGAAACCGTTGTATTTGAATAGACAAGACGGATCGCACTCTCTATGACTCAGGTCTTGGGTCGCAAACGACACAACATAAGGATAATGACGATTCTACCGAAGATTATTATGTAATGTGAGTAGGTATTAAAATAAAAGTATTCTAAATACTCAGTAGTATGCAGAGCTCAATCCATCACTATTATACTCGTTTAAAGCTTATAAACTATTACTTTCGTCGTTGTATGTATCTAAACTATGTTCGTGTTTTGTTGTTGATAAAAAATCGCCCTGACCAACTCCGGTCAAGGTGATGTTTTATCAGCAGTAACTTTTCTTTAGTGAGTGTTTTTGTAGATCATTTGTAGTTTCATGTTATTTATAATACATCTCAATACCATTTGTATTGAAATGATAAATAATTGAATACACTATTTTGGGAAAAGTTTCGAATTAGATGTGAATTCTCAGATGCTAACACATAACATATTAGTAGACAGAAGCTCGAGGTAGGAACTACAAATCTTTTCTACAAAATTTTCAACTTTGTCTCCCTACCTTGCGTTGCGTGTCATCCAATTTTGTTATCGCATGTGAATTTGAATAATATCGTGTCAGATTGTGGCGCTGTAGCTGCAATCTAGTAGCATATCTACCGAAGATTTTATTATGTAAAATAATTTAGCATTGCATTTTTCGTGTGAGTTTTTTAACCATTGAAGGAATTGACAACTTTAAACGAATTGGACTACGGCTGAGCGCAGAAAGCTTCCAAACATTTAAAATAAACAAAATACGAGCAGTATGTGGAAACATCAAACTTAACATTTTTAGCTTCGTTCAAAGAAAGCCAATCGAAGGATGTTTTCTTGCTATTTGTTTATCTCACTACACATTTTCGTTAGAAACGCAGTCTTATTTCTAGAGTCCCGGATTTCACTGAGGATAACTAGAACCGTGGCTCGCCACTACAGTGTGTGAAAACTTGTCACTTACTTCGCTCTTCACTTGCAGACATAACATTCCCCTAGCTCAAACATGAATAAAGTCAACATTCACAGCCAGCTGCATGAGTTTAATTTAAGACAACTTTGCTTTGCACTAACTTTATGTGCATATTACTTTGAAATAATCTTCGTATATTTACATTAAGTCATTGCTAATATACTAAACTTAGTTTTGTGATCTGAGTTAATTATTAAGCAAATGGTAGATCTATTTTTGATTAAAAAAGATCTTATTGTTGCCTGCGCCGTGGTAAAACCACTTGGTGGTACCACAAGTAACCACAGTGGTAGTACAGCTTTTTTGTGACAGGAATCCTCTCAGATAAATCATCTGCTAAAAATACAATACCTCAAATTGCCGTTGCGATACATAGTTTGAAAAAATCACAATAGGCGGATTTGTGTGATAATATGGCATTCTATGCAGTCTGATCACTACAATGGTAACGTATATACACTAACTGGACTTGTATGTTTAGATATTAAATCAAATAGGAGCATCGCAATGCATCAATCCATTGAGGCATGCAGCTATTTGATTTAATACCTGTCTCTTGAGTGATCGCTTGTGTTTATTTTCTCTGGATACAATAGTCTATAGACTCCTAGAGACTAGCATTGTAATCTATAGAGAGGTTCGCAACCTAAGCACATGAGTAGATAAACGGAACAGAGACACAGCTTCTTCAGAGCTTGTAAATTTGTTACCTATTTTGGTAGGGTTGTCACAATACATAGGTTAAGACAAATCACTTGTTCGGTTTCGACAGATTCTGGATTGGACAGATTCGTGATTCGGGTGATTCCCAACTCGACAGATTCGTTGATTGGGCAGATTCTTGGACTCTACGGATTCACTATACGGCAGAAATACAGTTGAAAAATAGCGAGTGGAACCAAAAAAAAGGCATGCACCTGAAACTTTTAAAAGCACGGAATAAAAATATATATTTGTTACCAACGACACGACGACGTGACGATGTGATTTATTTGACATTCCCAACGATACCACTACCTAATAGTGTTGAATATTTTTCTGGTAATATGATCTATTTTGTGAATAAACATAGGAATCTCCTTTAGCTATTATGTGCCACTAGTTTTACCACGGGGATAGGTATCTAAAAAAAGTTTCAAAAGAAATTGAGTAAAACAAATGAACGTCTACAAAACAAATGACTATAAAGTGATCAACCATCGATATGGCTAACAAACAACAGGTGCATGCGATTTTCGACCTTATTGACAATTCATGACAGACTTTTTTTTGCTATTTTCTTGCTTTCTAACATTGATATGAAAATCGCATGCACCTGTTTTTCGTAAGCCCTATCGATGGCTGATCACTTTCTGATAGTCATTGGTTTTGTAAACGTTAATTGCTTTTACACAATTTCACAACTAATGAGTTCATGAGTTCCCATGGGGGATCGGTCTAGTAGATCCTGGTGGACAACATGCAAACGTTAAGTATTTCGTTGCCAACATTGACAATATTTATTTCAAGATCGAAATATTCGCGAAACTTTTGCTCGAGCAAATCAACAAATGCGATAAAATTATCAGGAGATATAGTTGAAAAACCCAATAGTACGTTACCATCGTTAAAATCTTTATAATGACTGAATTATTTCATCTTGTATTATTCATATACACAGTACAATAAACAACCATTATTAATAATAAAATACCACGTTTTTACATTAAAATATTAAAACTTGCAACATACAAAACAAACAACGTGCGTCGTAATAACCCTGAGATTGTCAACTGCCTGTGCCTACGTAAACCGGTTTTTCCAGTCACGCCGCGTACACGACAAGCGGCCAGTGGTCACGCACACATGCGCGGCGTGCTAGTAGTAGTGCAACCGATTCGCGCTGTTGTATGAAGCTGTGTCTCTGTTCCGTTTATCTACTCATGTGACCTAAGTGTCGGATATAGGAAATTGCTATTTCTGTGCAAGTGTTATTACTTTACTCATACAGTGTATGAACATACTGCCTGTGTTTGATAGTATCTAAAATTTAATTTGGCAACGAGAAATATGTTATTAAATGAATTTGTAGATATTATCACTGAGAGTTCCTCATAACTTATTGACAAGAGTTAGAAGACTAATGTAGCGGTGACCGTTTAAACTGCTTCGTCACCTGTGTTGTCTATAACAACCAATACAGAATTGTTAATGAATTGGATCTTGGGGGCACGGCAGTGCCCCCGCCAAGTCGAACAAAAAAGCGGCACGACCGTACCATATTTTTCTCGAAGCAATTCAGGCCATTTTCGACCCCTTATAACTTCGTTCAATTTGGAGTAACCAAGCAGGCATTGTTTAAATATGGTATATTTCAAATTTCATTCAATTTGAACTAGTACCTAGTTTAAGTATTATAACAAAATCAAATCAAATTTCTTCATTATGTCACTCACTGACTGATCATCAAAAGTCTAAGGCACTTTTAGCAGACATAGAAGCTTCAAATTTAGAATACAATTAGAGTTGAGTGTATTCAATTTCAGTCCAATTTTCGAGGTACATCAACTACATAAATAACTTTGTAATCCCATATAAACATATAAGATTACAAAATTACATTTGCAGTTAAGGCTTTAATTAAGAAAATTCGTTGTTGGTGGACAAGAAGTAGAAGGTACCGGAAATGAAAAAGTAGGACTATCTACAAAAAGAAATGAGATCCTATAAAACAATAATTAAATATCTTTAATGTTTTAAATAAAAAGATTGACCTGGCAAATAGCACTCAACTATCTAATTTATGTATTACTTATAAGATATATTGTGTTTTCTTGCGATGGCCGAGTCAATCTATTTATTTAAAACATTAAAGATTTTTTATTAACCGACTTGGTATTACATGGATCTCACAACTTTTTACGGTAGCGAGACTTGGTTTTTAGACAAGTATTGTTTTTTATGGGATATGTACAGGGTGTCACAAAACCCATCATCAAGCCAAAGTCTGCTCGTTGTGGACACCATGCCAAGTCATACTAACCAAAAATAATACCTGGGAAACGAATTTTTTTTTGAGTTTTCACATTTTTTAAATCACAATTAAAAGCGCGCGCGTGCAATGCTCGAAATACTTACTTATTCATGGGGTTATAGGGCATCTAAAGAACATATTGGCGGGGTAAATGCATCGATTTTGTACTTAATTAGAAAAAATCCTTACTAACTTTAAGCCTGAATATCGCCTGAACCAGTAATTTCCCAGGTATAGTAAACCGAAGTAAACAATGTTCGTACTGATTGGTACAACATGGGATTTCAGTTTTCGTTAAGGGTCTTTTTACACCCTATGTATAAAGGATGTAAAAAGACCCTTAACGAAAACTGAATTCCCATGTTGTACCAATCACTACGAACATTTTTTATAGGCCAGATCCTCCTTATGACTCACAGTGTTATTGTAACACAAATTAGAAGTGGCTGATGTCCAGCAGCGGTCTGCGACAGTCTGTATGATGTATAATTCCAGACACAGTTGCGTTAGTATCCAAAAACCTTTTACAACGATTCTCATTACTATCAGCTGTACATAACTCGCAAACATAATTACATCTCACTATATTATCACAATAAAACACGCAACTCATTATCTAAGTGATTATTTTATCGTTACGATTGTAACCTAGTTGTTTTTCGTCTCTTTTGGGCCACAATAATATTAATTAATCATAAGAGAGAGTACCTACCTAATTATTTGGTCGCCTCGCCACGACGCTTCCTTTCATAAATTAATTAATGATACCCTGTTAATAAACAAAACTAATAATTTTGCTCTTAACTTGTAAATACGTTTTCCATTTGAGTATACATGGGAGTTCAAATAAATGTTAATAATATTTTCTTTAATATTTTATGTTCTGAAGTTTTATGTAAAGCTCGAACTAGATAAGTAAAGTCCCTAAAGTTAAGTCCCTTCGGTAGAATGCTCACCAGAATGGTCCCTAAAACACTCTCGTTTAATTTTCTCCAGTGTAACATTCGCAAAAATGATCAATACAACTAAATGTCCATTCAAACCTTAACAATGCTAAATTTTGGCTGTCTCGTGGCTATAGTTAGCAATTCAAACCACGGACAGGCAGTTGGATACTAAAAATTTTCTAGTACATTCTTTACTACAGAACTTTAAAACGTACGTATAATACCATATACTTATTATTTAATTAAACTAGAAAGGGTGTGGTTAATGATATATTAATTTATGTATCGCGTGAATGAACGGCTTTCCCTGGTGTGAGGAAAATGTATCTATTCATGCTATCTAAGCACTGTCTTATTTATTTTATCGCTTTTATTGAATAACCTGTTGAACAATATTACCCAAAAATAAAATGAAATATCTTACATCTATACATATCGTAAAATGAAGTCCCCTTTCCTTCGTGTATGTCTGTATGAACGTGACAACAGATTTTTTGTTTATATTTTACGAGGGTAGAGCAGCTAAAGAAGTCTAGTAATTATTATACAATGTAGTCCTACGTGGCGTCTATTTGTCTGCCTGTACGCGATGAACTTAAAAATACACAACGAATTTTTATATGGTTTGCGCCAATAGACAGATGATGATTATGATTAAAGATTAGGTGTACAATTTGTAATGAATTTGTGTAAATTAAATATTCTACTACCCGTAAGAAAATGGCAAAAGTTCCTACTTTCAAATTTAAATTCGAGACCATCTGCAATATGACCAATAAAGTTTACACCGATAGCGTATTGGGTTAAGCGGTGGCTCACCACTTGAGCTTGCCGTTTTTTGTGGATTCAATCTCTCATACGCCACAATGCGACACGGTTATTAAGAATTTTAATATTATTTTAATTACAAATATAAAGTTAAAAGAAAAAATACTTACATGACTGTATAAATTTTAATTTCTATTAACATAACTTCACGCCTTTATCCCCGAAGGAATAGGCAGATGTGTACTACACACCAATACTTTGCCAGTTATGTTTCGGTCCTAATGTAATAGGAGGAGAGCCTATTGTCATCTACCGGACACATTATTAAGCGGGGGATAATTAACATGTCTAATGCACACATAACTTCTAAAAGTCAGAGGTGTGCGCCCGGGGTACCTGGGGATCGAACCCGAGACCGTCGTCTCGGCAGTCCGTTAGGTACACTACTGGGCTATCGCTTGCTACTAGAAATAAATACCATAAAACCATACACCAGAAAGTCTCCAGTCCTTAGCCAATACAAGAAGCATAATTATAATATTGCCCTATTAGGCCACTCTTCGACCAAGATATCTTTCCTCTTCCCAACTGAGGCGAATAACCTTTAACATATTATGTAATGAGGCGGTTTGCTGCCTCTCAAAGAGTTCCCGGTCACTTCACATCATAAGGGCGCTTGTACACGGTAAGAAAATACGTCAGGCCTACGCGAATACGAATTCGTGTCGTAACTAGAAAATAACTGTGTACACTGCTCGCAGCGGTGCACGGTGCACGAAAAAAATCTTGTCTGCGCAAGACACGACGCGCGACGCGGCGAACGTTGTTGCGGAGCGGTGGGGGGCGGAGTAGTAGGGTTGAGCCTAATTTTTCTCTTGTATAATTGGATGAACCCGGTAAAGTCTCTTGTTTTTTGTTTTCTTTTTCATTTTGTTATAATAATAATATGCAATTATCATTCTTTTTTGCTTTGTAGTTATCATTTTTATAAGTAAACAAAAATGATTATCAGACTTGTTATTATTTGCGCGCCCGACTAACGACTGCACGAAAAAGATCGTGTCGTGTACACGTTCCGATTGGTCTTGTCTGCGGAAGACACAAAAAGTTTTCGTGTGTAGAACAGACAAAATTCTTGTCGTGTACTCGAAGAATTTGTCTTGTCTACCGCAGACACGGTAAATTTTCTTACCGTGTACAAGCACCGTCATTACACCATGATTGAGTACTTGCTTATCTTATATTTATTGTATGCCCTGATAATATGGTTCCATTTTACTTTACTAAGCATTTTCTGATTTTTCTATTATCGCCAACATAGTTTTCGTCAAGGGTCTTTTTACACCGTATTATTAATTAATTTAGCTATTATAAATAAATACATCTATAAATATACTTATGCTAGCTTTAATTCAAGTGATATTGCCCGCATGGCTTTCAGAAATAAATGACACGTCCTTATAGCTTCACCATCATCGGCCCTGTATTTAAACTGTCCCACTGCTGGGCACGGGCTTCTTTTCACCATGAAAAGGGTAAGGTCATAGTCCACCACACTGGCCAAGAGCGGGTTGGCGACATCACATGTCTTTCGAGAACATTATGGAGAACTCTCAAACATGCAGGTTTCCTCACGATGTTTTTTCATTCCCCATTTATTAAGCGATTATTAACAATTTAATACGCACATAGCTTCGAAAAGTCATTGGGGCGAGCCGTGGATTTGAGCCCGATACCCTCTGCGTAGTAGTCCATCGGTCTTTCCACTAGGCTATCGCTGCTAATAGAGATCAGTTATTTAACACATTATGCCTTCAGTGTCCAACTTGAATAATAGGTACCTACTCTGAACGTATACTTATTTTTGTCATGTGAATAGTAATCATTCGAGTCTGATCTGCTTTTAAGTGCGCTATTTCTGTCCATAGAGTATGTGCCATGGAGGCAAGCATGCGATGGGAGCGCAAAAAAAGGAAAATGTCTCAACGCCGATATAAAGCGTTCGATAACCGATTAAATCGCCAGCGAAAGCTTAAAGCAATAACTTCTGTACAATTTGGACCCTAAATCTTATAATATTCGACACACCAATCATATGAGGAAGGCGGTAGTTCTACACAGTTCACAACTTTTACAAGTTCGTGTGGCCTGTTAGAAATAGATTGTAAATATTAGGGCCTTTTTCATTGGTCCAGCGCTCGATAATTTCCACTACGCAATAACTTTAGATAGATGAGGAACGGACTTTTTAAAGAACCCTCATAATACTAACGGTGAGAACACTTGCTACACACAAAGCTAATGTTGTTAACATTAGTCTTTGGTAGGTAAGTGGTTATTAAATTCAACATAAGACAATGGATGAAAATTAATTTAAGTAACTTATAAAAATACTAGACGTCGCCAGCGGCTTTGCCCGCGTCAATTGTACATACTTATAAACCAAATTTAAACCTTCCTCTTGAATAATTCTATCTATTCAAAAAACTGCATTAAAATACGTTGCGCAGTTTTTAAGATTTAAGCATACATATGGACAGACAGACTGAAGACCTACTTTGTTTTATACTATGTAGTGATTACTACCTCCGTGGTCCAGTGGATAGCGTATGCGACTGCTGATTGGAGGTCCCGGGTTCGATTACCGGGTCGGGCAAAAGTATTACTGGGTTTTTCCGAATATTCAGTAGCAGCCCGGAGTCTGGTGATGTGCCCGGTAACGGCAATAGGCTCGCCCCCTATTACGTGGGACCTAAAAATTCATGGCGAAATGTGGGTGTAATATTTACACCTCTGCCTACCCCTTCGGGGATAGAGGTATGAGACTATAAAAAAAATGTAGTGATTCCTGTACATACTTACTTCATTGTATTACTTTCTTTACTAGTAAATTTACGCGGCCCTTGCTAAATGGGTAAAATTTCTATTTTTATCTAAAATAACCTAAATCCTTGTTTTTGTTTAAATTGGGTCATTTATGAAGAGCCCAAAAACCATAAATTGCTAAACTATAAAGAATTTTTCATACATTTCAACGTGAAGTGTGTTGCATACAACGTTTATATATAACGATTACAAATCATAGTAATCGAATAAGTTTAAAAAAGTTTCATGTTACCATGATTTCAGGATAGATGATTACTTTTACTTAACAGTTCGCATCACACAGAGGACTGAATGGATAGACGTGTACAGTGTACACATGCCTCGAAGGCCAAATTTAAATTAAATAAAGTCCCACTCCAAGTAAATCTTATTACCGTTGGGATAGAGAGGCATCTTTCAAAATAAACAACCTCTATAAAAGAGATTTACTTTGTAAAACAGTTTTTTTTTCTGTTGACGACCAATTTGATCTCGTAATAAAATCAAGTTGCGTATCGTGGAGAACTTTATTGATGCCATTTAAACTCGTCCGAGATACAGAGAAGGGACAAATAAACAAAACTTGAAATAGTGAACGAGCATAGCAAGATATTTCAGACGAAATTTCCTTAAACCTTTGATTTATACTCTAATTTTTATGCTGTTTATAGAAATGTGTACGTGGATGTAAATACATCCACGTACACATTTCTATAAACAGAGAACCTAAATAGGTTCTGTTATTATATTACGTAACCTGATGACAAAGTAATGTTCATTATTTTAGTTTTGAAGCTAAAATACTATCTCTACTTTCTTTATAATGTACAATCAAACAAGTCGGCGCTGGACCAGTTTGAAAAAAAATCCCTTGGCTCGCTCATAGAGTTGAGGCACACTAGAAACTGGTTTTGTATACGAGTGTCAATTTGCATGTAAAGTAGCACTGGAAGCGACGATGTCTTGCTGAGCGATTCTCGCCCTTATGTGGTCTAGCGGGAAGTTGTTCGACTGTACGTATCTATCTACATATCACTGCAGTCATTCCAAAAATATGGGTGGTTTTTATATTTTGCTTGCTCAGATGCTAAATAATAGATACAGTTTATGTCCTTGGATGAGTTTTTGTAAATTATCATTCTTAGTACTCGGCTAGAGTGCAAATGCGGGCGTGGGGCGGACGCGGACCGTCGTACTTAAACATATGAAACCCTAGGTATTTAAATGTCCGTAGTCGGCAAGTGGGTTCAGAGAACAGTGCGGGGATCACGTGGGCCACTCAAACCATAGGACTTTCACATAAGTGGCTGCATACACTGCAGCCACTTATGTGTGACTGCGCGTCAAGCGGCAAACAACTCAGAGCGCAGGGATCTCAAAATTTTGCGAGCTACCTGAGTGCGTTAGCAATATATTCTAATCCTCTGATCGAAATATTGTAGAGTTTAAAAGCAGTCTTCAACCCCGAATTGCAATATGGATGTCAAAACGTAAGCAATATAAAAACAAAAAGTTATTTCAAATCTGTGGAATGAAATAAAATCACAATTTCATGAGCATGAGGCCTACCTATATATATATATTTTTATATTTTAAGAAACTTACGGACATTTACAATGTAGGATTAGTTACAGAGTAGTAATCAATCTATATTATACGTAAATAACAATGAGTCACTGATATGTTAAACTTTCAAACGTCTGCACCAAATTGGGTAAGTCTTTCTTTTATGTGTTCATTATTGTCAAGAGAAAATTTTATAAAAAACTAATAACAAATATTAAAGAACAAAAATGAAGGTTAGGAGTTTGCCGGGTCAGCTAGTTTGTTATAATTATTTACTACAATACACATTCGATAAATTTGACTGCAGCCCTAATTTAGTAACATTTGCAGAAACGTCAAAGTATTAAAATGTGGTGTTGGTAACAAAGTTACATGACTGTGTGAGCGGCCATCGTACTACAATTGCTTGTCTCTGGTTATGCGAGACGTCCTTTAATGTAACGTGTGATCCCACGTTCATGTAATTACGCTTTTCTCGTTGGAAATTCGCAAATTTTCGTGTTTTTCTCAATTACCACGCCACAGTAGATATAATAAGGTATATGTACTTAGCGGGCCTAAGAAAATCGATCAAATGGCACTTAAAGTCCGCTTAGTTGCCTTTGCAGATCTGTACTGGATACGTAGCTTATAAGAGTAAGGAAAACATTCGTGGGCTTATCAGGCAACCTATCAGATTATTTGAAGTATCATCATAATTTGTAAATAAGTAACAGCATACCTAAGGCAGTACATGAGCCAATTTATTTTTCTATTATCTTATACTTAAATTCTTACGGTAGGGTACAGAACGAAACTTTTTATTTGAGTAGCTTTGTTGGTGAAGCGTCGACTTGGTTAGTTAAAAGATATAAGTTTTATTTCAAGTTCTGTCTCAAGAATTACCTTCTTTGATAATTCAAAACCGCGCTGCAAAAAGTGCTCAAAGATATTTTACAACTAGTCTACGTAACTTTTAATGTTGACTTACTAAAATTCAATTCATTATTTTATTTATCTTTTACATAAGTCTGTAATAACGAACTCTCTAACATCAAACGAAATTTAGATTATTTTGATTAACACGAATGTAATGTACACGGTAGTACTTCGATCCATTCACCACTTGCAACCAGAGAAAAATATGTCCAAGAACTATGTCATACTTTTATACGAATAATATTGTGGTGTTATAGTGCAACATTTTATTAGCGATAAATAATATTGAGTTAATCCCGTGGATACCACTCGATTTTGATATTAAATACATTAATGGTCAAACCGATAAGTCATTTCGCCGCCGCCCAAATTGAAAGCAAACTTATTAAATAAATATACGTCGCGGAATCGACAGCTCAATTAATGAGCGATAACGCCGTAGAACATTCATTTATATTTAGCTGTCGTTTGTTTTTTTTACATGACAACTTTAAGTTAGTTTTCCTATGGTCTCCCATGTAATAAAAAAGAAAATTGCTGGTGCATACAATATCATAAGATAACCCGCTGACCAAGTTTCAGGTTTCTAGGAACTTTATCAATTCAAAGAATGTCTAAAGTGGTTAAAAGATTTGCACGTAGCTACCTCATTTGCCGCCGAGTTCCAGGTGTATTAAAAAGTAAGAGAATATGTTATTACTTTTTACTCCAAGAAAAAAAAAATATTTCAATCGTCATCAAATCCATATTCACACGCTGTTAAAGTTCAGTGTCATCAATACCTATCTACTAAAACAAAAATCTACAGCGAGAAAATAATATATTCTAATATTCACCACATGCGCAAGATGGCTCGGGTCACTATCCTTTTCCCCTGACTTTGCTCTTTAGTGAGTCCACTACGCCCAAGGGAACTTATAATATCGGCCCATTCGTAATCCCTACCCGACGGCAAATCTCTGCAGAAATACTGAACCGTATTGGCAACTTCGAACTCAATTGTTGGATTGGGAGACATTTCTCTCGTGTTTTACAGACTCGACCCTTTTATGTACTAAACAAAATGAATAATGTAGTGTAGGGTCCAAAGGCGACTCTGGCTAACTTAGTTGAGCTTGTAATCAAACTTCTGCTTTGAAAACGCTGCGTATATTATGTAAGGATAATATTGGCCCGGTTTATGAATTGTCTCACTGTTGCCGTAGAGCTATTGTCGCTATGAAAAGGGGTTTGGTCATTGTCCACAATGCTACTACGCTAGCGCGCGTCAACTACTTCCCTGTTGGCAGACTTCAGATGTCTTCCAAGTGCATGCGGAACTCACAGACTGTATGTGTGTTTTATCATCATAATTTCTGTCACCATTACTTTTTCAAGCAACTGTTACCAATGTATCCAGATAGATTCTGATACCTGTACGTAAACTGAATTTGAATTGGAGACCATCTGCATAGCTATCTGTTGGTCACCCACTAAGCTGTCAAGTATATTACACTTATATATTTTCTAAGTTAGGACTCGACCGCAGCCCGATATATTATTTTCTTCAAAACACTTAGATAAAAGGTTGACGTTCGTTTTATAGAACATAAAAAGCTAATAATTTATTATTAGATTTTTATGTTCTATGTGGCGTTTTGTATATGTATATATTTTGATAAATAAACTTGGGCAAGATATTTATAGAGGGTTAAAAGCAGCTTGTATACATATAACATTTTCTCGGAAGGAGTGTTATATTGTTATTCTTTGTATAAAGTCTCACGCTTGTTTTCCAAAGAGTGAGTGAGATAGAGTGTACTAGTTCCGCTTGACACATATATATATTTAATGTATTACTATAAAATTTAGATTCATTCTTCAATAACGGGATCTGTGGAATGAGTTGCAATCTAACGCTGAACAAGGTTAAAGTGTGCTCCAACGATCATACCCAGAAGGTTAAGGATATTACGTCACATAAGACAATTTTATTACAAAAAGAGAAAAATAAGAGAGAACAACACAAGGACATAGTTATCATATGAGTCAATACAAAAATCGTTTATGGCGCTGATACACCTGAGAATACTTTGGGTGAATACTCTAGGTATACTATGAGTGAATGCCCAAGTGTATCAGCGGTTTTAGATAGCAAAAATAATCATGTTATTGTAATAACAATTGTTAATATTATAGTATCTTTGTTACAGGTAATCTAAACACAGCAATCCAGATGCGGGTATTCTTGATCTCTGGGTTATATTGCATTTCACCTAACCTTTCTTAAAGGTCAAAGATACAGGTCTAAATATTATAATTTTAATTCCTTTAAAACGACCCGAATAAAAGTTTATAATTTAAAGCATTACTGATAGAATAATAAGCGTGTTACTGAATCGGTACTGAACGAGTTGTGTGGACAGTCACAAACGCCATGTTATGAAAATCGAAGATAGTTTTATTGTAAGAAAATATCAAAATCAAAATTGAAACCATAAAAGGTAAATGCTTTGAAAATGATGATCATCTATTGCTGTGAAAAATATGCTGATTTTCTGTTCTATTTCCATTGATATACTCACAACAATGTCTATATCATATATTCTAAATTTGCTTACGTCAAGTACATGGCCAAATATGGAACACCACTTTCGACCCGACCTATACCTTTCGGATCCCCGCAAAATTCTAAACATTTACTAGATAATTCCATCACAAATTAATGCTTACCTTATCCCGACAAAACTTAATTAACATAATTCAATTATTAAGAGGATGAAGGCGAATGGTTTTAAGCGGTGTATTTATCATAAAACCAAAAGCAGTGTCACCTCTGGCACAGAAGCTCTGGGTATACTATGGGTTATTCAAGCTCACGACTTAAGGATACGACCCGCTCTGATTGGCTAGTTTTGAATACAACGCAGCAGTGAGCTTGGAACGGACCAATTAGTGTGTGGGAATCTAACGGAAACATTGAAAACGCGTACTAACCTCCTTGTAATGAATGTTTCAAAACGGTGTGGTTTAATTTATTGGGCCACAACAGAACCTGTTGTCTCATACATGAGTAGGTAATAGCTTGTCTGTATCTAACGGTTTCAGGTTAGTTCTCAGTTTGAATTGAGTCTACTGTCTGCCTAGCGATGATTGCTTTGAGACGTAGGTACAATCTATATGTACTTATTAAAGTACGTAGAATAATCGTGAATCATACTTAAATGGGAGTATGCGTTTGGTTCTATGTTGCGCTTATCAGCGTAATATTGCGAATGAAAAATAATATCAAGTAAGTAATGATTAAGAATCTCGTGTTAGCATAGCTACTAAAAAAAATCACAAATCTCTAAACACATTCGTAGCATTTACAGATTTCTGTAGTAAAATAGTTAAACGAAATCTCAGTGTCAAACAGCGAGGCGACTGTTTAAACTGTAGGTACATTTAGTAAAAATTAAATACATTTGGACTACACTTTTTAGGGTTCCGTACCTAAAAGGTAAAAAACGCCTACGCATAACGCTATTACTAAGCCTCCGCTATCTGTCTGTCTGTCTGTCCGTCTGTCTGTCACCAGGCTGTATCTCATAAACCATGATAGCTAGAAAGCTGAAATTTTGACAATTATGTATTTCGGTTGCCGCTATAACAACAAATACTAAAAATAAAAAAATATAAAAAAATTAAGGAGGGGTCCCATACAAAAAACGTGTTTTTTTCGTATTTTTTGCTCAAAATTACTAACTTTAAATTTTTACAGAATATGTAGTTCTATATTACCTTTCAAAATAAATAATTAAATTTAAAAAAAGTAAATAATAAAGGGGGCCTCCCATACAACAAACGTAATTTTTAAGCAATTTGTTACTCGATCTTAATAAACAGGTAGAAACTTATAAAGTATTTAAGTATACATACAACGAATGAAATGATTTTCTTTTATAGATGATGGTACGGAACCCTTTGTGCGCGAGTCCGACTCGCACTTGCCCAATTTTTTTAATATTTTTCACTCGTGAAAGAATCTGCTTTCTTAAAGTAGGTATTCAAGATTTTAAATGCTAAGTTACTTTCATTACAGACTCGTGCCTAAACTTGCCTTATTTGTCTGAAGTTTATTCAACTATCAAGTTAACATTTACTTAAGAAGCACTTTAAATAAAATAACTTGGCTGTGTTAGTTTTGGTGGTGGTTTGAGCTGGTAGCACTTTATAGTTTGTCTGTGGCTTTAATGACGTATTATGTAGGACGCCGACTGGTAACGCGACAAACAGCGACGGGCAATATACATGTGCTTGCGACGTACGGTAGCACTCCTAAGCTTACCTTATGTATCGCATCGACGACGCGCGTGTATGAACGATGCGACCTAAAACGGCGATAGATATCAAACACGTGTGACAATAAACTATACGACACACGACAACGGTGGAGGTCGCGTCACATAATAGCGACAGAAGAAGTCCTTGCCGTGTCCTCCTACAATACCACCGCCACGCTGTCGCCAAATAGTAGAACGCAACCTTCGCGTCACCTTAAGTTGCGTGTCGCGTCGCTTATCCCGAACCCGCCGACCGGCCAAGTGCGGCAGCGTCATCGGCAATGTTCTGTAACAAAGTTTGCGAGAATTTAATTTATTAGTGGTGCACTTATTCATACGAAAGCAAAAGACGAAAGCGTTCTCAAAGAACGCTCGGCTGACGCGACTTAGACGCGGCGGCACCGCAGTTACTGTTACCAGTCTCAACCACGATAACTTAATGTATGTGACTACAGCTCTACTTAACGTGGTAATGTTATCTTCTTCTAAGCTTATGGAATCGTTTACTGACTGAATCGACGACCAGTCAGAATTTTTAACTTGTTCGAACTTAGGTTTATTTCAAAACTAATTTTGTGAAATCATACATAAAGGATGGAATAAAAAGGGCTGATTACGCAACGAGTTGATAAATTGTACTCATTCAAATATGAGTTTCTATGCTTATATGTAAATGTTCTACGCTACACTTCTTCTACGACTTTTCTAAAAAAGTCTTTGCACATAACTGCATGGGCCTTATTTATAAAAAGAAAGAAACAACCAATAAAAAAGTTGGACGGCGCAAAATCTAACAGGTTAGCTGGTATGCTTACAATTCCTAATAAGCAGTTAATTACACGATGCGAATACGCAAAATCAGTTACCATCAAACGGACACATTTTTACTCTTAGCAAAACTAGAAATAAGGCTATACCTGATCAGGAATTAATATAGCCTCTATATAACGATAACCTCATAACAGCAAGGCTGACAGTTGAAATCCTTCATGAGTGAACATATTTCTAACAAGAGCATTAAGTGTAGGCTTTAGATTGAACAGAAAACAAATATAATTTGTCATTGGTATCCCAAACAGCAAGATCTATTTACTTGCTTAAGTAACCTAATTATAATATCACATTTTATGTGAGCCGCAAGACAAAAGGAGCACTTGTGTAGGATTCCCAGCACAAGACTCCTTTTTCTTAAGCAACTGTAGCTCTAACTCATTGAGTACTTAAGAGGAAACACGACGGGCAACAGAATTGAAAAATAGGTATTTGTAAAATCTATTGCTGTCGCGCAGCCTCAAGCCTGCCCCCGCAGAGCGCGA
This sequence comes from Euclidia mi, assembly GCA_944739405.2. Lineage (NCBI taxonomy): Eukaryota > Metazoa > Arthropoda > Insecta > Lepidoptera > Erebidae > Euclidia > Euclidia mi. The sequence goes on from OX123185.2 coordinate 20,598,093, forward strand.
TAGAGACAACGCTACTGCTGGACCAAAAATACCTATTAAATGTACACAAAATCAACGTTTCGTATTCCCTTGATTCCTTCTCCAAAATTTCATCAAATTAAAGAAAGGCTTTGGCCGTGTTCCTATGTTTTCCTTTTTTTAAATAATTTAGTCAAATTTGTTTTTTGGATGTTTGAACACAGCGGAAAATCTGTCCAATTTCTGAGATATTTGAAGGTTCATATCTTTTTTAATATTTAATTGTAAAATTGAAAACATAGGGACATGCCAATCGGGGCCATACATCTTTTGGAAAAAATAATTGCTCTACTGGCATTATCCAGGGAGAAAACAGGAGACTACGTTTGTATGGAAAAACGGCCGTCTTGTTTCCTCTTAAGATTTTCTGGACGCTGCTGTTTTGTACTCGTGACAAGCGAATACAGAACTACAACGTTAAGGAAACTTAATGTTTTGTTCCAATTTTGACACTTTTACAAAAAGTTGTTAAAGTTCTTCCCTGGTCCTAATTGACATATCTGGTCCTGATTTTATTGACATATCATCGTAGCACCAATACTATGCAAGCTAAGGAGGTAAATAAAAAACGCTTAGCAAAAAGAATCGGCAAGTGAAACTGCAGAACATAGATAATATTTGCTGATGTGTGCAATGTTAACTTGTCTACCTTATTAAGTATGTGACCAAATAAAGTTGGCAATCATTTACTTTTAAGATGTTCGCGCCTGCCGTACAAGTTCAGTAAGCGATAATTAGTAATTTAAAGAACAGAATAAAAGTTTATTTTTTATTTATTTAATCATTACCAACTTACACTAACAGTATAACCACACGTATAAGTTATTGGCAAGTACATTATTGGTTTCAGTATTACAGCAAATTTGTATAAATTAAAAATTAAACTACAATATTGAAAGCAAAATGTTTAAGCGTCAGCTTATGCTTAGATCCCGGAGAATTACCAAGCGCTGGTTTTCAGCTTAAACCTTTGACCCCCTTTTACAAAAAATATTAAAAGTGACCAGAAACATGTTACCTATTTAACATTAAAAGAAACCATACATTACAGTTAAATATTAATGTTCGGATTATGACTATAATTACCAGCATATGCGGCTGTTTCATTCTTAACTACGGAATATTCGAACTTTAGATAGATCTGTAGCTCCATACAAAAAATGTCAAACACAAATCTCGAATCTCAAAATCCATGTATGGTCTATAAATGTAACCCTTAGATCACTTTAATTTTTGAAATTATAATAATCTAGTTATATTCTTTTGGGCTTCAAATATAAATTCTGTACATTGATTTTTAAATTTAATTAAAGTTTAAAACAAAACGTAATTAGGTAACTTCGAAAACACACTAATGCGCGCCGTGAATTTGAACTCATGTCTCTACGTACAATCTGTTAGTCTCTCTAGTATGACTAGGAGTACAGTTTATAAATGCCGTATTGAATATGTCGGCGATACGCCAGGGTTATCGTGTCCAGTCCAGACTCCATTATAATAAAAACAGTCACGTAATATTACTTGGTTTATTTTCAGACGATTTCTAGCACAGAATTGAATTAAAATGTGACCTACAGTCCTTTTTATACACTAACCGTCATTATACTTAATGTTTAACAACTGCCACTTCCTTTACAACATATAATTGAAATTACTATACAATTAATTATAAAATATAGTTCAAAAATCAGCATTAATATTGTAATGAATTTTGCACAACACCAAATTATTTAATTTACACGAATAACAAATTTATTTTATTAACCAATCGCTGCTTTACAATATTCACCAACAGATGGCGCTATCAACAGGATGTAAATATAATCGCATGTTATTTATTACCGTAAACATAAAAATAAGTGTCAGAATAATGTTATATTAATTGATTTTACTTTGAAAGTTTCTGGAGTTATCTTAATAACTAAGCGATAAATTAAATACCCAATCCTTATAAAACAGTTAAGCAGCCAATACAGTGTCTAATATTGTAAAGTAGTGAAGTTCTAATTTCTGTGTTCACAAATAGTTATTTAAATATCAATCTTAAATATAATTAACATTTTCGTAACAATATAATCATATATTAATTTGCGCCCATAAATACGTTCACTTACTTTGGCTGCTGGCTGTCTCGACTGTTAAGTCAGAACACGACGCACTGGATATCCGATAATTCGTAGCTTCCACCGCGTCTTTAGCTGAAGAGGCACTACGCTCGTCTATAAACTCATTTGACTAAGTTAATCTGCAACTTGATTATACGCTACATGGTAAACTGGAAAACATACAACACACTGAGATCTTTCGACAAGTACTATGAATGCGAAAGTGCAGATGGGTCAATGGATTTATGGATGTTTATTACTCTTACTAAAGAACTACACAGAACGGATTTTAATTAAACTTTGCAGTATATATCAAAATAAACATAAACGAGTTCCACGCAAGCGAAGTCGAGGACAAAGTCTAGTCACATAATTATAAAGTTTCAAAGCATTAAACGTTTACCCGCGATTGTAATAACATCGTTGGTTCACCTCTGCTGTGAAGTCCGGTGTGTGGCTGCTACTCCAGAACCTTTATGGCCAACGGTGGCGATCTGCTCATCGCGCCATTTCTACTTCTGCTTAACTAGTAAAACACGCTCATATTTTGATATCAAATCCATCAACTAAGTACAACGTGGTTTAACCAGACTGCATCGGATAATTCTTTCAAAATCTTCCAGCTGTATTTGATGTTCCCGCGTACAATAAACTGAGCCCGTACTTGTTGATTACATGCACTATGTCAACGCGGCAAAGTGCAGAGAGAGAGCGACGTCACTTTAATTACGTAATGCTTTTTAATTAACCCAGCTGTTCATTGAAGTACGGATGTTAAACACTTTTAAAAATAGTTTTGTCTAAAAATTAAGGTTAAATTTAGGCAAGACCGCAGATGTGAAAAGTATCTTCGGGTACTTAAAGAATTTTCGTGCCTAACTTTGACTTCACTTAGTGCCTGCCCAAACGCTTATGCATCTGAGCAAATTTCAAAACATATTGCAGTGCGAACTGGCTGTACTTTTACAGCCAGCAATTGCCACATTGTAATACAAAAGTGAATGTGTCAGCAAAAGAAAATGTTAAAAGAGCATAATTTATTTTAAGTGAGACATTCTGCTGGTTAACTAAACATTTGTTTGACAAAAGTGTTAAAAAGGCTTATTCATTTATATTCTTTGCCATTCCAGCCACGATATTTAAAATGGGAGGCTTAAGTTGCTTGCGTTGTACAAATCTTTGCACACAATGACAACATAATTTTGTGTAGCCGTGGTCTGCTGGTATTCTTTTGAACATATCCCTTTTATAAACACAGTGATGGGTACAATTTTGTACAAAGGTGTGTTACTTTTATGTCATCAATGGTGTTGTCTGCGCTTATATGACGTGGAATATTAGTCTAATATCTTACTTAATACTTAAACCCCTTATCAAACAGAACAATAATTTTCAAAACAAACGTGGTTATCTGTAATGGTGAGTAATTGTACGATCCGCGCGTTTCAACGAACGGACTGCTCACTTAAAACCTAGGACAAACGTAGCTATACTACAGGAAAAAAAAGAAGCTACATTACTTCAAACACAGAATACAAAGCAAAACAGTAGCTTTGCGCCACGAAAATTGCCCATACAAATATATAGTTGGCCGCAAAAATCATAAGCTGGCCCGTTTTCGAGGTTTATAAGATAAAAACAGACCTATTTTATTAGTAAGAAGGCGAATTTCCAACAAGCCGACTGTTAAAACAGAGATCTGAGAGTACTAAAAACCATTATGCCACGCACAACTTGGTCGTGGCTTATTATACAATGGATTTTAATTTCCTTAAATTGTTCTAGGGGAGGAATAAAATACCGCACTTAAATTTGACGGCGTTATAGAATTATTATGTTATGAAAGCTATTCCATCACGTAATTTTGTTTGAAATTTGAACGATATCAGACTATTGAAGTCTAAGTATAAGAACTATAATGTTTGCTAAAAACATTAAGCAATTTAGTTTTTGGAGTATAATGAAAATACTTATGTAACAGATCCCAATCGCGTAATTATTTGAAAAGAAGAAGTGAAATATCTTCTATTTTGCCCAACGTTTCGACCTGGATATATATGTTACTGTAAAAGCCCGAAGTACGGTAAATCTTAAGATTTCCCAGTAAATCCTAAGATTTACCAGCATGAGTTGGTAAATGTCCGAATTTTGAAATTTATAAAAAAAAAGGTGACGGAGGTAGGTAAATCTTAGGATTTACTGGGAAATCTTAAGATTTACCGTACTTCCGGCTTTTACAGCAACATATACACCAGTATAACCATGGCATCAGTGAGTCTGTTCGTAAACATAAATAAGAGTAAAAATGGTAATCATTTAAAGTAATTAAACATAGTATTGATCGATCATATTTACTCAGAGATTCACCTTATAGTAACAGGTATATCATATCACAAAGTATGTACTTATTAAGAATTATTATGCAGAACACTCCGCAAGAAATATTGTAAGGGTACCTACACCGCAATTCTCTGTGATAAATCAACCCGTGGGTGTAATATAAAAATAACGAATGGTAACCAAAATGTCAAATCGATTATATGGATGGCATAATATTTGAGTCATCGCCTCGCTAATTCTACACTTCAAGTGTAGGATGTGGGTTCAACGCTGGTACGGGGCTAAAACTATAGTTGCGAGTTTGGAAGTTTTTTCTCCACAAACAATACATAATTTTCAAATAATAAAAGTTTTAATATCTGTACTCATTTAGATAAATTTTAAATTATCTGCCTGGATGTACCATTGCTTCGTACAAAAGCAATTTAAAATACTAATCATTAGGAAATTCCACCAACACGCAAGTACCAGCAAGTATCAGTGCCCTCGTCCACGGCATAAACAGAGCCAGGTAACTGGCTGTAGTACTAGTATCGTATTACTACCACTGTCAAGCGAACCCCGTGTTTATTGAGACTAGCGACATTATCACTAAAGGAAATCGTAGCTCATTTCTGTTTTAAAATAATGTTACACGTGCATTAATGGATCGCATCCGGTATCAACAACGTTTTAAGATAATATTGAATGCTGTTTTTACCTGACTACGGCGAAGCCAAAAGTTAGTTTACATGCCCCATCGAGATACGAAAAAGGATTAAATAAAAAAATAAGTTTGAAAACTATAACCCGACTACGTAAAAAAAGGGGTCTAAAGAGTATGAAACAAGTAAATAAGTTATTCAGATATATATCCAGGAAAGTATAAGTACAGAAATACTCAAGCTAGAGCCGTGGTCGCACCTATATTCTTTTTAAACACAGTACTCATAACATTTATGTAAATTCATTTAATTTAATGTAATCTTCTGTATTATGTAAAATTCTTGCGTTACTGACAGACAGCCAAAACTATAAGAAACAAGAAGTTGAAATTTGGCACTAAGAAGTGATTGCCCGAAATTCCCTTGGGATTGGAAAGGAACGGTTAAATAAAAAAATATGTGCGTAGCTGCGGGCATCCTCTAAATAATTATTTTCATGTTATTAATACCAGCAATGTTTTTACACTAAACAGTCCTCGATTGTCCTCGACGATACTGCGGTATTGTGAACTTTTTCTTAGGGAGGGGGGGGGTAACAATTTTTTTATGAGTATTAAAAAAAACAATATTAGCGGACTCCGGACTTCAGGGTGAAAGTCTTTAATCGCAACTGGTACACGGCGAAGATGATGATGATGAATAATGCCATAACTCAGTACATTTTAACGACGATGTTATAAAATCTACAAGATGACGTCATGATTTTGAACAGACGCGCATATGGAAGACGATAAATTAGATATTATAATTTATAGAAATTAATGTTTAACCTAGGGCGAGTTAGTTTGAGCAAATGAGCGTGAAATGCCGTAAACGCTATGTACAAAGCGTTAAAGCCAGCACCCGCCAGGTTAATATTAAATATACAAGTTCATAGAAAGACTTAGCCTATTAGGAACGGATATATTGACGACAACTAACATACAATAAAATAAACATTGGCACTGTCAAATCTTTGAAGACTATACACAAAGACTTTCACATCAAATGTTCAATATTCAATTCAAAATAAAGACATGCGTACCATAAACTTTCTCAATCTGCAACAATATCGTAAAATTGAACATAAACTTCATGGAAAAGTAGTAAACTCAATCAACTTCCAAGTAAAACAGTAGAGCCGGACGTTTTAAAATAAATGTGCGGCGAAAGAGAATTTATGTTACTTACTTATGTGGATGTTGGAATTTATCCGCTGCTGGTTCGATTCCCTTTCCTGTCTCTACGCATTCCAAGAAAGAAACTTTTCCTTTTAACAAGACGTTTTAAACTGCTTCGACACGTTATACTCGCAGATGCTCCTCTCAATTAGCTAAGCAAACTGCGGTTAATTCTGTTTCATAATCTTATTCTTAATCTCGTAAGAAAGTTCTGTTCCATATAATCTAGGTAGTAGAGCCTTGCTGATTAGAGCATGAATGGGCCGGCTCAACCGGGGAAGTACTATCCTCTCACAGAAAATCGACGTAAAGTAACAGTACCTAAACTGTTGCATTTCGTTCGGTGAGTGAGAGTGCCGGAGGCCCTATCCCCTATTCCTTCTCCCTCATCCCACTCCTCATCCTATCCCTTTTCCCAACCCAAAGGGGTGGCAACGCACTTGTGACTCCTGTGGTGTTCCTTGTGTCCATGGGCGGCGTAATTGCTTACCATCAGGCGATCCGACTGCTCGTTTGCCGCCTATTACCATAAAAAAAAGTTGCGAAATATGCGTTATATATTTTTTTTTCTGCCGAACAAATTGACTCCATGCTGCCTGATGTTAAGCAGTCAGTGAAGTCCCATAGTGATGGCCATCATCCCAGCAGCCAGCATGACATTATGGCATGATGGCCCTCACCTTGACGGGCTTGAGTAAAGCTTTTTCACGCCCCGCTTAAAGGACCCGGGATCATAAGTGGAGGGAAACACGTGGACTGGTAAAGAGTTCCACATCTTAATGGTACGGCAGAGATAAGAGGCGCCGAACCGTTTGGTGCGTGACGGTATCTGTTCTACCGTGTAAGAGTGGCACCTCAACCCAGCACGTGTCGTTCGGGATAGGAAAGGAGAGGGTGGGATTAGTTGAAATAGCTCTTCGGAGCACTCACCGTGATAGGTACGGTAGAAGACAGCCATTGAGGCCACGTCTCTGCGTAATTGCAGTGACTCAAGAGTCTTAGTGGCCTCTGGATCCCCGATGATACGGACAGCACGCCGCTGCAACCTATGGAGGGCGTCCAATAAGTACTGAGCGGAGCCATTCCAAAGGTGAGAGCAGTATTCCACGCAGGAGCGAACCTGGGTCTTGTATAACAGACACAACTGCTCCGGCGTGAAAAACCTCCTCACCTTGTTCAGGACTCCGAGTTTCCGAGATGCGGATTTGATGACACCCTCGATGTAGTTCTTCTGGTTGAGATTTCTGCGTATGTCCATACCTAGGATATTGAGGCTGTCTTGAATCGGTAGTGGAGTGTCCAGAAGAGAGGGATGGGGAAGGAATGGAGATACCTTGGCTGAGAATGCGCACACCTGTGTTTTCTTGGCGTTGAACTCGACCAGGTTCTCATCACCCCAATGCCAGATGCAATTCAGAACCCGGTCAAGCTCAGCAACAAGTGTTCTTCTATACTCCTCAGTATCGGCTTGCTTAGCCGCAGGATGTCCGAGATATCTCACCCATGTACAGTACTGTCATCTGCATAGCAATGTATGCCCCCAAAATTGAGCATATCATTGATATTTGAGACTTTACCTTAAATCGATATATTAGATTGCAAAAATAATTTGCTAGGGATATAAATAGAGCACTGCTATATTTACTCACTTATTGGGGAGACCTATAAACCTATAAACTACCACTTGCTGATCTCGGATTTGAATCCACGATGCGCTTCATTGACTCTTTTTGAAATGCTTACACATTTAAAATTGATTATTGTCACTTGTTCCATACCTTTGTGTTGCAGGGCTTAGTAGTCGGCTCTGGCCGTTATAAAAATCTTTAACAGATCTTATTTCACATTTGCAATGGTTCTATTGCTGTTCTGAGCCATACAATAACACTATCTTATTGGTGGAAACGTCAAAGAGCAGTCACAAAATGCTTATATGCTTTAAATTCTGAATAGATTAGACAGCGAACTACAGAACAAAGAATACTGGAAGGCAACTGGTACCCACAACGTAAGAATAATATTCATGCAGTTTTTTAACACAGTAGTAAGTACATTAAAGTAAATTCATTAACATTAAAGTTAATACGCTCTCAAATTACTTCGAATGTCTTAATGCAAGCAGTAATGTTTTTACACTACACAGTTCCACTGTCCATATATCAACGGAAAAGAAAAAGAAATTGTTGCAAGATTAAATTGTCGTCGACGATATTGCGGTACTGTGAAAATTTTCTAAGGAACGGGTAAGAAATACTAAACCAAATACACCGGCAATTATAAAACATAAATGCATCTATGATTTCCTTTTTGAAAAAAACTCATTGCAGTTAATAGAAGATCTTTAACTTCAGTTAAACATTTTGATATTTACACCAATTTAGGTGTTTCAGAAGATTTGCTAGCTTCAATCATAATATTACCGTCTTCATCATCAATCTTGTTTATAATCCATCCCACTGCTAGGCACAGGCTTGTTCTCATTGTAAGAAGAGTCCAGCTATAGTCCACCAAGCTGGCCATGTGCAGGCTGCCAAACTTTACATATCTTTCGAGAACATTACGGAGACTCGCAGGTATACAGGTTTCCCTCATGATGTTTTCGTTCACCGTTTAGCAAAAGTTACAAGGTGGGTGTGAACCCGAGACCGTCTACGTTATTATCTGTACTAGGTTATCTAACTTATCTACCGCTCACATAGTGTAACTTTCATAAAATATTCTTTTTTTTTAGAAATCCTTCGATAAGAATTTCGTTCCATTTCTAAATTAATTAGTTCATTTAACGTCGCAAGGCTCGATTGGACTCGGGGCTTAGCCTTTTGTCTTCGTATGTTAGCACTCTATTAACGATGAAAACCTTCAATTACAAAGTTTCAGGAACTGTGCTCCTTTTTAAAAAGCTTAAGTCACATGCACATACAGAATTAGAAGAATTACGGGCGTTATAGAAGCTCATTTTCTTTTAACTTACGCAATTTATTATAAAGTCCCCCGCGACATACTCCTAGTGCATGAGTTATCTTTTTAAGAAATAAATACAGAAATGTCCCATAAGGTTTGAAACACGCAACTCTTAAAGCACATTTAGAAGGAGATGAAATCAAGCCAGCTAATATTTAGCAGGTTTATCTAATATACAAATATAAATAAATATTATGATTAATAGTTTAATGCATAATAGTGCCAAGCGCTATCGCCGTATACTTTACCGGCCACTTACTCTCTCCACATATCGCGGCCATTCGTTTTATTACGTTATACGGATATAACGTCCAAAGGCTATATCACATCACACGGGAGCGAATCAGTAGCCTTAAATAACGCGGGTGTAACCGCCAGCTCATCTAGTATACAGATATACCTCATCATACAGAGTATTTCGCTGATCTTGACATTTTTGCAATGCCTGTTAACAAGTTCAGAAATTCCCTAATGCAAATTGTCAACGAAATTAAATGACAAAGTAATTCGTTTGGAGGATATAACTGGAGCCTTTTTTATGTTTTATTTGTATTTTATCAAGAGATCAAAGTTGTCATTACAAAGTGTATATTTTGTGAATAACGTTGTGAGTGCACATATACCTCATGCTTTTTTGTGGAATGTTGTTTAAGTATATTATTGTTACGAGCCGGGGTTCGACGATAAATTATAACTCACTATGCCAGAAAACTGAACTTTATTTACTACACAAACACTAAGTATAACACTAGATACACACACTTAATTTTCACTTCACTAGTAAAACACACTATTCACACCACTAGAACAACACTAATAAAACACCACTAAACACTTCCGAATTACTTCCTTTCGCTTGATGTTGATCGCTTTCCGTATTCAATTGAACTGTCCGGTCCGTTCGCTCGCACTCTATTTATACTGGCCGGATAACATCACTAGACTTTTCGAGACGACTCACGAAATTTCTGGAAACGTGTAACGTGTTTCTAGATGTCGCGTAAATGTTCTATTTACACCAACGCCATCTATTAGAGGATAGATGAAACAGCCTTAAACAACCGATACATCTAATCTCATGTAGTTCTCCCATTCACTGATAGATGGCGTTATTTTCAATTCGTAAGTTACTGATACATAGAACTGCGAGCGGATAGTTGTAAATATTGAAACGTTTACAAAAGAGGCCCGGCTTATCTTGCGTGCCGGTGGCCTTAACCACTAAACCGCCGGTTTGTTTTGCATAAGAAAATCCTTATACGGATAATAAATTTAACCATACAGTGGCTTAGAGTTTGCTTATTTTCTATGCAAGAACATTTGTATAAATGAGTTTACTTATCTAGTGACATAATAGAGTACTAATGTTGTGAATTTGGGTGTATGTGCTGTAGTATACAATAATAATTATAATCTTGTGACGTTTTTAGCTCAGAAGAGGTGCCAACGACCTTGTATGCCTCTCCCACCCACTGCTTGCAAAATTTACTTTCCACCTTATGTGCAGTAAAGCTAACTGCCAACTCTTTCTGTATTTTCATGTCGATATTAGGTGAAAGGATAGTTTTACCTGAGACTTTATAGTAAAAACAACAGGGCTTGAACACTTCTCTCAATTTTTTGACGTGTACTTTTATTCATCTCTCTTCGTAGCTAATGTATGTTTGAAGCTCATAATGAAAACATGTGATCAGCAACGAACAAACATGCTTTAAAAAAGCCATTTCCAACATCGATCACGGATTTATGTGTGCAAATAATTGGGAATATGATTATTTTACCACAGGGAGCAGTCAACATTATGTGGAATGTTGAGTATGACTTGAATGAAGAGGCTTGAATCTTATCTGTAACATTTTCACATTTCTCTTCCGGGATCTTTTTAAGCGACGCATACGGTCGCATGCTGATGAAACTAGCGGACTAGTCCCTTGGGCTAAAGTTCACAATATCATAGACTTTCACCTAATAGCCGTTCTTGCTCTCTTGGCTTCCGATTTTACTCACAGGTGCCATGAAGCAACCAATGCTTAGAAAACATTAAAATAATTGCCAACATTAATTAATTTAAGTCAAACTCATCTCCTATAGAGCGTTACCTAAGGCTCACGAGTGTTAATATTGTTTTCTTTATAAAAATTTATATCATATACATACAGATAATATTGTAACATCAGCCGTTGGACGCGGGTCTCTTTTCATCATGTGAAGGGTTGAGCAGTCAGACAGTCCACTACGTCTTTGAAAACATTACGGTAAACTGGTTATTTTAAGCAACTGTTTGCCTATCTAAGTGTCGAGCGCTCCTAAAGTTGATTTACCTTATCAATCTATTTGGCGCGGCAAGTTAATCTTCAACATAAGCACTTGGTCAATAAAAGTAATTATTACACTAAGGAAGTAAGGATTAATCTATCAGCAGTAAACAGTGCTCTAATGTGTCACGCAGCATAATCCTGTGGGCGTAAGCCGGATAACACAGAAAGAAAATGTGCGGAACAAGTGAATAATGTGTTCCCCACACTCGCGTCTGTATCTTTATCGTATCTCGCGAGTTTCCGGTGAAGCGATGTGTGTAGGCTCTATTTATGTATGCTCATACTTAGTCTACACGGTTTGATTTTATAATGCGGAGTTGGCGTTAGTATAAGCATAACAAGATTTTGTGAGTTATTTTTGTCTAATAAATAATTTGCATTTTAATTGTTTAACAAAGTCAATATTTTAATATTAGAAATGGATATATTATATTTAGGCAATCGTCATATGATTAAAGAATAGACTTTTGGAACGAAAGACTTCACACAGAGATGCTTTTGCATCTTAAACCGATTTAATATTGCATTTAGATATTGTTCCTTTTCTTAAAACTTAACCTTTCGTAAAGTACAAAAATTATTATTTTTGAATAAATATTGTTCAAAACGAAATGCTTTACTGTAAAGCCGATTTTTCCTTGTATTTAATTATTCTTATCTTTGTTCTCCAGAAAATGGAGGCGACACAACTGGCGTAAAGCATATTTCATTTACCATGTACTCCATAAACCGAGATAACTCGCACACACACACGAGCATAAGTTAGCAACTAAATTCCTCACTAGCACGAATCGTATCTGAAGCGAAAAACCAAAACGCGTAAGCGGTTTAAAGATTTTCAAACTAACTGTAGTCGTGGAATAATGCATTAGCCAGCTTTTAGCTCTGGTTTCCTGAACCTGCATAGGAAAAATGGTATACACTATTTCATCTGTGATTTCATCCATAGCATAACCAATTAACCGTTCTCGTAATCTACACATTTTTACACCACTTTCCATGTTACAGTTTTTTATAATTAGAAATACATATTAAGTTGACTAATGATACGCTCATTGCTGTTTCCTGTGAAAACAGATTTTCAGCTAAATCAAAACCTTCCAGGAGCAGTACCCTAATGCCTCTGGGCTGCAAAATATAAGCATAGGATGCACCCACGACATTACTAGCTTGATTATGATGGTTACATAGGCTTTGCTCTATGAGAAAAACATAAGCTGTACTCAATCGCTCCTTCGTTAACTGTATGGCGATGCGTCATTTTGTCACATGTATGTCATTTCAATCAGCTTAGGTTCAAAGCACACAGCCTGTTTCAGGCATCGGAGACCAGCGATTTTGTCACTTTAAATAGAGCGTCCGATTTTATGCATGAAGATCGATCAATGTGCATTCTGTAGTAGCAATACTAAATATATATACTATACTATAATAATATACTTTTCGGAAGCTTTATGCAGATTTTGTTGTAATAATCTAACGCGAGAATAATAGAATCGTGATTTTACACCCTTAAGCCCTTCAATATCATAATTTAGATGCGTCATGAACATGTAGTCGATTATGTCCTCAACCAGGATGGATGCCTCACATTATCTTAAAAAAATGGTCGTCTGATAGACTTAATTATGTAATAAGGTCTACTGGATTAATATTCTAACTATTTTACGGTGTCTTAGCCCTCCATTAATCCTTAAGGCTTAATGCTCGTGGCCGTCATGTCGTGACCATTAATTTTAAGTCTCTAGCTGTTGCCGCGTTTATGTCAAATCTGTTCCTGAAAAATATCGTAAAGGACCGTTAATCGTGTTATAATTCGTGAACAACATACATAATATATAGTAGTGTAGTATACGCAATTGAGGAACCGTGTCATGATAAATGGCCTGTGCAGCTGTAGTATCTTTAGCCCTTATTTATTATTTAAAAAAGACAAAATTTGCATCCTGATTAAACCTAGTATCCTTTTCATATTATCTATATCACTAAAATCATTGCGTTACTGACTGACTGACAGACAAAGCCAGAATTAATGGGTGCAAGAATCTGAAATTTTATTTTACAGTTTTAGGAAAACTTACAGCTACATTTTAATTTAAACGGAATCGAGTACAAAGAAAGAAGGCCAATTAAAAGTTTTTTACAGATAGCAGATAAAATAAGTGATGATAAATAATATGTATAAGGTGACAATGACAGTATGCACACTGGAAATATACACAATTAAATCCTATAACGAGACACCAAAGATGGAATTACACAGGCTTTTTTTAAGTTGAGTGCTGATACTTGTAAACAAGTCTATATCAATACTCCGGCATGCCGCATTGAACATACGACTCGCTCAAATTATAGACGAGTTTTTTCTGTACCTGGTTTTAACTGTGGGCAAATGTGATTTACGCAGGAGTGCAGATGGCACACGCAGCCCTATTTTGCTTGCCAGTTCAATAATGTCTAGCGACCCATTCGCGATATTTAACAGCAATGAAAGGACTGCAACTTTTCTTCTTTCCTCTAGAGGTAGAAGATGGAATTTTTTGCACCGAATGTAATAATTTGGCAGATAGCAATTAGATCGAAATTGAATGTATCTCAGAAATTTTCTCTGTATGGCCTCCAAGCGACTTTTGTAAATGTTGTCATTAGGATTCCAGACTTGGGAGGCGTATTCGAGATGACTGCGAACGAAGGAACAGTACAGAGTTTTTAAAGTTTTTATGTTGTTCTTGTATTTGGGACTCAAATCCCACCCCGTCCCTGAAAAATATCGTAAAGGATCGTTAATCGTGTTATAATATGTGAACAACATACATAATATATTGTTACGAGCTGGGGTTCGGTGATAAATTAAACTCCTATGCCACTAAAACTACACTTTATTTTACGAACAAAAACACTTAATAATAAGAAAAAAAAACAAAACGAAAATGAAAACTTAAGAAACGCACCAAAAATGTTTACTAGGTATTTAGTTTCTTTTTTAAAAAAAGAGAACCGCCTTCAAAAATTCGACCGACTGAAAAGTACGAAATAATTTTTACATACGCTAATACATAGGATATAACTTATACAAAATACTTAGTTTTTGAAGTCGGTGCCAAATCAAATCCCTCTAAAAGCCAATTGTTTGGCATCATCCTTTCCAAACCAACGCATTCAATCTACATAGTACTTACAGCCCAAAATAGCTAAGAAGTATAATTATTTTATAATTAAGCATTTATTTCATACTGTTATATATTTTATATACTCGTATATGTTGCTTTTTAGAGTATATAGGAAGATTATCTTAAATTTTATTAATTCAGATATTTTTTTAGGCTTTATTGATTTGATATATTCGTCGTATTATTTTCTCTGTTTGCCAGTTATCTTTTTTGTTTTTTATGGTTTGGCACCGACTTCAAAAACTTAGTATTTTGTATAAGTTATATACTATGTATTAGCGTATGTAAAAATTATTTCGTACTTTTCAGTCGGTCGAATTTTTGAAGGCGGTTCTCTTTTTTTAAAAAAGAAACTAAATACCTAGTAAACATTTTTGGTGCGTTTCTTAAGTTTTCATTTTCGTTTTGTTTTTTTTTCTTATTATTTTTATTTCATACTTTTTAGTGTTAGGTACCTACTTCGTTCGTTTACTTCAGGTTTTGTGTTAACTACTCTTTTATTTGTTTCCTACTTTTTAGTGATAGGTACTCCATTTACTTTAAGTTTTGGGCTAATTAATAGTTTGTTTATAGTTAGATTCAATTATTTTAGTGATACGTTTTCTGCTAGTATCAGTTTGTTATCATGACTTTGACATAGGTACCTAGTTTTATTCTGTGTGCCTATGGGCTTAGGCTTCATGCTGGAAGAAAGAGATGAGTCTAGGGAATCAGCCACATACGGAAGTACGATCCAAACAAATGCGGTGGACTTGTACATACTATTGAATCGGCTATGAGCTCTCGTATTATGCTCCGGAAAAATATGCCAATAACGGATGGCTTAGCGAACTGGGCACTGGGTGTCTTAAAGGATTTATATGGCCGCCACTATGAAGAGATCAACTTGAGCCATGTGTACTGCCTGATGCCATTTAGATATTATTTTATGATCCATCAATAGCATTACGTCTTAAAGATGATGATGGATACATTTCCATAGCTCCAGTGCCAGCGACCTATCAAGGCAATCGCGATTATGGTGATATCGAGAGGCGGATGTTGCCAGTCATATGGAGTTGGGCTGTGACGGTACACAAGTTGCAAGGATGTACACTTAAATCCGCGGACCTAGGGCCTAAGGTCTTTGCTATAGGCCAATGCTATGTTGCCTTGAGCCGGGTCAAATCCCTAAAAGGCATGGCTTTAAGCGATATAATATACAACAGAGCCTTATCCGAAATGACAAGAATGAGAAATATGCTCTCGCATTACATTCTTTCATCGACTTTATTTGTTTTTTTGTTAATCGCAGAGACATAGACACGTACACACACACACACTCACACACACACACACACACACACATACACACACAAGTACACACACACACACACACACACACACAAGTACACACACACACACACACACACACACACACACACACACACACACACACACACGTACACATACAAATACACACACATAATACTTTCAAACTGAGAACCTTCTTTTTTGAAGTCGGTTAAAATACTAAAACTTTCTCCTAAGTGTAACAAATACTTTTTTTCTGAAAACCGCATAAAAATCGGTTCAACCGAACTCGAGTTCATCGTGGGCAAACTTACATATATACGGGTCAAACTTAGAACCTTCTTTTTTTGAAGTCGGTTAAGGGCCTAAAACCTTCTCCTAAGTGTAACAAATACTTTTCTGAAAACCGCATCAAAATCGGTTCTGCCAAACGCGAGATAATCGCGGACAAACATACATACATACATACATACATACATACATACAGGTCAAACTGAGAACCTCCTTTTTTTTTGAAGTCGGTTAATTACACACTAATAAAAACTCTATTTCACACCACTTAACAATTTCGACTCTTCAGATCCTTCGCTGATCTTGATGGCTCCGTTATTAGAACTGAACTGTCTGAACTCGGTCATCCACGCGGTATTTATACCGGCTGGATAACAAACTAGTCTTTTCTTGTCTTCCCGAGAATGTTCTTGTAACAGTCGAAACATAATCGATACTTCGAGTAAACAAACAGTAACGCCATCTAGTAGAGAGTAGATGAAATACCTTTAAACTACCGATATATCCATTCTCTTCTAGTTCTCTCGTTCACCAATAGATGGCGTTATTTTCAAATATCGCCATTCGTAACAATATTGTAGTGTAGTATACGCAATTCAGGAACTGTATTCATGATAAATGGCCTGTGCAGCTGTAGGTTCTTTAGCGCTTATTTCTTATTTAAAAAGACAAAATTTGCATCTTGATTAAACCTACTATCCTTTTTATATTATGTGTATCTATAAAAGCCTTGCTTTACTGCCTGACTGACAGACAAAGCACAGCCAGAATTAATGGGTGCAAGAATCTGACATTTTATTTTATTTTACAGTTTTAGGAAAACTACAGCTACATTTTAATTTAAACGGAATCGAGTACAAAGAAAGAAGGCCAACAGGTCTGCAACTTTTCTTATTTCCTCTAGAAGTAGAAGATAGAATTTTTTGCACCTAATGTAATAATTTGGCAGATAGCAATTAGATCGAAATTGAATTTATCCTAGAAATTTTCTCTGTATGGCCTCCAAGCGACTTTTGTAAATGTTGTCATTAGGATTCCAGACTTGAGAGGCGTATTCGAGATGACTGCGAACGAAGGAACAGTACAGAGTCTTTAACCCTAGATTACTAACCTTCGTCAATTTGACTACGCGGGTTTGTTTAAATCGTGCTAACTTTTGCGCGCGCGATCGCACTGCTTCCCCACTTTAGATAATCTCAGTCGACCCGTTGCCCCCCCGACTGACAGTAGTGTTTTGAGTGGGGGGGCACCGTGAGCGCCGTTCCAGCAACCATGGGTCGTCAGATTGACGAAGGTTAGTATTAACGTAACATTTTGTCTTATTTAGTTGGTGAACTCTTGCGTTTTTTTTGTTTTGTTTTTTTTATTTTCTTTGCCAAAATAATGCGACTGATGTACCTCCTACCTAAAAAAGAAAAATATAAGCCTTGTGTCCCTCCGCAAAGCGAAGGATGACTAAAAGTAGTTGCACCCAGAGCAATAAATCGTAGTGCGGGGAGCACAAACTTGACGTTTGTCACAAATGTATAACTTGATAGATTCTTACCAAAATTTTTGTTTCATTACTTTATTTCATTCGTTATTTCTAATATTTGAAAATTATTTTTCACATTTACTTTAAAATAATACTTAAAAATCTTTTAAAATATTACCATTGTTAATTTGTCATAAAACCTACGATCTCATTAATTTGTAAGGCTGATTTTAATAAATATGCCGTTTTGGTTTATGTAAATTTATTAATTAATAAGAAGAATATAATAAATTTATAATAAAAATAAAAAATATGCATGTTTAATTCAAATAAAACCCACTATCCCCTTTATTAAATACCGTAGTCAAAAGTACGAAGGTTAGTAATAAGGGTCGAAAAATAAGGTTAGTGATCTAGGGTTAATTCAAATTCAAATAATTTCAAATTCAAATTGAAAACTGCGAGTATCAAATAGTCGTTTATAAAGCACTTTTTATTTGGCGCCCAATCACCCCCAATTCAATATGAAATCATCATAGCTACACACAAAATGCCTACACATAACAAATCGAATACTGCAACGTTCATTTGTTACAACTATAAATTACATAGGAATTGTAACATGATGACAAATGCACAGTACGTTGTTTTCATAACGTGACACAATATTGTCGGGCCGGTCCAATCTTATCGTTTAAATAAAATAGCCCAGGGTTTCACTTTAAAAGTTTGATACTTTTCTCTCATTTTATCGTTGTAAGGCTTTGTAATTTTTGCCATCCTCCTAAAAGGCTTGACTTGTTTTGATAATTTTCCATATTTAAGGAGTCATTTTTATGTGAAAACGGTAGATGAGCTGCCTGACGAGTAAGCTCAGTAAGCTTGTAATTGCATATGACTTTTCAGATTTATGTTTCTTGCATTTTACTCTTCAAAACCAGCTTTTACTCGAGGATTCGTCCGTGTGGAATGCCAATAAAGCTATATAAACGGATGTGCCAATTTTCGTACAAAAAATGAACTCAAATATCTCTTTTATTTTATTTTAAGACGAACATTATTAGATACACAATCATGCAACCAAACAACCTTTATTTAATCTGTAATCTTTATATATTATCTAGCAATTCAAGTTTTTCCGAGACAAACATAGCATCGTACTTTAGCAGCTAAGGAACCACTTGTTCAATGTAAGAGAGACGTTAACATTATAACCGTTATCGTTCTAAGTTACGTTCACGTTCATTAAGCAGTTACGTAAATGGTACTCAGATTTTATCTCGTATTCTATAGAATAATTCTACGTAAACGGAGCGCGATTATGAGCTCTGTTGAACAATTATTTAGCTTTTATTAAATTTCAGGTTCGGCAGAAGTAAATTTATCAGTGACTTGTTTCAAATATTGTTGATAATTTAAATTACAATGATTTTTAAACGGTTCGTTTTGATTACGTCATGAGGCGACTTATCTACGAGAACGATTTGATACGACGCTCGCAGGCAAAGCAACTATAAAAATTGACTTGGGTTTAATGTTCACATGGTACTCCATGTAAGTTAAGTGACACTACGTTTGCTTTCATGACATGGTCATATTATGTTTAGTTTATATTTGTCGATTCCGACACACACATTCGCAAAGTCATCGATTAAATCAATTGAGCCACTATATAATATAAAATATAGTGGCTCAATTGATTTAAGAGAGAGAGATTTAAGAGGCCGTGTGGTTGACGGCATAGAATACAAGTGTCACCACCCCCTATCTTCCCGTGGGTGTCGTAAGAGGCGACTAAGGGATAACACGATGCAAATACCATCTTTGCGTAGAGACGGAAAACTCGACATCAAACCCTATACGACTGCCTCGTTGGTCTCGCGGCATAAATGTGCGCGTGGGATTGGGAGGTCCCGGGTTCGATTCCTGGGTCGGGCAGTGTTATTGGGTTTTTCTGTCACGAAATTCTCAGTAGCACAGTAGCAGCACGGAGTCTGGAAATGTGCCCGGTACGGCAATAGGCTCGCCCCTTATTACGTGGGACTAAAGTATATCTGGCGAAAAGTGGGTGTAGAAATACACCTCTGCCTACCCCTTCGGGGATAAAAGGCGTGACGATATGTATGTATGTATGTATGTATGTATAATATAAAATTGAAGTTGAACTTCAAATAAAGATTTGAAATATTTTATTTGACATTAAATTGAATTTAAATATGAATATCACTAGGATTTCGACATATTTATGTTTACTGAGCTACTTCAGGTTAGTAAAAATAATACTTAACTTATGCCTTATTTATTCTTATATTTCTAATTCAGTATAGATAAAAAATTAAAATAATTGGTAATACATGTTTAGTTCATCTTTTCATTAAATGGTTCCAGAATTTTATCTTTAGTACTCTGTTTATTGGTCTGCACTAGAATCCATTGATACGTTTAATAAAATTCAATATTGCTGTGTGAAGTGGCAATAGTTCTCAAGAGACTTCGCTTAACGACTACATAAGTGCTTTAGAGTACTTGTATTTTATGTCCATTTATTTTTGATTAAATGCAATTATATTTTTATCCTGCTGTATTTACCAAAATTTAAGTAAATGCTTTGATAGACTGGATTCCTCCCATTTGGAATTCTGTTATACCTACGAGCTTTCAAGACGGTTTAAAATCTTAAGGATTTCATGTAAACTTGATAAAGTTCATTTTGCAAAACTTTTGAATGAAACTTGTTTATTTTTTGTTAAATAATTTCCAAAAATTTAAGTATATTGTGTATTGTGTAGTGTTTTATTAAATGCTTTATCAATGATCTCTTATATTACTGTTTTTAACACCCGAAAAGTCCTAATTAGGAGAAGCCTAAGCCTGCCACTAACAACTGTAGTCTGTCTGTAGATTATATCAACAACAGTCCACATTGATATGAGCAGTGGTCTACGAAGCTCTGTATGATGTCTATAAGCTATATCAGCAACCGTCCACATTGATATGAGCAGTGGTCTACGAAGTGCTGTATAATGTCTATAGACTATATCAGCAACCGTCCACATTGATATGAGCAGTGGTCTACGAAGTGCTGTATAATGTCTATAGACTATATCAGCAACAGTCCACATTGATATGAGCAGTGGTCTACGAAGTGCTGTATAATGTCTATAGACTATATCAGCAACAGTCCACATTGATATGAGCAGTGGTCTACGAAGTGCTGTATAATGTCTATAGACTATATCAGCAACCGTCCACATTGATATGAGCAGTGGTCTACGAAGTGCTGTATAATGTCTATATACTATATCAGCAACCGTCCACATTGATATGAGCAGTGGTCTGCGAAGGGCTGTATAATGTCTATAGACTATATCAGCAAACGTCCACATTGAGCGTAGCAAGACGCGGTGTAGTTATACACTTCAATTCAAAATAGTGATCAAATATGAACTCAACAGATCTTTGACACAAAAGTTTATAACAGTACTGAAAACGAAAATACAGGACAAAATTTTGTCCAAATTAAAGGTATCATCAAACCTTCAATTTTTCCAAAAGTCAAGCAATTAATTTGGACAAAAGTAATTATTTTTGCTACTTTCATCAGTCATGCCATCAGTTGTTTCAAATAGGTCAAATTTATTCCTTTTGCACCAATTTCAACTTTATAACTCTTTCCGTTAACAGACAAAACTTTTCTTAATAAAGTGGAATTTTGTGAGATTTAATATAGTTCTAATAACGAATAAGTAATGCTAACAATTTTGGCGAGCTTAAAGTAATATCGGACTAGAAGTTTGGTTCTGTATTGATGTTACTCGAAACAGCTTTGGAAATTTGAAGTTATATTGGCCTGTTAAATGCTAGAGATAGGATCTGAATATTAATACTATAGGGTTTTATTCAGTTACTGATAAATAATTAAGTAAATATCCAATTATTATACGAGAATGTGTGTACACCCCTATGCATTTAAGACTCAAGAGAATGATGTATTATTTGTATTATAAATGAAGATAATAATTCGATATCAGGTTTTGGGGCTTCGGTAAAACTATGCTATTTATGTAAAAAAATCATTATTATTACTTTTTCTTTCTATGGTTTCGTAGTAACCTTATAAGAAAACCTTATAGATTCGCCATGATAATATCCATGCGTCGTTCGCTTTTATGTGGAAACTAGAGACCACGCGAACAAAACTGTAATTAAATTAAAAAAATATGTTATTTGTACGAGCAGTACCCGTACACCTACAGTGAGAGTTGCTTTTTCTATTTCGGGATTCGTTTACGATACGATATATTTAGCAAAAACGATTGAATGCAAAGTGTAATCCAGATCCTGTCTGTCAACTGAAATAAGAATGACCAGACTTAAAACAATTTGTGCGTTACACCGGGGATCGGACCAAACAAAAAAAAGCTCACAATAGTGCTAGTGCCATGTGCAAAATTTAAATAAATCTATATTTGAATAAACCACAAAATCCAACAGTCTAGAAGCCATTGGAATCAATTTACATATATACATAAGATCCAGACGTTTAAATCTCTGGGTCGATAAACCACTTATGCGTTTTAGTCAATTCCATTGACCGAGTGATTGCCCTCTGCTGACCACAGTTCTAGACTGCACTGCAACTGCCAATAATTTAATAGTGTTACGAATGGCGATGCTTTGAGAATAACGCCATTTATCGGCAAAAGAGAGTAACGATACTTAAGTGAAATAACTCTTTATGTGGTCTAAGGTGAAAGTCTAGCTCAAAGTTTTTATCTACGAGTGGACAGAACATTTTCTTATAATTTGATAACAAAACTCTTGTCAACAGAGCCTCTTCCATGAAGTCTAAGTATCTTCAGCTAATGCTCGGTCTTTTTCACACGACAGACCTAATATTATTTTGCACTGCTCGCCTGCTATATAATAATTACACATTATTTTTCAGGATCTTTCTATTATTAAATTTAGCTCAACTGTGTATATATATCTCTGTATGCGTAACGGTCAGTTACGCCGCAGTAAGATTATCTAAACTACTTGATAATATCCTTATATGTTGCACTACTTGCAAGTCAAGTCAAGTGAAATTAAATATAGTATATAAGACGTTATGCAGTAGCAAGACTGCCCACTTCATCGACAAACTTTAAAGCAAAGCGCATATTCTAAAGCGTTAAATTTTGTAATAAAATATGTTTGGTGGTTTTAAAACTTAGGTCGATCATAAATAATAATAAGGAATAATTTTCCGTTTTTCAAGGTTCCGACTCACCGAACCAACTTAGGTGCACAAGGTCCTATAACTAGGCAAACTGCTTCGTATAATAACTGCTGGCGAAGATTAAGCCTCGACATCTATTATGACAATCCCAGCCATTCCAAGCATAAAATATTGAAAAAACATTGCTCATAACTCTATCTATTTTAATTTTATAATATAAGTTCTTATATAACTTCATTTAATTATTATATGTCCTATTTTTATGTGAATGTTGTGCATATTTTATAATTAGAGTAGCATCTGCATTTTGTTGTTTTGAATTATTTTTTTTACCAATGTTAATGTTTACTCTATAAATATGCCCTAAATAAATAAATAAATAAAAAATAACGGAGAAAAGCGAAATACCAGAATTGTGTTACAGTCAAGTCCAGTTGTTTTGGTTAGACTTTTCGTGAGAGTGTGGTGGCCAACTCTCGTGTCAGAGTATATAGACTCTCTGAGTCCTTCAAAGTACGGTAGAGCACTAACGTTGTATTACATTATTGACCTCTGCCGTTGCTTCTCTTAGCCGATCTGTTACGAACGGCAACTCAAAATACGCTATAAGCGCTACCAAAGTAAGAACGGAAGAATCAGATAAGCAGGGAGAAACTGACTTTCCAAACTTGTTTGTACTGAATATCTTAATTAATTTGTAGAGTAGGTAAACATTGTGCAGTCTGCAAACTCATTATCTCAGCTAAGACTGTGCCAAGTGTTGATGGACAAATCGTTATTTCGTTTAAAAGTTTTTTTCACACTAAGAAACCCGTTCAGAATATTTAAGTCAATTCATTTTGCATGTACCTACCTACATGAAAGTTATCATCATCATCAGGGCTATGTTTATACTGTCACACTACTGGCCCCTTGCTACTTTTCACTATGAGAAATAGTATAGTCTACCGTATAGTCCACCACGTTGCCCAAGTGTGGTTTGACGGACTTGTCTCTAACCAGCACTTGGTCAGTGCACTCCACATGTCTTTCAAGAACATTAAAGTACGCTCGGCTAAAGACGTAGTCTACCACCCTACGGTCGATATTGATTTGCACGTCATTACGATAAGGTTGATTTTTCTTACAAATTATTTTCTAATAGTTTTTAAATCAACTTTACAGATAATTTGATTACACTGAAAGATTTGGTAAAACTGATAGATCACATAATTATGTGGATACCGTATGCGTCTGTTGAACGGAAGGAACCGGATTCGATTTCCGGGTCGGGCTAAACTGTTACTGAGTTTGCCTAAATTCTCGTACGTAAGACCCAAAATTTTATAGCTGGGCAAAATTTAGGTGTAATATTACAGCTCTGCCTACCCCTAAGGAGATACAGGCATGAGTCTATAAATAATAATAGTCTATGTGATTGACCACATTCTTGGCTGACCGTACATGTCAGTAACATCTCAGATTAAATTTGACCTATTTGTAATAACACAACAATGTGTGCGTTGTTTCAAATTCAATCCGTATCGCCAATGTACAACATGTAACAAGTTTAATGCACATCTTGAAAGTACTTTGTTCAAAATCGGCAACTGAATCCATTTCCGTCATTTTTAATATTGTTTATTTTTAGTCTTAAAATAATTAAAATAACGTAAATTGTAGTCACTAATTTTTTTTTAAATTGAGCTATTCGAAAATAAACCTTAAATCAAAGCAGAACGGCTTATTTTTAAATGCATTTGTTAAATGGTTCCACGTTGACTTACACAAACGCACACATTAAAACAACACAATTAAAAAAAAAATTGAGCTATTCGAAAATAAACCTTAAATCAAAGCAGAACGGCTTATTTTTAAATGCATTTGTTATATGGCTTCACGTTGACTTACACAAACGCACACATTAATACAACACAATAGACGGCAAAAGACAATAGCACACAATTGACCACCAAAATGTCTATCATCTATCTTTCACTAACGTAGGTAATAAACAACGGGAAAGAGCGAGACGTAATGTCTCGCTCGCGCTGGCGCATGAGAAGCGCAGCGGGCGATGCGCTTAGACATGTTATGACAAGTACAACCGGGAATATCTATCTGATTCTATCAGTGAGTGCTGTGAAAACCTTTTTATAAGTTCACTTGTTTACAAAATGTGTAATGGTGTAAAATTTAATCATTCAACAACAAAGTGAAAAGTTCAACATCATCTTGATGTTGACTTGTCACCCATGGACTTTCTCATTGTGGAGAAATATTAAATCACCAGTTTATTGTGACGACAGAAAAAGTGCCGAGTAGTTAATTAATTAAGATACTAGCTGCTTTTGAAACAGTGAAAAGATGTGATTTGTGAGGAAATACTGAAGTGCTACGTGGACGAAAGAATTGTGATTTAAGCCTGTAAGTTATTTTATTATTCTAATATTGTAAGTATTTAGATTCACAAGACAAGTTTAAACACGCCGTTCTTGTTTATTTCTCTCATTGATATTCTTTTACTTTATCTGATTAAGTTAAGATAGTCACAATAGTCACTTACGATGTTAAGAAACAATAGATCGTGCATATTAATAACAAACAATAAATGATTCGACTGTCCACACCATAGCTTAAAAGTGTGATGGAAAGAAATACTCATAATATCTTTGGTAATATCAACAGTAGCCGACAAATTGTTCAAACATCATTTTTGTAAACCCCACTCAATCAGAGTGTGGTTTACAGACTGAATTTCATACATTTTGTTATATCGTATCGTGTTTCGTTCCTATCAGATCGCTGTTGTTTGTTTACCATAGCAACCGTTTCGTTTGTGTGCGTGCGCAGATTTAGAGTGACCACGATTTTCACTTTGAATTGAGTTAATACTTTCTTTAAAAAACATTATTTACGCAAATAAAACAAATATTTCAATGCATGCATTATGATCGTAACAAGGTTTTCTAATTGGGGTGTCTGAGGATGTGCGTTATTTCCATTACACGTTGTATATCAAAGGTTGTTGTGAATATAATTCTATAAATAATGTATAACACGTAAGCATTCTCGTAAAATCAGTAAACAATGATTAATTTAATCTCATTTTGTATAATAGTTGTGTTTACAGTAACGCGTTTGTTTTACATTTAAGCACGCGCCCGTGTGGCCTTGATTTGTTCAATCCAATCACTGCGACACCAGCCAATGAACTATTAACAACCATTGTATATAGACCCCTCTAAACATAACACTTACACAAACTTATTACTCTTGTTTCCCTAAGCTTTATATGGGTGAGGAAGCTCGTAGTAAAGTGGACTGTATTCAAAGGGCTTTACGATGTTATGATTGAACTCTCTGTGGCTGCTTTGCTTCAATAAAAATATTTGCAGACCCTTACTTATGGTGGCCTATTAATATTTAGGTAGGTAGCTTATGTGAAATTATATATCAACGAAATATAGGTAATATTACTAGATGAGCCCGCGATTAAACTCGCGATATTTAAGGCATATGCTCCGCACCCGTAGTGGTGTTTAGCGGCTGCCTCACCGTTTAACACCGCGGCGTGCATCGATATCATGGTGTCCAATCATTTGACAAAGCCAAAAACCGAATTCTACTTATTTCACTTAATTCAGGCAGAATGTATTTTTTTAAAAGACTTAAGTTATATGGAATTAGTATTAATACAAAATTATTACTTGCCTATAAATAATATGTCCAAGATGAAAATTGCAACCATGCAATTAAATATTTTCAAAATTTCGCTTAAGTATTGGTTAGATATTAGTTATTTTTTAAAACGAATAATTTATCTTCTAACTTTTTGTACAATCACCAATTTGGCAAACGAATTATTTAGTCAAATGATTATTTTTAAAATAATTATTTAACATTTGAATTATTTTCTAGGTAAAATATTTGCGTAACCTGTATTATGTCAAATGATAGTTTTTAAAGTAATATGTTTGCGAAATGAAAGTTTGTCAAATGATTGGTTTTTCAAACTTTGTTTGTAAAATGATCTTTTGTCATACGTTTTTTGTCAAACAATAGTAAACCCGATATCATATGTACTAACGTACGCGGCGTATGGCTTTGATCCGCACTCGAGGCTATACAACATATAGCAAAAATTTGAGGTTTAAATAAAACCTCAAATTGTTGCTCACACTTGTGGATGTCTTTTCTGTCCCTTGCTTGAAAGTTTGCAAAGTTGGATATGGTAAATAATTTATAATATTTTTGTTGTTTTAAGAAATCATCATCAATTCCTAAACTGGCTGTTAGCTTTTATTTTCCATGGTACTGAAGCGTTGTTTGGTATTTCCTCAAAGATAAACATCATGCCTTATCTCAATACATTTTGCAAATCTTCGTCAATAATTCCGCAGTACAAAAGGTCTATTGTTCAGTATTGTGAACGGCGAAACTATTCAGTTCCATACGAATGAAGCCTTCCTTTCTTTCTCCCACTCGATCGGAATCCACTCTGCACTCTTATTAATTTGCGATGGAAATGGCAAAATAGTAATGGGAAAATAACGAATATAGAACATATCTATTGTATGTCAGACTAAGTACAAATGACGACACAATCAACAATACAATACAGTGATGTAATGCTTTACATATGGTATGTAGACAAACGACTTTATTTTAAGAGTACCTATGTCTACGAAATAGTTACGTTAGATACTAAGATTGTAAGACTTTCGCGATTTGGACACATACTAGTATTACAGTTAACGGTGTGTTGACAGCTGTCAAATAGTAATAACCTAGCTCCGTATTGTTTAAGTAAATAAATGGAAATAATACCTTTAAAAACATTTAACAGTGATAAAATTGTTAAGAACACATAGATCATCGACCAATAACTATTTGTGAAGTCTTACGGCACAATATACATTATATACTGTCGAGCAAAAAACCGTGCGGGTACGAAGTGTCATAACGCATGCATTTACAAGGATAAAGCACCACAACAACTGCTCATGGACAAATTACATCGTAAGTAAGGCCTTACTACCTTATTTAATGATAAGTAAATGCTCCTGGACCATTTAAGCACAAATATCACAAATAGTAATCGTTTACATTTGAAATATTATGAATCACGTTTAGAATAAACAACTTTTACATTGACATAGACAACATAGATGACAGTAGTGAATGAATGATATATGATATAACCACAGAAGAATAACTGAAGTAACTTTAAGTGCAGTGTTGCCAGCTGTACTTTCGGGCTACCAGTCTAAATAAATTACCCTAAAATAGGGAAATTTTCAAAATATTCACACTACTAGTAGATTATTATTTCGGATTATTATTGGATTTTTGACATACCTTTTTAACTTTTGACTATAACTGACATTGATTGATGAAATATAATTATACTACCTTGACATATTATATTGAGTGAGGACATATCTTATTTTGAGATTTTATATTGATAATAGAATTAAACGACGACATATTAAGAAGATTATCTTGACATCATATTTCTGGACACTAAATACACCTCATTAGGTAATATTATAAAAATGAATTTTCTAGAGAATATTACTTTTCGACGTCATCGCACTCAGTACGACACTGTCAATGAAAGTGTCAATGAAACTGCTGAAACTACTGAATGTCTAGATAATACAACTAGAAGCTGGCCAAAGTTGTCTGATGATGAAGGAGAGCAAAATAAATTATTGAAAGAGCAAGTAAAGAAGTTAACAATAGAACTAAAAAGTGCACATCAAGAAATCGAAACACTTTCTTTAGAACGTTTAAATCTTAAGAAACAAAACGAAGAGTTAATGAAAAAAAATGAGCTCTATAAGAAAGTCACAAATAGTCCTGTCAAAAAAAAAATAACACGCCAAAAAGGGTCCCAAAATGTAAAAAAGAGGTCAAAACTACACATACACAAACAGAAATCTGTGATGCCACGATAAAACCGAAACCGAAACAAAAAAATCAAACACAGAAAAAAACACACACAAGACTACAGAATGAAGGATCCATAAAACCAAACACACAAGAAGTCACACCAAATGTATCCGTCCGGCGAAATAAAATATGTATATTGAGCACAAATAACACAAATCAAATACTAGCGACAGCCATGAACACAATTACAGACAAATTTGAAATATGTCACTATGTTACACCTCATGCTGACATTGAACACTTGTTTAAAAACATTTCAAGAAAACTAGGTAACTTCACAGAAGACGATTACGGAATTATACTCATAGGTGAGGAAGATTTTAAGACAACGAACAACTACTACAAACAAATTATTTTAATCAGACACATACTACAAACAATAAAAAATACAAATATTATAGTGTGCCTCCCAACTTATAAATTTAAAGGCTACAATAACATGACGTAATTTAATTAGAGAGTAGAACACTTCAATAATCTACTATACCTTGATATTACAACACAAGAACATGCCTATCTACTGGACTCCAACCTTAACCTAAACTACGACTCTACAATGTTTGACAATAAAACACGCAAAATTAATAACAACGGAATACGTACAATCTTTAATGACTTAAACATTTTAATTAATGACCTGCAAGAAAGCGAATCAATCACAAACACAAATTCACTACAGTACGATGATAGCTTTTTTCGACAGTAAAAAAAACTTTGTAGTACTGCATCAAAATATAGCAGGCTTGATAAATAAATCTGATGAGCTATCAATATGTTTAGATGAATTGTCAGACAGGAAACAAAAAGTAGACGTCATATGTTTAACTGAACATTTTATGAAGACAGGTGACGAAATAAATCTTTTTATACCAAACTTCACCCTGGCTGCTTGTTACAATAGAACAGTGAAGAGAGGTGGATCATGTATATTAATAAGCCATGGACACCAATGGCGTGAACTACCAGAGATTGAGAGCTTTTCTCTTCCCAACATCTTTGAATGTTGTGGGATACAAGTAACTTTTATTAATTTGCTTATTATCTGTATTTATCGTGTACCTAAAGTGGCAAATTTAAATATGATTTCAATTTTGACACATTGAAAAGCAATAATGCTTGTTTAGAATTTAACTGTGTGCTATTAGCATCAAATCTAAAACTGGCTATTAAACAAGCAACTAGATTAAAAAGTCAGACATGCCTAGATAATTTTGCCCATAACTTTAAAAAACCATGTAAGTCGGAAGTGATAGAATTTGGTTTATCAGACCATAGAGCTCAGCTGCTGATATGCCCTGTAAAGGCAATATACGCATATCCATATTGGCGTAAAGGTATTCGTGACTATGCGGCAGAAAATGTCACAAAATTTAGATCATGTATGGAGAAATTGTCTTTTTCTGAAATGTATAATACAAATGACCCAAACCTAGCATACGATATATTTTTGGAACAATTTAAACTTTTTTATGACTTGTGTTTTATATGTCGTATAAGCAAATCACAATAAAAACGAATAAGAGATCCAAATAGATTTCCCGTGGTATTAAGTCATGCAGCAGAAAGAAGAGAAACCTTCTGTGGAAATATAGAACGAATCCCACTCTAGATAATAAGATGACATATATTAAATACAATAAATTGCTTAGAAAAATAATTAGACTAACCCAACGGGCGCAAAATGACTATGGAATTAAAATATCAGACAATAAAGCTAAATCTACATGGAATATTATAAATAGACATAAAAAAACTTACCAAGAACTGACATACAAAACATTAAGTACGATAGTAATATTATTATAGATCCAGTAATCATTGCAAATAAATTTAACGATTATTTTATTGATAAGGTTACACCTATATCTGACTATGGAAAAAAAGTAACATCGCATATCAAAAGAGACTCGATTTATATGCCTCCAAGTTCATCATTAGATGTTTTAAATATTATAAAACAACTGAAAAATACGAATAGCGTAGGAATTGATGGAGTATGTACGAAAATTATTAAGTCTGTGGGTGACATTATTTGCAAACATTTAAGCTTTATAATAAATCTTAGTATATGTGAAGGCATTTTTCCTGAAGCCTTGAAAATGTCCATAGTTAAGCCCATTTATAAGAAAGAAAATAGAGACGAAATCAGTAACTATAGGCCAATTGCACTTATACCCGTGTTCGCAAAAATATTTTATAAATATCTTTATAATCAAGCATACACTTTCTTCGATAAATTCAATATATTATGTAATGAACAAAAAGGGTTCAGGAGAAATAGTTCTATTAATATGGCTATTTACGATTTCCTAGCCATAGTAATGGCCAACATGGATAAAAGAAAGTCGGTGTGCGCCATTTACTGTGATATGACGCAGGCGTTCGATTATGTGGATCACAGAATTTTGTTAGACAAACTTAATAATTATGGAGTTAGGGGTAATGTACTAAAACTATTTAAATCTTATATGGACCAAAGTAAACAAGTTACGGCAATTACTAGGATCAATTATTTAAAGAAAGAGGTGACTTATTTATTGAATGAACGTCTAGTCAAATTTGGTGTGCCACAAGGTAGCATCTTAGGACCTCTGCTTTTTAATATTTACATTAATGACTTACCTAAGACAATCAAACAACCAATGACCCTTTTTGCCGATGAAAGCACTATAACAATACCATGCAATGAACCTGATTCCTACGAAATTGACATAAACAATTCACTGATATCCATTATATCTTGGTTAGATAATAACAATTTAAAAATAAATCTGTCTAAAACTCAAGTTATGCATTTTAGCCAAAGGCCAACCTCAGACTCAATACATGACATTGATGTTCGATACAGACATCAATCTATAAACAACGCTACATCTGCCAAGTTTCTGGGACTGTTTATAGATAGTAAACTTAATTGGAAAACACATATAAATGAAACAAGTAAAAAAGTAAGTAGATCTGCCTACGCCCTATATAAACTTGCTCCTATTGTTAACACTGTAGCCCTATTTGCTGCGTATCATGGTTTGGTGGCATCTAGACTAAGATACGGCATTATCTTTTGGGGTAATGCCACAGAAAGGGAGCTGATATTCAAAAGCCAAAAACGATGTGTCAGAGCAATGTTTGGTCTCAAAACAATAGAAAGTTGCAGGCCTTATTTTATCAAATACAAAATTCTTACATTTCCGTCATTATATATATACGAAGTGGCAATGTTTGTTGAAACAAACCCTCAGTTGTTTCCACGATTATCGGATGGTTCTAATCGCAGCAGACGTGATAATAGTAGGCTCTGTGTTCACTATGCCAAAACGTCTTTATTGAGCAAGAGTGTATTCTGCATAATTCCTAAAATATGTAATAAACTGCCTAAGACATATAAAGATTTAAATATAATAAACTTTGGTAAAGCCATAAAGAATATGCTGACATCAAAATGTTATTATACTATTGCAGACTTTTTAAATGACTCATTTGAATATTAATTATTGGCAGATTATTATATAATTTTCTGACATAGTAACTTTTGACATTTGATTTTTGACATTATTTATTTGTACTTCATTTTGCGACATTGTTGATGATGATGACTTTATATTTGTATCTTTAATAAGATTTTATTTATGACATTGTTTTATATTATAACTCTGACATGATCTATACTAAATGCTATTATTATCTAATTACTCAACATGATGCAAACTTGCTATTTTCTTTTTTTTATAACAAATTACTTTTTTTTGTTATTGACATTAATATTTGTATGTCTATTAAGGCAAAACATGCTGATTCTCTTTAACTCAGAACACCTGTACACAACACATGTTTGAACAAATAAATATTATTATTATTCTTTTTAGTTGGTTAAATTTGTTACGTCTCGAATAAATTCGGTTTTTAATGAAAACCACGGGTCTACGCCAAGTGGATTTCATTTGGGGCATTATCTATCAGAAGGGGCTCGTCTTGCAAAAACTTACGAACTAAACGGCATGTGTTGAGTATGGCAGCTTTCTGCATTGTAATGTAAAGATTGGTGGGTAATTCTATCTGTCGCAAATAATGTAGTAGGTGTTTGGGTATGACACCAGTGCTGGAGAGAACCAGGGGTACAATATATACTTTATCCATTTGTCAGATTCTAGTAATTTCTTCTTTTAATTCTGTGTATTTGTGTATTATTATTATTATCTCCTTTATTTATTATTTTTCTAAATAAAATTACATTTTTAAATATATTATTTACCTAAATAAACACATTTAAAAATATAAAAATAACCGTGGGGTCCCACCAGCATCGGGCACAGGGTCCAAGCTGCCGGTGGTTAGGGCTCCAGAGACAGGATCTTCCTCACAATACGTGCCGTGTCCAGAAGTACTGCCTTCTGCATCAGGCCCTTGACCCAAGCACCCAACGCGAGCCTCTTAAGGTGACGGTCGAGGCTCTTAGCTATTAGACCATTAACGGTCACGACTATTGGGCACAATAATTGCTGACTTCATATCCCACATGTCGACAATCTCGTGAGCCAAGTCATCTGGACTTGGCTCACGAGATTTAATCTGTTTTTCCTTTTCGGCTTTCACGAGATTCTCGTCATGAGGAATAGTGACATCAACAATTATTGCGAGGCGCTCTGATCGATCTATCAACACGATATCAGGCTTGTTGGCTACAACAGTCCTGCCCGTGATGATAGATCGATCCCAGTACAATGTGGCATGGCCATTTTCGAGAACTGGCTCTGCTACATACCTGTAGTACGGTACCTCGATGTCTACAAGTTTGTACTTCAGAGCAAGTTGCTGGTGAAT
Source organism: Euclidia mi (assembly GCA_944739405.2). Classification (NCBI taxonomy): domain Eukaryota; kingdom Metazoa; phylum Arthropoda; class Insecta; order Lepidoptera; family Erebidae; genus Euclidia; species Euclidia mi. Next base: position 20,631,906 of record OX123185.2, read on the forward strand.
AATTCTGGCTACTTGGTTATGTCTGTGCAAGTACTCGCCGTTAGCAAGACGTGAACAATCGGAAACAATACGCCTGAGGGATTCACCAGGTTGGTGGCAGGCACGGCAAATATCAGTAGTGCCATCCCTCAGGATATATTTCCGGTAGTTATTCGTCTTGATAACTTCGTCAGCAATTGCACAAACAAACCCTTCGATTTCCCCAAAGAGGTCACCGAAGCGTAGCCAGTTCACCGAGGCTAATAGGTCTACATCGGGTCCATACAGGGCCCGATGGAACCTGCCATGAAGCTCCTTGCTCTGCCATACACGCTTGCGATCATCAGTACTAAGTACTACAGGCATGCGCCAGTTCTCCTTAGCCAACCTGAGCGGGGTGAGCCCATTGTCTACCGCGACAACATCTCGATGCATATCCACGTTCGCCCGGAGAAAATATTCTCTGAGATTGCACACCTCGCGGTTGTGTAGGGTCTTGACATTCAGAAAGCCGCGACCCCCGCACTTTCGCGGGATGTACAACCTCATCACGGATGAACGTGGATGATGCATACGATATGCCGTCAACAAAGTGCGAACTCTTCTGTCCAGGGCGTCCAATTCAGACTGAGTCCACTTGAGTATGCCAAAGGAGTATACAAGAAGTGGCATGACCCAACCGTTACAAGCACGAACCTTATTGCCACCTGATAAAAGACTTTCCAGTACTTTTTTCAGGCGGCCAAAGAAACGCTCTTGCAACGATTGCTTCATGACGGCTTCATTGATACATAAAGCCTGTGACATACCCAAGTACTTATAGGTATCAGTTAAGAGAAGCGTTCTTAGGTTAATGGAATCTGAGAGTTGGATCCCCTCAGATTCCACCATCTTTCCCTGCTTCACATGAATGACAGCACATTTATCCACACCGAACTCCATATTGATAGATTTACTAAAGTTTTGGGTTACGTTTAGTAAGTCTATGAATTGGGCCTCAGAGTGGGCAAATAACTTCAGGTCATCCATGAACAGCAGGTGAGATATGATCTGACCACTTCTCTGTAACTTGCAGCCTAACCTTGAACCCTCCAGTAAAGTACTGAGAGGGTTCATGGCTAAGCAAAACCAAAGGGGACTCAGACTGTGGCCCTGAAAAATTCCCCGCTCAATTTTAATACGTTCGCCGTCCTCCTGGATCGTCGTATTCCATTGCCCCATACATGACTTTAAGAAGGTGCGTAGAGTTGTATTTACTTTATACAACTCTAACACCCTCAAAAGCCATGTATGCGGCACGGAGTCATACGCTTTCTTATAATCTATCCAACATGCCGCCAGATCCTTTCGGTTACGACGAACTTGTTGGCTAATGACCATGGCAATGAGGAGGAGCTCCTTAGTACCACGAGCCCCCTTCCTACATCCATTTTGAGAGGCTGACATAATTGCATGATCTTCAACATGTTTAGTCATTTTAGCTCTCAGAATAGATGTAAGAAGTTTATAGACCGATGGTAAACATGTTATCGGTCTATAATTGCCGGGCTCGCTAGTACTGCCTGTCTTATGGAGCAGGTGGGTAATTCCAGTCGTCATGAATGTTAGTAACGACCCAGATTCCACAGCTGATTGGAATTGAGATGCCAAGCGTTCATGCGAGCTACGTAGCCATTTCAGCCAGAAATTGTGCAGCCCTTCCAACCCTGGAGATTTCCAATTCGCTAATGGACGGACTGCTTGTGAAACGTCCTGGCTAGAAATGGCCACGCATTCCATTTCGGGAATATGTTCGCATGCACGCTCGACATCTCGCATCCAATCGCCTTCAGTATGACTAATGGGCATCGACCAGATGCTACGCCAAAACGTTGCGTTGCTGGCGTTGCTGGCGTCCGCATCCGGCCGCTGTACGTTAGTCACACATTGGTCTGGTCGTTCCCAGCTTCTGTATACCCACCTCTGGTCCCTCTGGAATGTACGATTAATGAGATACCGGTTTTGAAGCTACGAATACGGTTTGCCCATGCATAGACTTTCTGTTTTAGGAAGTCAATGCGCTCTGTGACACGGGATGTATAATCTTGAGGACTAATATTAGTCCCCACAAAGGCCCGTTTCACAAAGCGCATCACCCTGGGGCGTGTATTCCCCGCCCTAAAAAAGATCAGCTTGCCAATAAGTGCCCTTGCCTCGTCAATACGCCTCTCAATCCTGCACTGCCACGCCGGTACAGCAGATCTTTGTCGTATAACAGTGTCAGTTTCAGGGACCTTAACACCTGCTATACGACATGCCGCCACGGCAGCACAGTACAAGATTGAGTGAGTATCACCGAGATCCTCACTATTATCTAAATAGTTAGATAATAACGAGTCAAGAGCACTTACCAGCGCTATATTTCGCCTATGCATAGGCAACCGCGGCAGACGAGGTCTAATCGTGGGTGGCGTGTGCCGGTAGTCCCTAATCGCACATTCCAAAGCGTCCTTTACCTCCTCATTGCACTGGGTACTTACATTATCAGCCATGTCATCCTCCTCCTCGACGGCGCTGCCACCTATTGGTGGTGCGTTCGGTGTCGGCGTTAGCGTGGGCCGGACGGGATTGACATGACTCGAAGGTAAGTAGTCTGCGCGAATCCTATCAAGTACGGTATTATCCAACTTGCCACTGCGCTGGATTACTCGTACCTGATCCGATAATATAATAATTATATATAATTATTATTATTATTCACTTTATTTATCATACTTCTCGTAATTCATTTTATATTCATAAACAACATTTATAAAAAAAAAAACGTTTAAAAATATAAAAGGGACCACGGAGACCCACCGGTGTCGGGTACAGGGACCAAGCCACCGGTGGTTAGGGCCTCAGAGACAGGAACTTCCTCACGATGCGTGCCGTGTCGAGAAGAACTGCCTTCTGAATCAAGGACTTGATCCAGCTGCCTAGTGCGAGCCTCTTTAGGTGTTGATCGAGGCTCTTGGCGATTAGCCCATTTACCGACACGACTATCGGCACAATGATCGCCGAATCCACATCCCACATGTCAACAATCTCGTGAGCTAGGTCCAAATATTTAATCTCCTTCTCTTTTTCTGCCTTCACGAGATTGCCGTCATGCGGTATGGTGATATCGATTATCATTGCGAGTCGCTCTGCTCGGTCTATCACTACAATATCAGGCTTATTGGCTACAATAGTCCTGTCTGTAATGATAGACCGATCCCAGTACAACAATGCACGACCATTCTCGAGAACTGGGTTGGGCACATATCTGTAGTACGGTACCTCTGAACCAACGAGATTATATTTAAGGGCTAGTTGCTGATGGATTATCCTGGCCACTTGGTTGTGTCTGTGCAAATACTGACCGTTGGCAAGACTCGAACAACCGGACACTATATGTCTGAGGGATTCCCCGGGTTGGTGACACGCCCGACATATGTCAACCGTCCCATCCCTCAGAATATACTTCCGGTAGTTGTTTGTCATGACAACTTCGTCCATAATTGCAAAGACAAAACCTTCGGTTTCTGCAAAGAGATCACCGAATCGCAGCCAGGAGATGGAAGCTTTAAAATTCACATCGGGCCCATGTAAGTCCCGGTAGAATCGTCCATGCAGCTCCTTGCCCCTCCATACTTCCCGTCGGTCCTCAGTACTAAGTACTGCAGGTTTGTGCCAGTTCTCTCTAGCCAGAGCGAGCGGGGTAAGTCCGGTATCAATTGTGACTACATCACGATGCACATCCACACTCATCTGCAGAAAATAATCTCTGAGGTTGCACACCTCGCGGTCGTGGAGGGTCTTAGCACATAAAAAGCCTCGACCCCCACATTTCCGCGGGATGTACAGCCTCATTACCGATGAGCGTGGATGATGCATACGAGATGCAGTCAGCATTGAACGGACTTTTCTATCCAGGGCATCTAGTTCAGTCTGGGTCCACCTGAGTATGCCGAAGGAATACATTAGGACTGGCATGGCCCACCCGTTGCAGGCCCGCACCTTGTTGCCACCTGATAAAAGACTGTTAAGTACTTTTCTCAGGCGGCTAAAGAACCGAGCCTGCAACGTCTGTTTCATGCCAGTCTCAGATATATTCAAAGACTGCGACATACCCAGGTACTTGTAGGTCTCAGTCGGGGAGAGGGAGCTAAGTTGTATGGAATCTGAGAGTTGTATCCCTGCAGATTCCATAATCTTGCCTCTCTTCACATGCATGACCGCACATTTATCCACACCAAATTCCATCCTGATAGAATTACTAAAGGTTTCAGTTACCTTAAGTAATGCAGTCAGTTGGAATTTGTTGGGGGCAAATAATTTCAAGTCATCCATGAAAAGGAGGTGCCCTAGTCTCAGCGATACGACTCTCAATCCTGCGTTGCCATGCTGGCACCATAACGGACCGTCGAGTAGCGGTATTATCTACAGGAAATTTAACTCCCGCTACTCGACATGCTGTAACAGCCGCACAATACAGGATTGACTGTGTATCGCTGAGATTTTCACTATTGTCAAAATAGATTGACAATAGTGAATCCAAGGCACTCACTAGCGCTATGTTTTTCTTATGCATGGGCAACCGAGGCAAACGAGGCCGAATACTTGGATTCGGATTGGATTCTGGATCGGTATTCCCCAATAGCACATTCCAAAGCGCTCCTTAACTGATCATTGTACTGGGTACTTACATGAGAAGTCTCGTCATCTACCTCTTCATCGACGACATTAAGCTGTTGCTGTTGAGCAATCTCTGTCCCAGTTTGCGATGAAGAAGTGATGGGGAGACTTCTCCGCACGTCAGAGCGAAGTCTCTCAAGCACGGTATCATCCAACAGACGGCACCGCTGGATGGCCCGCACTTGATCCGATAGCCGTTGTGTTGACACGTTGACAGCTGGCTCAAGCGCCTGAAACTATTTATTATTATTATTATTTGTCTCTTTTTCACGGCTATTCTTCTAACATGGTGTTAGAAGAATAATCGGTCCTTTGGGAGGCTTACACGGGGATATGGATCCAACGTGCAGAGGCCCGTAGAGAACTTTAATCTAAAATGTGATGCGACACATGCCGCGGAGCCTCCACAACTGCACTACTGAGTACAGCTATGGACTAGCCGCAGCAAATGTAGGACTATTGCAATGATGTGGAGTCTAATTTACTGGTTTATGGGGATGGGTGTTAAATGGACTGGTAATAATGATACTATGGATAAAAACGGCACCTGCCAGTGATACTCCTATAGCATCCGTCCGCGTGGCAGGTGGTGACTCGCCAACTCACTAGATGGGCCCTCTCTAAACAGCCGCCCAAAGCAAACAAACTCTGCCATAAAGGCAGCCAGAGGGCAACACCGGTGCGAGTGGCTAGGGGTGTCGAGCGGTGCGGCACCGGTTTCGCCATCGCGGGCCTCGTGACAACGGAGGCCCGGAGCGGGTTTCCCCGTAGTTACGCCCTTGAGAATGACACTTCCACCCCCGAGCTAATAGCTCTTGCGGCTTCCCTCTGGCCGGCCGACCAAGGCAAGCCAGAGTTGAGAGTCCTGCGGGCACTCTTGGAAATCCACTCCGGCCAGCCAATAAAGGCAAGCCGGAGACGAGGCCCTGACCGACTCTCTGAAGCATTTTTATTATTATTATAACGGGTTTTAATTATACAAAACTGATGATGATGATTAATTCTATTTGCAGACGAGTTTATTACTGTTAAGATAGTTTAAGTTTTTGTGAAAGTTTAAATAGTAAAATTTTTGTTTCTTTCTTATTCTTGTTTTGCCTTGTTTGTGTTTTATTATTCTGTCATATACTGCTCCTTTGTATATATTTCTTTACATTTTACTATTTTGTATAGTGTTTGTATAATGTTAATGCAATTGGTTTATGAAACCGTGTTAACATAAATAAATAAATAAGGGTTCCCCCGTACCTCGACAAGCACGTCAAGCCATTGGTACCGGCTGCCATAAAAATCTTTGACAGTCGTTAGGGTCAGTAGTGCTCATAGCGATACTTAGCTTGCTGATCGTAATAAGTCAGCAAAGTTAAGCAATGTTTGCACAGGGTGCCACCTGGATGGGTGTTCGTGTGTGGCATTTACATCAGAGCGCTACCGTGCTTCGGAGGGCACGTAAAGCAGTCTCGGTCCTTGTTTCAAGAGAAGAATCCATAGGCCATTTCGGCGACCTTCGGGCGTTCTGAAAACTTTTACACCAGAGTTGGCAACACAAGTGTGGTCTCGTGTAGGTAAGTATACGACAAAGAAGAAAGAAAGACTTTTACGACGTTATTAGAATCAGCACCCTTAAATTAATATAGTGGCTGATCTAGGCTATAATACCTCTGCTATTACTACTTTTATTTGTGCTTGTGATAATGTCGACGGAGCTCATATTATTATAAACATAGTGACAACAAAAGCGTCAAGAGCCCTTATAAACCTAGCTCAGATAATCGTTTTGCAATTTCGTACTTTCGCATTCAAATTCGATTGATACCGTATTATAGTACATCGGCATATTTTAAAATAGTTTCGAATTTTACAGCAACGTATACACACACCATTTACGTATCTGCTGTCATTATAGACTTATTTCGTGAACTTAAATAGCGAACAGTAAAACCTATCTTTTTCTAACAAAAGACAATAGTTTTTATTTTAGCAATAAATGACGGCCGCTTAAAACGACTAGGTAGACCATCCGTTGACTCATTTCATTTTATGATCTCTTTACACGTAATAGCCATAAACTTAAAAGTTTACGTGTTGACGAATATATTTCTCGCAGTAATCCCTAATAAGAATATGCATTAATTTCATGTAGATATAATGCTTCACCACCTCACTATTTGCTCGTATAGTTTAGTTCACAATGTAAAATTGTATTAAATAATTAAATTGTGTAAAATTGTAAAAGTGTATAATTGTATTTATTCAGCGTGTTATATATTTACCATATAAAACACGCTGAATAAATAACCTTACATGCCTCGCATGCCTGGTAGGAGGTGGGGTTTGTTGAGCTATGTAAGGCATACATAGCTCAACAGACTGGCAGGTCAAACGGGGTTATTTGTTTAGTATTAAAGCTCATTTACATAGGAACACACGTTATAATGAGCGCCAGTGAGAAGCTCAGAGGAATTCTTTAATACACTTAGGTTAAAACCTTGGAAGGACAACAATATTTTATGAAAGGATTCGTTTTTGATTAAATCTTATATTAGCATATATATTAGTACGTGAGCATAAGAAATGGAAGCGCGCACGCTTGAGTAAGAAAACTGTACTGCGACTTACCATAACTTGATTGCTCGCCGACCAAGTGGACATACGCCTTTAAAATAGTCATTATGAAAAGAGTTAGACCATTGTCCACCACGCTGATCAAGTGTGAGTTGGCAGACTTTACATGACATTATTTCGAGAATTTTATGGAGAACTCTCTGAAATGCAGGTTTCCTGATGGTATTTTTCTTTGCCAATCACGATATTTTTTTAAGTGAAGAATGGTAGATTGTATGACAAGGGAGCAAAATAGTATTTTTCCGGCGAGGGCGCTACTTTGAACCACGAGCGAAGCGAAGGATTCTAGAATAGAATCCCGAGCATAGCGAGGGATTCAAAGTACATTGCCCGAGGGAAAAATTATTTGCTCTCGAGTCATATACTCTACTTTTCATCCCCTTGCTATGAGAAAATAAATAATTTCGTGGGTAATAAGTTTTGTACGACGTTGTTAGATTCTTTAGTTATGGTTTCAGGAGTTAAAGCATTGTCACTTTCATAACTCGACGTTGAACTCATTACTTTTTTGTAAAATTCAATAACGTATGTGCCTACTGATTACGAGAACAGACACGTAATTCGCGCGCTTTTTTTTTGTTAGCGCGGGTTCCCACGCCCGTGCAGCCAACACGTACCAGCCAGATATACATACTTTTTGCGTTCAATTTCTATGAATGATATACGTTCCAAATTCAAATCACTTTTCCGCCCGCTAAAATGTTCTTAACACAATAGAGCTGTTTTGTTCCCGCTAAAAGAGTAACAAAGCGACATTTTTCGAATAGAAGGGATGAAAATATATTTTCTAAACAATGACACCACAATCGCACAACAAAAACAACGAAGACCTGGCACATTTACAAAAAAAAACTGAAATTTGTAAACAACGCCTTTACTTAATAAAGGTGCGCAGTTAATTAGTTTTTAGGGGATTGGAACTCTCCCGCTACCGACCTTATTAATTTCATTTTGTGCCTCAGAAGCCTTCAAGTATTTTTTAATAAATATATAATGTCTACCTAATTTATAAAGTAAGATAAGTATAATAAATAAGTTAAAATAAATAATGTACTTTTTTCAGTTTGATTACTTTTGTAGTAAAGTACCACAAATAATTAGATGATGTTTTAATTGTTATGTTGTTAATGTTTAGGTACACGAGACTAATCAAAGTTGTTACACAAAAAATATTTTGTTAGAAATCTGCCGACACGCAGATAATAGCATCGTAGGTATAACTCAATGTACTTAGGTATATTGAAAAGGGTCTAGCAAGCGTATCATACATGATTTTTAATTAGATTTAGGCATGTTGTTTTAGGACTAGTAATTTGGCATGTAACTTATTATTTTCTTGGGTTTACATAATATTTTCTTGGGTTTACGCGAATGTTACTAATTTCAATGTAACTTATTATAAAACGGAACGTATTTTAAAGATAAATATAAGTTCAATAATTTGAAACGAGCTACATGCGTTTACATTTGTTTTACTGCAGTCCCTTTATGATAAGCTACTGTTCATAGTAAAAAAGATAGCTCGTGCTAGGTAGAAATACTCCATTCGAACTTGCGCATTGACTGCTCGGTTGGCGTAGTGGTTTAGGCGGTCTCCTCGCCGCCTGGTACTGCGCCGCGAGTCGTGGGTTCGATTCCCACACGAGCCAACACTTTGTGTGATCCACAAATTGTTGTCTCGAGTCTGGGCGTTCTTTGTGTCCGATGATTTAATGTTTGTAAAGTCCCCCGCGACACAGGAATTTCGTCCTAGTGCGGGAACTAATGCGGGAATATTTTTCTATCCTTAGGTATAATCTACTAGCGGATGCCCGCGGTTACACCCGCGTTATTACCCGTCGCTCATAGCGATGTTATATAGCCTATAGCTTTCCTCGATAAATGGGCTATCTAACACTGAAAGAATTTTTCAAATCAGACCAGTAGTTCCTGAGATTAGCGCGTTCAACCAAACAAACAAACAAACTCTTCAGCGTTATATATTAGTATAAGATAAAGACATTACCCCAAACTGTGCAATCAAATACCCTGTAAAAAGTTTTATAATGTGCCCGCACATTAAGTCCGCTTCATATTTGACACTAAACGCACTTTAATATTTCATAACACATAAACAGCTATAAAGCTGCGTACTAACTGAATTGATACGTTTGGCTCCGAGCCAAGATATTGGCGCTAAACTGTTAGTTTATCGTATGCAGCTATTGAGTTAGGTCGGTTTAGCTTATTGAGTTACGAGATCGTAAGATAAGAAGCTGCCTAGCGGAATAACTTATTACTTTCAGAGCAGCAAAAAACAATTTACTTTTCATTAGGTATACAACTATTATGTAAATAAACTATATAGTTTTGGACTTAACAAGCGTTCTACCAACGGATACACGAAACGCACAGAATCGAAATAAGAATTTGTGACTCGCACAAAGTGGTGTTCTGTATAAGCTCGTTTTTGGAAGCGCCACGCGCCTTTTGGCATACGCACAACTCGTACGAGCGTTGACGCGCTGCTATACTCGTATAAGCGCGAGCCGCCAGAACCGCCGAAATATGCCCATTTACGTAGGTCCGGTATTTATAAGCGTGTAATGTAGCGCGTGTGTAAGCGCGTATGCAGAAACGACCGTATACGCGCAGAAAAATACGCTGATTTGACACCGCCCTTAGTGACGATATTGCTGTTTCAATCATTCGTGCAATCAAAACTAAACAATGCAATTAAACTACTCCTATAGCCTTTCGCAGTTAACTACTAGAAACGCCTCTCCTAGTTTGTGTCACAATAGCAATCTGATCATTAGGAGGATTTGGCCTGCTATACCACGCTGGCCAGACGCTCGATAAAGGGTTTAATATCGAGTTTTCATGGCAAAAATACTATTTGCATCGTGTATTTTCCTTAGTCATGTCTTACTACCCCTACTAAATAAAATTAGGTAGTTACAATTTGTGTCAAGTCATCACACGGAGAAACAAAAACGCCACAAAATAAATTCCACAAGGTCAACTTAATGTCTAAGGAGATGATAATTACAAGTAACGTATAAATGTCTAGGTATTGTTAGCTTTATTGCCAAAGACCACCACCACCTAAGTATATTTTCCATTAAAATCTCATTAGACGCAATATTGCACTTCGCTAAAGCTTAAAAAATTTAGAACATAAAGTGCTGAAACGAAATTTATACTGCCATATTGCAGCACATTACTTGGTGAAGACGTTTACTTATCTCTCGTATGCAATAATATATGTGGCAAAATTTCCACGAAATAGAATCGTAAAACATATTTCTCCGGTCTACCGTAAACTTAGGATACAGAAAACAATGTAAGGAACGTTTGAAGACGAAATAATCTGCGCACAGATAGTGTTATAAAACATGTATGGTAGAGCGCGCTGGGCGATCCCTGTGGGTCTCGCGGGCCGCATATCTATCCCATCACCGAGTCAATCTTTTATACACCTCACTATGAATGTATATAGGCAAAATATACATATAGATAGCGGCAGATATGCTAGCGGTAAGTGCAAAATAAATTTGCTGTTATCTTTCCTTCAGGCAACCAATGGTGGGCAGCCAGGAGTATTTATGTAACGAATCCTGATCGTGTCACAGACTAACCACGATTGGCGTTAGCTTCACCGAAAATTTGAGACAAAGGTATATGTATAATTTATTAAATAGGCGATAGTGGCCCGCTGCATTAATACGTACAGTCAAACAAGTCGGCGGTGGATCAGTTTGAAAAAAAATCCCTTGGCTCGCTCATCGAGTGGAGGCACACTAGAAACTGGTTTTGTATACGAGTGTCAATGTGTGTGTAAACTAGTGCTGGAAGCAGCGATGCCTTGCTGAGCGATTCTCGCCCTTATGGTGGTCTAGCGGGAAGTTGTTCGATTGTACCTATGTGTACAAATCGCGAAAGATTTGGCTTTTCATGTTTCTGTTCAAGCCTATCAATAGACTTCACACTACTTGATGGTCTGTGAGTGAAATCTTGCAGTGAAAGGCTCTATGCCTATTACTCATATTGCGAATGTGCCGCGCCTGACTTGAGAGGTACTCTTTTACTTCTCGCTGATAAAACCTTGGATTAAAAGAGATCTCTACACTGTCACTACTTTTGCTTTGACAAAAAAAAAAAAAAACGTAAAGGTAACCTATCTTTTTTTGAGTAGGTACCTAAAATAGCACCGAGATACTCTGGGCACTATCGTCATAAACTTGCCTACCAAAATCAACACTATTCGATCGAGAAATAGTACAATCATCATCCTCTTAGCGTTATCCCAGTTTCAATCTGGGGTCCGCTTTCTAGTCTAACCGGATTTGGCTGAATATTAGCTTTTCCACAGAGCAACTGCCTGTCTGACCTCCACAACCCGAAGGGATAGCAATATTCCATGGTTAAAGACTAGTGTCAGTTTGCTTAGAAGGTACTGACGCCCTGTAACGACTGTCAAAGATCTTCATAACAACCGGGACCGACACGGCTTAACGTGCCCTCCGAGGCACGGGACAAGCGATAATTAAACATTCAATATGCACATAACTCCGAAAAGTCATTGGTGCGCGCCGTGGATTCGAACCCGATACCCTCTGCATGGCAGTCTGTTGGTATATCCACTCGGCTATCGCCGCCGCCGAGAAATAGTACAAAATAGTACTGTAGTGTGTAATTGATGTAATGTACCTATGTTATACTTGTGTATGTGTATGTAATCAACATGTCTATTTAATCATGTGTAATCCTAAAATATAGAGAGTATTATTAGAGCAGTCAGTGGTATCATTTCTCTCCCAAATACCTTCGCCTTTACATGGCGACCCTGCCTACGGGCGTTCGCGCGCGCATCAGATCTCGTTACTTGCGTTACCGACACCTCTATGCCATATAAGGCTCGTGCTTCAAACAATCGGACTTTGGTGAGCAAGTTTAAAGATGTTTAAATTATTAGTAGTAATTACGCTCGCTATTACGATACGTCGTGTTCGTTTCTCTGTGCAAAAATACTACAGTTTCGAACTAAACAATGGGTGCCAAGCAAACTAAAGAGGAGACCTTAGTGGTGCAAAACACAGTTGGCGGTTCCAACAACTTACATCTAGAGGATTTAAAATCCCATGTTTCTACAATCACTATACTGCTAGCTATAGTGGTGCTGGTGCTGGGAATCGGCGTTTTATACTATATTCTGCAGTTGTACCGGCGTTGTCATGTACGCTGGATAAGCCAGGAAATATACAGGCGTTCAATATCTCGGAGATCGAGTTCGAGGCGGACTGGCCATTCTCCTGAAAAAGGATTACATGGGCGACCCAAGGTTGAGATGGTATGAAAACAAAGATAGCGGTTCACTACGTACCTACATCGGCTCTCGGCTACAATCTATGATCCCTAGTATGTTAAAAGTGTCAAAAGTGTTAAAAGTGAATATCTAAGTGACGAGTGAAATTTGGTTAAATGTGTAAATAACAAAAAAAAAAAAATTTTTAATCGTTCGGCTTAATCTTAAATAAAACGTAACCGCGAAGTGTAAACCGTTAAATATTACAACAACAAAGCGCGTGAAATGGACTTTGAACTATATAATTATAAGTGCATAATCGTAATATTTTACTCTCAGCCCTGAATAATAAATAAAAATATGTTATGTTTACGTATATCTAATAATATTAGTGTTAATTATGGTAAGTTATGGCACATACCTTAGAAACTTTATATGAGGAACTCAAAGCTATTAAAACATATTTGATAAAAATTGGCCCTGACCGTAGGCGTGGTAATATATTAGAGAAAAAGTTGTCTGAAGCAAAGATAGTTTTTGAAAAATATACTAATGTAACAGACTTAATTTTAGCTGATATAAAAAAGGGTAAAGTGGATCAAAACGAGCAAATATTAATTGATAAATTTTGTATTGATTTTGTGTCATTGTATAATCGAATTTTAGAGTTGTGTTCAATGGCTAGTACTAGTAATAGTAGTAATACTAGTGATAACAGTAACAACCAAGATATTAAGATGGAGTCTTTTAATTTGAAAGTAGCTCTGAGTTTGTTACCTATGATTACAATTGATAATGAATGTGCCTATAAACAATTAATTGATAATATAGAATATTATAGCTCACTATTAATTAAGGATGAGTGTAAACTAAATTTAATTCAATTCGTATTAAAGAGCAGGTTGTCTCAGCATGCTAAATTACAATTGAAATCTGAGTATACAAAAGTTGAGGATTTAATTACAGATATGCGTAGGGTTTTATTGCCTCAAAAGTCACCTATCGCAATCCAAAATAAGATACAGCAATTAAAACAAAATAATTTGTCTGTTGAGGAGTATGGTAATCAGCTTTCAGAACTTTTTGTGGACCTTACGGTATCACAAGCCAAAGGAGATTTGCAGACATATAAAATAATTAAACCTCTCAATGAAAAATTAGTAATTAAAAAATTTGCCGATGGCTTGCGAAACCGGCGTCTTTCAACTATTATTGCAGCTAGGAACTACGAGTCGATGAAGGACGCGATACAAGGTGCGAAGGATGAGGAGACATCCACGGCTGGTACGTCTCCAGGTTCCGGTGAGATCCTAGGTATGTATTCTCCGAGAGGGAGACAACAGAATTATCGTGGCCTTCGTAATAATTATTATAATAGGTCATATTTTTATAGAGGTCGTAAAAATGATTCCAGTGCTTATCGCGGTCACCACAACTATCGAGGGGGTGCGCAGGCGCAGCAGCAGAGCCGCGGTGCCACTCAGCGTGGTCGAGGATCATCGCGTGGTACAAGTAAGTCCTACCATAGAAACCGCGGTAACCAAAGGATATGCCAAAACTATTCAAATAATCGTTCGGTTCAAGTTTTAACAGATTCTGAAAACAATGAGACAATAAATCAGTTTTTTCGTGAATAATAAGATTATTTTAGCTACTGATACTAATTATTACATTAAGTTGTCGGCAAATAGCATACCATTTTCGTGGTTAGTGGATACCGGCGCTACAATTTCGGCGTTGAAATATAAGTATGTTCTAGAACAAAACTTTCCACTCCATAAAAAGGACGTAATTATAAATGGAATTGGTGGCAAAGTCCATGCAATTGGATATGTATATTTAACGTTGACTTCGGGTGAACATTGCCTTAAATGTATTAAGTTTTATGTATTTGATTCTCTGCCATGTAGGGCAAATGGCATCATCGGTCAAGACTTTCTTAGTAAACATAGTTCTATATTAGATTTTTGTAATGAAACTTTTACATTATGGACACAGAATAATTTTAAATTAGTTTTACCTTTACTAAGATATAATAACTCGTTTGTAATTTCACCAAGATGTGAATCTATACATTACTTTCAGACAGAGTTTATTGACGAGTGTGTGGTACATTCTAAGGAAATTAGTGAGGGTGTATTTTTAGCTAGTTGTATTGCTAAGCCAGTAAACGGTCTAATACCAATTAAGATATTAAATACCACGGATAAGTCTTGTACATTATCTAACGTCAATCCATATATAGAAAAGTTAAGTGAATATAACATTTGTAATTTTGATAAGTCAGGAAATGATGCAATTCGAGTAAAACAATTATTTTCAGCTTTGAACTTGAAACATCTCAATAAGGAAGAACAAATATCGATTGAGAATTTGTGCGCTAAGTACTCGGATATTTTTTATTTGCCAGGAGACAAACTGTCTACAACTAGTATTTATAAACATTCAATTAGTTTGAAACCAAATGTTGTTCCTGTATTCACTAAACCCTATCGTTTACCACATTCTCAAAAGGGAGAAATTAAACAACAAATTGATAAAATGTTAAGTGAAGGGGTCATTGAACCTTGTCAAAGTGAATGGTCTAGCCCCGTGTTACTAGTTCCGAAAAAGACGGATTCAACCGGTCAGAAAAAGTGGCGATTAGTTATTGATTATCGTAAATTAAATAATTGTATTGAAGACGACAAGTTGCCATTACCTAATATTTCCGAAGTACTCGATTCACTTTCTGGTTCAGTTTATTTTTCACATTTAGATATGTATCAAGGTTATTATAATATAAATCTTGAAAAAAATAGCAGAAAGTACACTGCATTTTGTTCAGGACAGTATCAGATGACTCGAATGCCCATGGGGTTGAAAACGAGTCCAGGATCTTTTTCTAGAATGATGACTATGGCCATGACTGGATTAACATACGAAAAATGTCTGGTCTACTTAGATGATTTGGTGGTCTTTGGAAGACAATTAAGTATACATAATAGAAACCTACAAGATGTATTTGAGCGGTTAAGAAAAGTTAATTTAAAACTTAACCCTCAAAAATGTCAATTTTTGAAGAAAGAGTTGCTTTATTTAGGCCATGTAGTATCTGGCGACGGCGTATTACCTGACCCGGATAAAATAAAAGTTGTACAAAATTATCCGTGTCCGACTAATGTAGATGAAACTAGGAGATTTGTTGCCTTTGTTAACTTTTATAGGAAATTTATTCCAAACTTCGCAGAGTTAGCCTATCCACTTAATAAATTATGCCGTAAAAATGCTTCTTTTGTATGGAACGAAAAGTGTCAATACTCATTTGAAAAATTAAAAGAAAAAATATTATCTCCACCGGTTTTACAATATCCCGATTTTTCTGAACAAAATGAATTCGTTGTTCAGACGGATGCTTCTAATTACGCAATCGGTGCAATTTTATCAAATAAAAATGGAAAGCCAGTAGCTTTCGCTAGTAGGACACTAAATAAATCTGAAGTGAATTACCCAACTATTGATAAGGAATTGCTAGCTATAGTTTGGGCAATTAAACATTTTCGGCCATATTTATATGGGAAACATTTTAAAATCTTGACAGATCATAGACCTTTAATTTCTTTATTTAACATGAAAGACCCATCTAGTAGATTATTTAAATTTAGGTTACTGTTAGAAGAATATGATTTTACTATAGAACATGTTAAGGGTTCGGATAATACGGCTGCAGACGCATTATCTCGAATTTCCATAACATCTAATGATTTAAAACACATGCATGAATCATGTGTCTCGGTTATGACTAGAGCTCATAAAAGAAACTTGACTGACAATACTTGTAATAAAGATACGAGTAGTACTTCTACAGTTTGGCCTGATCAACCAAACGTCTCTCGTATTAGTTTGAACGAATCTGTAGAATTACGTTTCATTGATGCTTACAAGCTAGAGGAGTATAGGAAAAATGGTACTATAAATAAAGAGAGTAAGATTTTTATATATGTTCCTAATGAAAGAACTATATATGTTAAATATGTATCTTCTCCATCACAAATATCGCGAGACGAATTTGTGAGAGAGTTACAAGACTTTTGCAAAAGTATAAATATTACTGAAATATATTTAATAAAAAGTAATAAGAATAATATTTTTATAGAAAAGTTATTAAATGAGATAGATAATACAAAGGATTGGACCGGTCCCCAATTACATATAGTAAAGGATGTACATCGAATAGAAAATAAAGATGATAAACGAGTAATTTTGAACGATTTTCATCTCTTACCCACGAGTGGCCACGCGGGTGTGAGACGAATGTTCAATAACATTAAAAAATATTATTATTGGACAGGATTAGAAAATGATATTAAAGAATTTGTCAAAAGATGCGACAAATGTCAAAAACAAAAATATTCTACTCATAATATTAAGCAACCAATGGAGATAACTACCACAGCGCATACTGCGTTTGAGAAAATTTATATTGACTTAGTAGGACCTCTAGACAGAGATACTTATAATTATAGTTATATTCTCACGTTACAGTGTGAACTAACTAAATATATTGAGGCCTATCCTTTAGTTACTAAGACAACAGAAGAAGTCGCGAAAGCATTAGTCAATAATTTTATATTAAGGTATGGAGTACCGAAGGTGATAGCGACAGATCGTGGGACAGAGTTTCTCTCATCAACATTTAAGGAGGTATGTAAACTTTTGAATGTCAAACAGTTAAACTCTACTGCTTATCATCACCAAAGCATAGGTGCCTTGGAGAACACACATAAACATTTAAACTCATATCTTCGTATTCAAACAGACAATCACCCTGAGACATGGAGTACATGGCTCCCATTTTGGTCATTTTGCTATAATACTTCGGTTCATTCATCTACTAAATATACTCCTTACGAGTTAGTTTTTGGTAAAAAGTGCTGTTTGCCTAGTAATTTTACGAATATAAATAGAGTAGATCCACTCTATAATTATGATTATTATCCATTTGAATTAAAATTTAGACTACAAAAGTCTTTGAAAGATGCTAGAGACAACCTTCTCAAAAGTAAATTAGAACGAAAAGAGCGATATGATAAAAATGTAAATCCAACAACTTATCATTCTGATGACTTAGTTTTAGTTAAGAATAATATGTGTAATAAATTAGATTGTGTTTATTCTGGGCCATATAGAGTTATTTCTGACGAGTCACCGAATGTCAAAATATTAAAGAATGGAAAAGTAGATGTTATTCACAAAAATAGAACTAAATTGTACCACCAACAGTAATATTTTAGATATTACACAAAGTTTTTATCTTTTATTTATAATTTGTATACCTATTTTTAAAACTACTGAATCAGTTATGTATTAAATTAAAGCGTATAGTATTTTTACGTACCATTAGGTAAGGATAATAAAATAAAACAAAATTGTAATTTTATTTTATTTTTACACCGCCTTGGGAGGTGTAGTGTGTAATTGATGTAATGTACCTATGTTATACTTGTGTATGTGTATGTAATCAACATGTCTATTTAATCATGTGTAATCCTAAAATATAGAGAGTATTATTAGAGCAGTCAGTGGTATCATTTCTCTCCCAAATACCTTCGCCTTTACAGTACAAAATAAATACTCCCGTCGGCATGGTACTAGAATAATGACTTCATAATATATATTGCTGTTTAAGACATTTTAATGTTTCTGTTTTAAAGATATTTTCCATACAATTATCTTCCTTATAGCAAATAAAGATTTATCCCCCAATTACCGTGATGCGGAAAGAATCTACGAGGACATATATTGTAAAATATACATGATACCTGTTTATTGAACAGTAGGCATGTATTATATAAATGCAGTTTCGTATCAACTTCATTTGAAACGTAAATTTTATTTAAAAGTAGAATAAGTGTATTTACAAAATAAGTTAATAAAAAAAATATTTTCTTTAATAAAAATATTCTACGTTTTAGAAATTATTATAGAAAAATTGTTGAAACGCGTTCGAGCTTCGGACCAATAATTAATTACATGAACCGTAGAAAAAGTAAAACACAGCGAGACTATAAAAAGTTTATATTGCGATTACTTTAAACACATAGCATCGCACCCCAGCTCAGTTTCTTTTCTTAATTGGCTGCTGAAAAAGAGGAACTGAAACGTTGGGAACTGTGTAAGTACATATAATCAAATACAGACAAACACTAAAATATTTTACGGCATAATTAATAACAAAAATGTTTATTTGCAAGCTGTGATTATACATATTACAGTGTAAGACGTCCAGCCTGTGTTCTTCACACATCACACAAGTTTTGTCGTAGCCCTAGAAGCCGACTGCCGGTTTAGTAGTAGGTTTAGTATTCAGGTTTTACAAATGCTTGGTTGTCAAGCAAAGCGGGATAATAAAATATTTTATTTTATTTTTATCTACTTATAAGTAGGTTTTGCCGCCATTGTATATTAAAACATACTCAAAGCGTATTCTATAATTTTATTTAAATAAAATATCCCTCTACCAAACTACCCATTAATATAGTCGTAATAATTGTTATTTTCTCTAACTAATATTACTGTTAAGATATTTAACGTAGTAAGTACATGTTGAATCAATTTGTTGTTTCGTAAGCTCAGATTTAGAAAGCAATTAGCCCACTTCCAGCGAGTAATAGCTACCGTCAACAAAAACCAGACGTTGCTATTATTTACGAAATCTTTCATCTGGCACCTTTGTTTTACATAGCTGTGAAAAAATGAGCATGATAGATTTATTTTCTAACAAACAACGTGGGTACGAGTACATATGTATGTTTAGCAAGACGTATAATCTACTAGTGCCTCCCGCAGTTTCAAACGTTTATGATGTGCAAGTGCAAAGGTGTATGGTTGCCTTTCTATATTTTTAAAGCCAAATGTTTAACTATGAAATTTACAGCCGTCATTTAGCCGTGGCAGTTCAAAATAATTGCCAGGTAAGCAACGCACACGCGTCTTATGCGCAGCTTACCTTTATGTGAATGGATAGCAGCGCAAGCGCAATAGCATATACATAAATGAAATGAAATGTATGTTATTAATAGACAGACAAGTGCGGCCTAATTTAAAGTTCTGTTCCTTGAATTTGAATCCTCGAGATTCTCTTACATACTAACAAGCTACCAAACGTTACCTCTTCAAAAGTTTTTATAATATTAGTATTCATTCAGTCTTAAAAAGCTTTCATTAAATGGTAATCTACCATCAACATTAACTATTTTGAAGTATGTGTCATTACAATTTGACAACAATCATAAAATTAAATAATCATACTGATTTGCTTTCGCTTTGTAATTACTTACTTACGAAGTGATGGGATCACCAAAAACAATTTTGATACAATTTATAAACAATCGAGTATGACCAAGGTGGAAAAGCCGTGACGTCCTTTAAACGTATTCTCTAATAAAGCCGCTCTCTGTACAGCAGCAAAGAATTAAAAAAACAGTTAGTTAAATGAGGCTTTGCGAAACTGGCTGATTTATTTAGGCTTAAAAGTACTTATCTATTAGGGAAGTAGTACTGAGGCTACGTTTCCAACTGACGGCGTAGTATTAGGCTAATGCCTATGTGGTCACTTCGCCAATTAATATTGCGCCGATTGAATAAGTTCGAATCCCACACGGAGCTAAATAATGTATGTAATGCATAATTTATTCCTAGCTTATAAGAAGTATTACATCTTAACTAGAGGACGCCCGCAGCTACACCTGCATTTTTTTTATTTACCCGTTTTGGCCGATCCCGTGGGAATTTCGGGAAATCCCTTCTTAGTGCATCCCTACGGTCCCTAAGGAACATACATGCCAAATGTCAGCTTCCTGCGCCCAATAGTTTGGGCTGTAGCGTGTCTGTCAGTCAGTCAGTAACGCAAGGATTTTATATATTAAGATAACATCGGGGTTGCTCACAACAAACAGCGAAACAACAACTTAAGCTCCTAAACCATGCATTTTCAGAAGTAGCCCCCAGGTGACCTGATACTGACAGATCATCCGCTCCACTCATCTATCTAGCACATCTTTGATGGATCCGCTGCCTTAATGTTAAATGAATATCATAATAAGACGGACAATAAGTGGAAACGCCAAAACATTCACATTATAGGTGATTTGTGGTGATCATAGTAAGTAGCGCTCATAGCGAGACTTGGCTTGCCGTTCGTAACAGATCGGCAAAGTTAAGCAACACTGGCACAGGTCGCCACTTGGATGGGTGACCAAGTGTAGCATTTACATCTGAGCGCTAACGTGCTTCGGAGGGCACGTAAAGCTGTCGGTCCCGGTTCTTGTCTCAGGATAAGAATCGTTAGGCCATGTCGGAGGCCTTCGGGCGGTCTGAAAACTCCGACACTAGAGTTGGCTACACACTCACACGAAAAACAAAACAAAAGTAAGCCAAACTGTTGTGGACAGTCTATTCGTCGTGCAACAATGTACGAAGTTTATAAATTATGGTTGTAACAGATGTAGTTCAAGATATATGCATCCAATAGACCCTTGTTCAAT
This sequence comes from Euclidia mi, assembly GCA_944739405.2. Lineage (NCBI taxonomy): Eukaryota > Metazoa > Arthropoda > Insecta > Lepidoptera > Erebidae > Euclidia > Euclidia mi. Next base: position 20,653,020 of record OX123185.2, read on the forward strand.
AGAACATCGTGTGTGTGTAGGATAACTTACAAAGGGCCATCTGGAGGCTGCAATAGTTGGGGTGGTCAAACCGAGGATGTGTGGTGGGTTCCTCTTTCCTTCCATTAGGTTACAATGGAGTTCCGCCAAGTAACGCCTGATGCAATCAACTATAATAAGTATTTTTTAATTCATATAAATTACACAATAGTGGTCATCGCACAAAGATATTTTCTAAATCGTAATCGACTGCTATCCTTCTACACTGCGCACAGGAAATTCCCATCCCCTAAGATTCTTATAATTTCTTTTTTGCTTGTTCTTCTTCTTCAGTAAACACTTAAATTTGATGGCAGGAAAAATAGGCTGTTTACACGAAATAAATAATTTCACAAAATTGTCTTTCATTCACCACACAACTTCACGTAGCACCTTATAAAAGCAAAATTATGAACAGCAGAGATTGAAAAAGAGATCACCAGCGGTACTTAGTATAATATCTAACAGCCAGCATATACATACATACATAGACTCATATAACTTTTACGAAACACCTATTAAGACGATTGTTAGAAGTTGAGGAAAAATTTGGTGCTTTATGGCAAGGAGCGATGAAAGAATATTGCCATAAGACGAAACTTGGCAGCCATTATGGTGATTATAATAAATTGCCGTTGCGTTGTGAACTTTGAGCAAATCCTTTTTGTAATTGGAGCACGTCGTATATTATTATTATACGTCTTAAAAAACTTAAGTTCCAGCAGGAAGTCAATAATCGTATGTGGTGATTTTAATGTTAACTTGTTAGAACAATCACCAACTTGTACTAGGTTAGTTAGTTTATTTATGTCATTTAATTTGAATGTTTTATTTTCTGAACCAACCAGAACTACCTCACATTCTTCTACATGCTTAGATAATATTTTTTGCAATTGTTTGTACTTAAGTAAAGCTGTTTTGAGTGACTTGACATCGGATCACTGTGGACAAAAGGTTGTAATTCCAACTAATACAACCCCTACAGTACAAAAAATCACATGTAGGCCTATGACCTCTGCTCGCCTTAATCGTTTTAGTGATGATGTTGCTGCTAAGATCGCCAGCATTGACTTAACTCACGATGATCCAGATGAATTATATAAGTGGTTATTTGATGTTATTAAAAATGAGTACAATAAAATTTTTAAGCAGAAGACATTTGCCAAGAGCTCTAAAGTTAAATTTTGTGATTGGGCAACAGTAGGAATATACAAAAGTAGATCTAGGTTGTATGATCTGTATGGTATGAAGCAATACAATTTTAATCCTTCATTTATTGAATATGTAAGAAATTACTCAAAAGTTTTTAAGAGAGCATGTGCTTCAGCTAAGTCTATATTTATAAGTAATAAAATTAAAGAATCCAAGAACAAAATAAAAACAACTTGGAACATTATTAACAGTGAGACTGGTCGAGCTAAGATAGTAGATAATAGCTATGAATTAAAATGTAATGGAGAAATAATTACAAAGAAAATTGATTTTGCTCAGACTTTTAACAACTTCTTCATAAACATACCAGTGAAAACAACCAAGTGTTTAGACTCATGCCCAAGCAAAGCAGAGATGTTAGTTAGGGGCAATGTGAATGAGTGTGATGTGCTGTTTAATTTTAAATACATTGACACCAATGACATCCTCTAGACATTCAAGACCATCAATATTAAGAAATCTATTGACTTATGGGGTATTTCAGTTAGTCTTGTTCCCCAAATCATTTTTAGCATAGCTCCATATTTAGCTGCAATATTTAATAGATGCGTGGACATAAAGGGGTATTTCCTGATTTAATGAAACACAGCAAGGTGATACCACTTTTCAAAAAAGGATCCAAGAGCGACCCTAGTAACTTTCGTCCAATTTCTATCTTGCCTGCAATCAGTAAAATTTTTGAAAAGGTTATTTTGCATCAGTTAGAGAGCCACTTTCTCACAAATAATTTATTGCACAGTGAGCAGTATGGCTTCACTAAGGGTCGCTCCACCGTTGATGCCGGTGTAATTCTATTAAAACATATCTTTAACGCTTGGGAAAATTCGAAGGATGCCATTGGTGTTTTTTGCGACTTGTCAAAGGCTTTTGATTGTGTTGAACATGATACACTTTTACGTAAACTCAACCATTATGGTATTCGAGATAGCGCACTCAATCTTGTTGCCAGTTACCTTAGAGATAGAGTTCAGTATGTAGATGTTAGTGGAAGTAGGTCTCAAGGTTTGCCAGTGGGAATGGGCGTTCCACAGGGCTCTATTCTTGGTCCGTTTCTTTTTTTAATATATATTAATGACTTGCCATTCTTTGTTAGAAATCTATGTGATATTGTTCTTTTTGCTGACGATACTTCACTTATTTTTAAAGTTGATCGTAATACAAGTAACATTGACAGCGTAAATAATTCTCTTGCGCAAGTACTACATTGGTTCACGACAAATAATTTGCTACTCAACTCTGGCAAAACAAAATGTGTGAAATTCACTTTGCCGAATGTCAAAAATGTTCTTGCTAATATAATTTTAAATAACGAAACAATTAACCTAGTTGATTCAACTGTATTTTTAGGTTTAACTTTAGATTGTAAGCTTCAGTGGGGTGCCCAAATATCCTGTCTGGCAGTCAAACTTAGTTCTGCAGCATTTGCAGTTAGGAAAGTTCGCCAATTCACAGACATAGATACTGCTAGACTAGTTTACTTTAGTTATTTTCACAGTGTAATGTCTTACGGGATACTATTATGGGGTACGGCGGCCGATATTCAGACAATTTTTGTTATTCAAAAGAGGGCCATACGTGCAATATATAAGTTAGGTGCTAGAGATTCTTTACGAGATAAATTTAAAGAAGTAGAAATATTTACAGTTGCATCGCAGTATATATTTGCTAATTTAATGTACGTTAAGAAAAACTTAACTCTTTACCGTAAAAATAGTGACTTGCACAAAGTGAACACAAGGAATAAGCATAAACATGTGGGCACTAACTACCGTCTACATAAAGTTCATAACTCATTTGCGGGACTCGGTATACAATTCTTCAACAAATTACCTCTGGAAATAATGAATTTACCTCTGCACAAATTTAAAACCACTACTAGGAATTTTCTTTTAAAAAGGGGTTATTACACTATTAAAGAATTTCTAGATGACAAGACATCATGGGTCTAGTTGATTTTTTTTAAATTCACCATTATTGTTATTTTTATGACTGTGTAAAATACTCTCTTCTTAATTAGTAACATGTTAAGTGGAGGTGCCTCGTGAACACATGATTTTTGCAGGATTTGGATATTATTATGATTAGTTGAATGTAGTTTAACATTATTTATTCCTGATCATATCGTTATTCACTTGTCACCTTCACAAAATTCTTTCTACATTTGCATTCCTTCACGCGGTCCACTGATTTATGTTAATAATAACGATCTGGAAACGATCATGCTCACTAAAATGTCATTTCTTGTGGTGGCGTCGTGTGTCGGGTCATCCCTGTCCCTCTAATATGGCGAGAGGGATGATGGCTGGCAAAGGCGTCATACTCGTGAACGGGTGCTACTTGCGATGACTGGTCGATGACGGTCTTGCGGGCTGGTATTAGATTTTAATCTTTAACTGCATCATTTCCATCATGGGTCTGATCTCTTTCGCGGATTGCCTGCATTATTAGGTATATATAATGTAAGTGGATGCTCCTGTTTCACCATGTCTATTCTGAGGAGACTAACCAAATGAACATCAAAAGTATTATGCTTGAGTATTATTATGTACAGTAAATATATACAAGTGATATAGAAGGTGTAACAGTTGCAGCACCTTACAAAATGTAAATTATGTGTATTATGCAAAACCTGGCGAAGAAAAAGAGTGACCGTGAGTTTTATTGCCCGTTCTTTCTCATGGTTCTACCTATTGCTTTGCGAACGTGGCAGTAAATGTAGAGTCTTTAAGTAATTATTTTATAAATTTATTATTTTGACGTTCATAAGCGTCACATTGTGACCCAAATGAATAAACGATTTTGAATTTCAATTTGAATATTAAATATAAGACAAACAAGAAAGTAATCAAATAATAGACTGAGCCTGAGGGTTTTAGTTTGTTTGAAGAAGGGTTTGTATCATAATATTTGTATATTGTGATTGATTTACTCGTTTTTAGGGTTTCGTAGCCAAAACGGCAAAATGCGGCACTCTTATAGATTCGCCATGTCTATCTGTCTGTCGGTCCGTATGTCAGTCACTTTATGCTGAAACTATTGAGACTACAGATTTGAAAATGGATAGGTAGATATTGTATTTTGTGAACCGCTTCACGATAATATGTAGGTATACAAAAATAAAATTAAATTCTGAACCAAAGAATTTTCCATCATCATAAAAGTTCAAAATTACGGGTATTTGAATAAAATAAATAATCTGTTTCATTTCCGTTTCAGCCAGGTTACAGTTTAATTTTAAAATAACGTATGATAAAATAGCCCTGAATCAAATAAAATAATAATATATCTAACATATTTTGCGTATTATTCAAGTGTTTACTTTACCATTATTAATACTACTTCTTCATAATTATCTTGCAACGTACTCTTATAGGCCAAAACCTCCATCAGGAGAGGCTTAAGTCCAGCAGTGGACTGAAAAAGGCTGTTGATGTGATGTGTGATGTGTACTCTAATAAATGCGCAAGTTTGTAATGATGTATAATGAAATACGAATATAAACTTTCGTGATCATCTATACGTGTTTTCAATATCGGTTACTCCAAACAAAGGTACGTGGTATATATCCCGAAAGACAATTAAAAGTAAATGAATAATGATGTTTGTAACTTTTTTACGCAAAAACTACCGAAGGGCTTTTGTAAATAAATTGCAATGATAAAGTAATAGGGCCATTTTTTTATACAAAATCAAATAACAGAGTAAGACTATAACCCATATTCTACTTCTACTTTTAACATTGAAATCCACATCTTGGTCATATTTGTGTTTGAGAAATCAACTTTTCTAATCATAATTGAAATAAAGAATTTCGAAAGAGTATTTGTTTACTCTTATCTCACTATTAAAATAATATGAATAACAACATGCAAAGTAAAATTTTCCCAAAATACTACGTCGAAAAGAGTTGCCGGGCGGAAAATTCCGCTGTAAAATATAGAGACAAGGACACTATGATTATTTTAAGAACAAGTCCTACATAATATTATTATTTTCGAGATCCCAAAACACACGCATTGTTTATTCAGTTGCTGTTGATTTATTTCCTTCAGATCATATAATTATAAATAATATGAAAGTCTGTCTATATGTCTGTTATTATAGAGGAAATAAATAAAAGAAAAACACTGACAACTTTTTATAAATCAATCACTAAGGAACTGTAAGAAACTTTCATTCTCTATTTAAGCTCCAAATACGGTAAGAAGTTTTGTCACACATCCATCTGTTATGTTGTTAAATAATCAAAGTACACTACTTGCAATAGTAAGTATACTTTTTTTGTCGACAATACTTAACCACAGGGGCAAACTAGGGCAACAGTTGGTGATTCCATAATAATAATATTCTTTTTCTTTCTCAGGTATTATCACGGAATATAAATCTACGGAGCTAAAGTTACTTCACAAAAAATAAAAGGTAAGATCTGAGATAAAAGTTACGAAAGTAATACGACAAATTCACGGAGCTGTGAAATATTAATTTGTAATGAAGAGTGACTCTTATGACGTCACCGACCCTTGCTCGCTAAGAATCTTGTGCCGTTTCAACACTTGACAGCGCTACTTTAAGACCTTTAAAACATCGGAGGAGCAACTATTTAATTATGTGCCAAGTTGAAGGGGTCATTGAAATGACTTAAGCCTAATCAGTTTTGTTTTTTATGAGTGTAAGAAGAGCAAGAGTGTTTGGGCAGTTCACGTGTGACTCGAAGACAAGATCTGCTTTCTTAAATTAAAAATAAGGGTTATGCCTATAAAGAAAACATTGAGTGCATCATTATTATGTCATATTGCTGACAATTTGAATCGTGATCAATATGAAATCAATTTTATTTAATACAGAAAACGATAACATCGTCATGATTTGCCTCCATAAAAAGTTGTAAACGCTTTGTAATTTAGGTGTTTCTCTCGCACAATAGTTCGTCAAGAAGCAAAGCAATCTTTCTTCTGTCTTTCTATTTTATACATATTGTCAGGTAAGCATGATGATTAATTCCATTTTGTTTAATACATATTAATCAATATCAGGATTAAAAAAAACATATCTATTGTACGGAAGGATTAATAGAAAATCTAGCCGCTTTGCGCACCAATAGCTATGTACGTCAATTGTTTTCAAACTTCATAGTATGTTCCATTAAAATCGGTATTACTCTACATCATCATCAGCCTGCAAGAGTCCACTGCTGGATAAAGGCCTCTCCAATGGCACGCCACTGAGCCCGATTTTCGGCTTTTCGTGTCCAGCCACTGCCAGCCACTTTGCGTATATCGTCACTCCACCTAGCCGGAGGACGTCCTACACTACGTTTGCCAACGCGCGGTCTCCACTCTAGAACACGACTACTCCAACGGTTATCGGTTCTTCGACATATGTGGCTGGCCCACTGCCACTTCAGCTTAGTAATTCTTTGAGCTATGTCGATTACTTTAGTTTTCTGTCGGATCACTTCATTACGAATTCGATCCTTCAGAGAAACTCCGAGCATAGCCCTCTCCATAGCTCGCTGAGCGACCTTAAATTGGTGGACCAGTCGCACCGTCAGTGTCCACGTCTCGGCTCCGTAAGTCATAACGTGTAGGACGCACTCGTTGAAGACCTTTGTCTTAAGGCTTTGCGGTAGGGGTGACGAAAAGACTTGACGGTGTTTCCTATATGCTGCCCAGCCCAGCCGTATTCTTCTGCCAGCCTCCTTCTCGAAGTTGTTTCTACCCAACTGCAAGCTTTTCCCAAGGTAGACGTACTCCTGAACAACTTTGAGAGGGACCCCATTTAGGGTAATCGGTTCCGGAGAGACATGTTCATTGAACATTATCTTGGTTTTTTCCAAGTTCATCCGGAGACCGATGCGAGCAGAAGAATGGGCTAGGCTACTCAGCATATATTGCAAGTCCTGCACGGTTTCAGCCACGATGACGATATCGTCTGCAAATCTTAGGTGTGAGAGGTACTCGCCATTTATGTTAATACCGCGTCCTTTCCAGTGCAGCGTCTTGAACATATCCTCCATAGCATTTGTGAACAATTTGATTATTTGAGGGAGATAACATCCCCTTGTCTCACACCTCGATGCAAGTGGATAGGTTCAGACTGCTGGTTCTATATTTGGACGGTCATAGTCGCGGCGTCATACAGACCTCTCAGCACTTGGACATATCGCCAATCGACTTGGCACCGTTGCAAGGACTCCAGAACAGACCAGGTTTCAAATTACTCTACACATTACTCTATATATGTATAACGTTTCATATACGTTATACATTAGAGATTTATGTATAAAATCTTTCTACGTAGCTTCACAAAATCAGCGCAGTATTATGAATTATAAAGCAACGCGGTGAATTATCTTTGATTATTCAAAAGCAACCCTGACTTGTGGTCTGTTGAGCGTTTAATAAAAGTGTAGCGCTGAACTGAGGCCATTGTGAAAAACTTGCTGTTTCTACTTTTATAAAAAACACGGTTATCCCCGAAGTGAAAAGAGAGAACTCGAAAAGTTGAAAAATCGTCGGTATTATTAATATACCGCGAAAGCGTGTTACAGGTACTTGGACGGTTAAATAGAGCCGGGGCCATTATGAAAACGCTAAGGTTTACACAAAATCACGCTGGAAGTGGTCTCCTAATTAGCAAAAATTCAGAGAGGTATAATTAAATCAAAACAATAGACGTGCTCCAATGTTTTACGGAGTTATCACTCAGCGTTACCCAACGTGTAAATGATGGTTTAACTCACAGTGATAACGCTGTTTTTCACTACAAGTAATATGCTTGCGCTATTCTCATTTTTGTAGGGAAACACAATGATCACATACCTTAAATGATCGCATCGCTTCAAACAATGCAATGATTAAAATACAGAATTAACGACATTTTACCCTGTGTTCGCGTTTAATAAATTATATAACTTTGAAATCATGAAACGCCTTCGTAAAATAAAAGCAAATATAACTTTAGAATAAATCCCGTTTGGAAAAGTATTTCAAGGAAGGTCGTTTATTGTGTCAATGTAACATTTCAATTCTTAGCTATGTAAAAGTTGTAGTAAGGGATGTCTTACTACAACTTAAATTAATTGGGACAGTTGTGAAAATAATTACCGAGCTAATGAAACTGTAATAATGACCTTATCAGCGTCTTGTAAAAGTAAGACTTTTCGAGAATAATAAGACCAAATCCTAGTCTATTACGAAGCCTTATTTTTTATCGGGCCTACTGTGCTATAAATAGATAGGTAACAAATATGTTTATACATTTATGTAGGTTGGTATACCTAGTGTGAGTGACAGAAATACGGATCGGCACCTTCTGCACACCAGATGGTTTCATTAATCTTCCTGTCTTACCGTTAATTGGATCGTAAAAATGTCACATCATCGTCTTCGTATGAGTGAGTATTCGTTTTTATACAAAACATAATCTTATACTTACATAATTTTATTATTATTAATCTAAGAATTAACTGTTGGGATATAAATCTGAATTGTTCAAAACATGTCTCATTTTAGTATAATATTATAATAGAGGGCCATTAACTATGTAAACACAAAAATATTTAAAGAATTAATGGTTTAAAACAGATCCTACCATTTGAAGCGATGTCAGATTAAAATCAAGCCTTTGAAACCGATTTGTATAAGAATGCGATGTCAAACAACACAAAACAAATTCCTTGAAACATTTCACCTGGTAAAAATATTTTAAGGTTTACACAGCAATTGTCGTCTATCATCAAAAGTGCCCAAAAATAAAATTGCCGATGCGACGACAATTATCATGGCTTTATTAATTCTCCCCATAGAAGCAGGTGAAGTCATTTATCGCGTTTGCTACGAACCATTACATGTGCGTGGATAAACTGCTACTGCTCTTAAGTGATAAAGCTATTGCTATTGTGAAAGAATATAGAATGTTTAGTTTTAACCGATTTGAATGCAAATATTTTAGCATCAATAAATATTTGATAGGTGGTAAAATTGCTTTGCCTTTGATAATAACATACCATATTGATGTGCACTATTGTATAAGATTTTTTACGTCAACACTTTCAAAGTGACAGACATAGGGTTTTCAACGTGGAATAAAAAACACAGATTTTACATCTTTACTATTTTACATATTTACATCTTTATTATTACGGTCTTTTAACTGACCGTGCGAGAAGTTTTCCTATCAAATATTAAATTTTAAGGAATTAAAAAGCTACGTTCAATTACCATCAGATAAGTATGCAGTTAAAATTGTAAACGGTAAACAAGAAATAACACTCAATCAACAGCGTAAAAATTAAATACAGTTTCACGCAATAAATCAAACCGAGCCCAAACAAGTGCATGGCCGGCGAGAAAAGTGAATACAGTACTATAACATATTAATAGCGACAATTCAACGTGAAACCACTTTAGAGCGTTAAAAGATCTGCGTGCTACACAAAAGATAAAAGCAATTCTTTTTCTTTTTAAGAATAAACAGCAAAAACATCCAGGGTGGCTTCTACGTTAATTATTTGTAACCTCATTCGATTCAACTCACAGTAACCTTTCGCTTGTTATCGCTTTGAGCAATCTACAGTGGGAAGACCCTAATTTCCGGTAAAACGAAAGTCGACGTATTCACTCTGAGGATTGTTCGGTGTCTTTTCCCCCCAACAGATACCTTCTTGAAACTCGTAGCAGTGAAGGAAATACGACATCAGTGCCGTTGTATTATTCAGTTACGTGAAGGCAGATGAAGTTTACACACTCACGCACGTACCCACCCGGTTTGATGTAACATTTTTTGTAGTGGTTTGTTACAATACGTATAAGAGCAATGAAAAGCCCGTTAGTTACCGTGGCCAACTCGCTAATACGTAGAATATTCGTCTCGTGCGTAGCACAACATGCACATTCCTTACGATTTATGCTTCACCGTTTAGAAAGCGTTTTAACTTCAAAATTTTAGAGATAGCGACGATGTTTTAACCCTCCGCGTAGCAGTTTGTAAACGTCTTCACATGTCTATCGCTGCTATTATAAGTTATAAAACAATGTATTGACATTTTATTAGATTGTTTAGTAGTTACCAAACCTATTAGTAATAATCGCCTGTTAACTTACGAAGTACTTACAATAACTCATTCTGTAGTACAGTTGAGTGAATTAACAATAAAGATACTTGTATTTGTAATTATAGCGACTCCGGGTTGCTAAGATTCCTTCTTCCCACAATTATTTTAAACCCAAACGTCTGACGATCTGATATTGCATTTTATTTTATGTAAATTTTATCTGAGGGTTGATTGTCACAACAAAAATAAGATACATTTAAGGCAAGTTGTTTTTATTTTATAAACAATTTTATACAGTACAATATCGAACTCAAGTTTTGCCTTTGTTGGAACGAAAGAGGAAAACAAAATAAGTGTTGCCCTAAGCTAAATTGTGTCATGTTTTCAAAAGTAAGCCAAATTATTTAATGTTATTCTATTTAAGGCATTTATCAAGTCCTATTACTAGTTACAGGTGAATAGTCAAATGTATCAGCACCATTAGAGGAAACGTGATCTCGGGGCAACTAAACCTTTTTTCTATTGTTTTTTTTAAATCTCTTAGTACTCGTAATGTAAATAAATTCCTTAAATGTGGACACGACTAATTAATTTCTTGCGAATAATGAAAGAGTCTTAAGAATTTAGGGACACTTTTTAAACACGTTTTTGAATATTACAATTGAAATATACTGATATACAGTATGTACTGGTAATAACAACATAAGTATTTTGCAATGTATATTTAGAATACTATCTCATTAGCACACAGCTGGGCAGCTTAAGCCATCGATCTCAGTTGGCGCAAAAATCTTTGATTATTGTTATGTACCCCTGAAACTCTCGCCAAAGTCTTTAAATATAAGTCCATGCCATATCATTATCCCTTTGTTTCGCGGAGATGACACACAGCAGTAGTTCTGCGAAAAAGCTAATATTCTGTCAAAGTTGGACCCCGGCGTCCAATGTAAAAGGCGCAAGGTCTTTGATGCAACTGAAATAACACTAGGACGATGATGAAAACATAGCAAGGTTCTGGTCACCCTAGAATTGAACATAAACTAAAATCACGGTAATAATCTCTAACAGTATTCTAACTCCATACAAACGCACGAAACTCGAGTTATAATTACGCGCCTCGAGCAAAGTACACCCTAAAGTACACAACAGTCGCGAACGTGCCGCAGTCACGAACGTGTTCTTTATTAAAATAATGATTATGGCAACGAGTTCTAGACTATATTGTGCTGTTTGAATTCTTCGTTAAGTCACCTAAAGATAAGATTTTTCAAATTCAAAATGCTACGTTGCAATGTTTAATCCTTAACTTATGCGTCAAAAGAAAATTATATACATTATTAAAAAAGTCGAAATTTGAATAGCTTAATCTATTATTATGTTGATATATTAAAAACATATTGTTATGATTGTAGTAATAATGTATACTAGCTGAACACTTTTACCTGCGTTATGGACAATGTATTATTTCATTGAAGTCTATGATTATTAGTACCTTAATTATTATTTTCAAAATGAAAGCGGATATGAATCTGCTTAATGTAACTTCTTAGTCTACTTAGTGTACATGATTTTTATTTGTGTGAATAAAAACATAATTAATATGAACCGTCCCAAAACTAGGAATTTTCGAGTAGGTAGATGTAATTAAAATACTCGGGGCAGGTGGCCCTATCGCTTGTTTACATCCGGCGCGTCTTTAGGCATATAACTCGGGGAGACGGCCGTTAGCATATTGTCGTGCTAAAACTTTGTCATTACATTAAGCTCAACTTCCGACAAAATAATTGCACTGTACTCAAAGCATTGAGTTCTGTTTTCTATCAACGTACTTATCCTTATACCAACAATCCAGTCGCACTAAAAATCAAAACGTAATAAAAATATATAATATATACTTACATATTTATAACATAAACATCAAGTACAATGCAGGCTCCCAGTACAAAAACGGAGGACAAAAGCTGGCGTCATGTGGAGTTGTTTCAGAGGGAAGTCGAGTCCCTCTCACAGTGAATTGTCTTATTGTGAGGAGAGCTTTATGACGAACGTACCACTTTCAAAGAAATATTGAATTCTTTAGTTATTGTATAATAAAGAAAACCTTATAGATGTTATATTGATTGAGGTCAGAATTTTAGTTTAGAGTTTTACTCAACAGCTTTTTTTTGTGCTTCTCCATCTTTAATTTTCTGTTGAACGGGCTAATTACTAAACTTCACGGTTTAAATGATTACCTATAGCGTATGGAAAAAAAATGACATAATTTTTATCCTGTAGTGACTATCTTGCACATTTATTTAACGCCTATTAAATATCGTAAAATTCTACACTTCATTATTCAAAAGAAAATGTGCAGAGTAACCGCTTTCATACAGTTACTTACAAACATTTGAATATCGAAGTCCTCTGATATCCGTACAAGATTTCCCTACTACAAAATATCACTGTTTAACAGAAAATAAGCGCTAAAACGACACTCATATACATGGGAACAAACAGAGCTGTAATTTATTTTAATAATGTTCGAGATGTCAGAGATTTGTCAACAAGTGCTGAGTCATTGTGATGGATAATGGCTGAAACCTTATTATGCTGAGAAATTGAGACGAGGTTAATACTCGGCTGTAAAACAGCTCAGATACAAAAAAACGTATAGATATTTTAGTACTTCAAGAAATATTACGCACTGGAAAGGTCATATGCTTATGACCTTAAGCGACGCAACTGCTGTTAAGCGACGCAACTATGTTACGTCTCCATATGCGGGTAGGCTTTTAACTCACTGTATTTGCGGTTTAATAAGGTATAGTATCTAATTATAATCATGTACCGGGAAAATACAAATAAATTCATAAATGTTGGCAGGCAGCCTCAACCTAGGCAGAGCCTGAACTATGAAAGCCATATAATATCATATACTCATATATTATCTGTATATACGTTTCATATAAAGCACAACCAGACATACCTACAAGCAGGCATAGTTATTAACTACTAGACCAATCGCTTAAACTTTTTACGTCAAGAAATACTCCGTTTCTCTTACATAGAGCTTTCACTAATTAGGCAGAGCAATTACCCTCTATTTTCTTATATCTAAACATTGCTAAGAATATTGAATACGTACCTCTGATTAACGCTTCACCGAGCTTCTCGCTTGATTATTCAATACCACTTCGTCGATACACAATACAAATATACACACACCCTCATCCTTAGATCACATCATTCAAATATCGGCATTGAGCAGATAACCCAATAAAGCATTTACTGTTGTAGTTAATTTGGTTTATTGCGAACAAAATAAATCATTATTCGTATTCGACGAGAGGCACATACAGTGACGTCGTTAGGGTAGATATCAACCGTCCGTCTAGGGCTGTCACATACTTCGCTCCGTTTATCTCCCCAGTAAGCCGACTACGAAAGCCATGTATCAAAAATGACCGGATTATGCTAAATACTTAATCTGTTTTGGAGTAGATCAAACAAGGCTTGCATACAAAATTACTTATAAAATTCCTTTCTAAGAAATGGAAAAATACGTGCCGACATTACACTTTTTGACACCAGGGCTGGTTAAGAGTGGAAATATGCAGCAGCTAGTTAATCATGGTTTACTTATAAAAAAAATTATAAGGAAATATTTTTGGCACAGTTCATACGAATTATTTTGTTGTAGTTCGAAGAAAACAGCTGTAGGATTTTTTTAGCCTAGGTCACGTTCGCACTATGTCGTACCGATTATTGTGTCGCTTAAATTGTGGTGGCTTGTATATTTAAATGGAAATGTTCACGTATAGGGCGACACGATTAACTGTCGTCGTATTATGGAGTGACGACAAATCATCGTCAATCACTTGGGTAACAGCAATAATACACGGTACAAACTGGCGTATCAATATTACACGGTTAGTTTATGTCAGAAAGCATAGTCGCTAAAACCAATGCCGATGGTTTATTTTAAAAATGGTTTTAATTTATATTTGAGCCATAAATGCTTCAGTGTATAGTTGTGATGCTTAATTCAATTGCCATATTTATATCCAAATCATGTTTGTGTACAAATGAACAGTTAGATGGAAACAGATTCTTTTCATGATCACAGCGGTATATATAGCCTATGATGAAACGTCCGAGCAAAATAAAATGTATTTCACTTTTTATGTATACGACTGTGATTTGCCATAATATGATACAATATAAAAATATACATAAATATGAGTAAAAACCGCGAAACATTGAAAGTACTCTACTCTACTCTATCATCATCATCAGCCTTTAACAGTCCACTGCTGGACTGGACCTCTCCTTTGAAAGGAGGAATTATAAAAGAAAAATAGAAAAGAAAACACGCTGGCCAAACGGGTTGGTGTAGGGTTTGTATCAAGTTTTCCTTCTCTTACAGTGCTGTTCTCTGCATAATATGCTCCCTCTGTCGGCTCTTACGACACCCATGGGATGATATGGGGTGGTGACATTCCGTATTCTTAATCCGTCATCACACGGATAGTCACTACTACTCTACTCTATACAATTGTACATTTTATTCAAATTAATATGAGTGACTTGTAATATATATGTATTTATTATGACTTGTAATATATGTTATATATGTTTATATTTTATCTTTTTACTATTTAATCTATATGTCTTCATCATCGGGTCTGTATATAAACTGTCACATCCCACTGCTGGGCATGAGCTTCTTGCCACTATGCGAAGGATCTATATGTCGTGGTTGATAAAAACACATTTATTTAAAAGCATGACCAACAAGCTAAAATGAAAAAGTAACACATTTTCCTTATTTTTTCTTTACGATGAAAACGTTTATTCTGAAGCATGCATATCTCCGTTCCATTTAAATGTATATTTGTTTTTTATATAAGTTATGACAACCCTGTGCGTGCGGCGCGGCAAGTCCCGTCGTGGCGCGTCGCCAACTTCCTGAAAACCACTGAACAACTTTACCTACTACTTTGCGATGTCTAACTTTGTATGATTATTCTACATTTAAATAATGTTGAATATGAAATTAAACAATGAGTCTTAATTGCAATCTTAATGGTTTCAACCTTTTTTTATTGTTTTTGATCACGAGTTGTCTATTGAGAGCTCAGTAGCGTATTCATTAAGGGGGATTCTGAAGGATGACGGATATGTAAGGACTTGAGAAACAGGCATCAGAGGTTGCTCATGACAAAAACTTTTTAGTGTTTCTCTTCGTACATATCTCCCAAGACAAAATTCTTAATATTTGTTTTTCTTAAGTGAATTTTAATAACATGAAAAAAAAATTTAAACTGCATTCTTCTCCGCTTTGTCTCAATTTTTTTATATAAATAATATGTCATAGGTATATGCTACTTCATTTTGTCATTGTGCCCTGCAGATGTTCTAGTTAACTTTGTTCGTCCAAGTTTAATGTAACTAAAGGTTTGTTTTGAATGCTGTCCCAGACCTCTCGTCTTCCTCTCAAGATTTTTCTTTTAATCCATTGCGAAATTACTATCGAATATCCTGAGTTTAAAATATTTTTACGAAGCACTAACGGCACAAATACCACCAATGAAAGTTAGTAGATTATAAATTATATTTGGGAACATGCATTCTCAAGTTGTGAATTATTGTTAAATACTTTTAGTTTGATACCACAACTAATAATTACCAAGTACTTCAAACTGAAGTCAACAGTTTGTATTTACTAACAACAATGAAACAACACAAGTGAGCCGGAGCTTAGGTACGAGGCGCGACGTCATCTCTGTTCAGTTGAACCTCCATAATTGAAACTTCGCGGCACACGCGGAGCTGCCAAAACATCAGTCGCAGTCGCCACACACATCTGCGGGGTACAAAATGAGCCACGCACGTAGATAATACGTTAGAAATCCTGCGTGGCACGGACAGACTAGTCGGCGAAACTACCACAAAAGAGTATTTCTAAGGGCGTAATTAATTTGTGTAACGAGCGACAGGGATCTTGTTAGGTCGAGACGAGCCGTAAACTGGTTACATGCCGACAGCACACGAGGCGACGTCCTGAGCTCAGACCCAGTCACTCACACTGAAGGCTAAAGGTTCAATTGGCCCACGAACTTCGCGTAATGTGTATTTACGTCGCCAGATGATAGTAAAATTTTATGCCCACGCTACGCCCACGCTAAGTCTTGCCTCTCGTGAATCTATCCGAACTAAAAGAATCAAGTGTAGTTTTTTTTTTGTTCGCAAATAATATGTCGGTACATTTTTGTGACGTACTACCCAGTGCTTATATCCTTCTTAGCGCCTGAAATAGATACACCAATTAATGGTCTTGACATTTTTCAAAAATGCCTTGTAAATTATATAGCGATTCATAAAAACAAAATACATTGAAGCATTCGTGTCACGTTTTTCGTTCACGCTTTCAAAAGTTGCACAGGCGATAATATAAAATAAGAGAAATGAAAACTCGTTTTAAAAGAAGTATTACTTACTGCCTCGTCTCGCGGTCTCGCGGCATAAATGAGCGCGTGGGATTGGGAGGTCTCGGGTTCGATTCCCGGGTCGAGCAAAGTGTTATTGGGTTTTTCTGTTAGGAAATTCTCAGTAGCAGCACGGAGTCTGGTAATGTGCCGGGTACAGCAATAGGCTCGCCCACTATTACGTGGGACCTAAAAATTCATGGCGAAATGTGGGTGTAATATTACACCTCTGCCTACCCCTTCGGGGATACAGGCTTGTTTCTATAAAAAAAAAATACTTGAAATTAATTGAATCTTTAGAAGTATTTCTGCAAGACATTTTTTATTAATAGACAGCGGCATATATATTTCTATAATGTATAATATTTCTAATTTTGATTCCTATATGAAGTCTTAATAAAAGCTATGCTCTGTGCAATGCGATTGCAATATAATCATTTTATAATATTTAGTGCAAGACTCAAACTTAAGTAGGTATACATGTAAAATCTTATTAACGTTGCATAAACTTGCCACCGTGCTGAAAATATGATTAGTTATTGGCCACCTTGTCGCTTGACATTGCGCCGAGTATTATGGGTTGATACCCACATGAAACAATACTTTGTGTGATTCATAAATTGTTGTTTCGAGTCTGGGTGTTCATTGTGTCCGTTAGTTGTACTTTTGTAAAGTCCCCGCGATATAGGATTTAGTCCTAGGGTGGCAGACGTCCTTAAACAATTAAAAAAATCTACTACACTTAACCCTACTGTGGCGAGTTCATTTTGGACAAGACCTTCCAGTCTTGTTATCTATACCTACATACCTCGAACAGCAGTCCATTGAACGGATTTTAAATATAACTTCGCCTGCCATTATAATGGGCATTCCATAAATAACTCGTTACTCCCGATACAGGAACTGTTACTGTTTTTTTTAAATTAAAACACGACATACAATGTACATGCAATGCTGTCATAAAGCAACAGGCAAATCTTTATATTCAGCGCGTGCCGGGAAGTACTGATTTTAAAGAATAGAAAGCGGACGGAAAATCTTGTAAAATAAACTAATCAATAGAAAAATCGCCAATACCGGTACCAACCTGAAACGCACCTGACAATTTTATTGATCTCACACAATACCACCGCAGTGTAATATATCACAGCGTAGCTTTAGACAAAAGTGTACAGAGATACAACACGTCAACGTATTAATGAATACCTACGTTCATCGGCCGAAGAGAAAAGATAGAACGTAATTGTTGTTCCAATACTCGGATATTAAAAAGGCTCGGCAAGCTTTTGTTTACCTCTGCTGCTGGTATAAATCATATCTATGGAGTTTTTATGCGATCAGGCTACCGAACTGCCTACCGGGTGATCAAAGATTATGATAGCCTTTTAGGATGAGCATTTTTTACACAGCCGATCAGATTATTATATGTACATATAGATATTTATAAAATAAGTTTTTCACCATATAATTATAATTTTTTGTCTAGTTGGGCACAATGAAACGATTTACAATTATTATAGATTTTCTTCGCCTAATGCCTAATGTTTATAATATGATAAACATTTTTTATAATAAGTCTTTCTACATTTAATATTAAAGCTTTATCTTATACCTACTAGTTGCTAAAGTAAAGGACAATAAATAAATTTATAGATTTTTCACGGGCCGATTTATGAGAATTCTTCTTAAAAACCTAAGGACAAAACGTACGAGCGACTTTTTATAGAGAAATAAAAACGGAGGTTCATAAAAAGTTGTCAAAATAAAGAAATAGTAGAAAATTATGAGCGTACGAACGGCGCAATGGCCCACAACTCGCCAATATGACGCGATTTATGATCCGATCGAAATGAGTTTTTTATTAATTGCTCTTCGGCTAAGTGGGGACTATTTCTCGGAATAAAAGGCTTAGCGCGCAGTGTACAACTCTGAGTAACGGCCGAGTGAAATAGAGTAACCTAGCACAATATTGCATAACCCTAAGACAATTAGATATCCTTACAATTTCCTTTACAATCCAAACCAGCTCAAGTTGTTATTAAGACAACACCTGCTCTATGGATAAATTCTATAAGTTTTACAAATATTCAACCAAAAAACAAATTTATTACACGAAAAACAGTTTGTTAATCACAACGTTTTGTCGCCTGTTTCAATTGAACACTCGCGTCACTAGGCCGCCACTCAAACTACAACATCCAAATAGTCAACAATCGCTTCTACATTAACTTATTGGCTAACAATATAATCTGACACAGTCTTGGCGAAGTTACCTTGCAGTCACGATAAACCAAACACAAAATTATACTAAAATACATATGTATAGCTTATCCAAAGAATATCTAGTATCATAGTAACATAAACATACTTATTCTCTGGCTGTAAAACAATTCCACACGACACATACAACTATTTGTTTCACGTTATCTCTCGAGCCGAGATTTATAAGCCACTAGTGCGTATTTTTTTCTTGTTTTCCGCCAACAAAACATCTATGTGTCCGCAGTTTTATTCTGGTGCGACGATTCTGGACAGTAGTGTTTTTTTTTTCTTTTATGGCTTTATTGCATATAGAGGCACTCAACAGAGTCCCTTCCTCTTCAACAAGTTTTGTTTTGATTCATATGTGATTTTTGTATGAAATTTAATGTACATATTTATATCAAGTAATCAACCTATTTAAATAATAAAAGGATAAAATAATAAATGTTAAAGTTTGTATAGTACTAGAGGCAGTACGCATATTTCCGGGTAAAAATTGAATTATCCCGTGGAAATTTTGGAAAATCCCTACTTAGTGCACTTTTACGGTCTCCAAGGAATGTACATAAAAAAATTTAGCTTCCTGCGGTCAAAAGTGTTAGCTGTGCGTTGTCTGTTGGTAACGCAATAATGTTATATAGATAGACTCATAGTAACATTGATGTGATAGGTCTCAATTGTGAAATTATTTGAAAATATGTGGAGGAATTTTATTTTTTTATTTAT
Organism: Euclidia mi; assembly: GCA_944739405.2. Taxonomy (NCBI): domain Eukaryota; kingdom Metazoa; phylum Arthropoda; class Insecta; order Lepidoptera; family Erebidae; genus Euclidia; species Euclidia mi. The sequence continues at coordinate 20,672,763 of OX123185.2, forward strand.
AGACTCACGCCTGTATCCCCGAAGGGGTAGGCTGAGGTGTAATATTACACCCATGATTTTTTAAGTCCCACGTAATAGGGGGCGAGCCTATTGCCGGTACGGAGTCTGGTGAATGAAATACTATTAGATTTCAGCATGGGGCACGCAGCCATTGGCTTTGGATGATCGGCATCTTGTCTATTAGTATGTGCACAGGGCAGCTAAAATTATATTGCATTAATTATACAGGATTTTTTATTAATGTTAATTTACAATTTTAAATTGAAATATCTAGAATTTATCTATTACCCGATGGTTCGATTGAACTTGATTCATAAGAAACATTGATGGGTTTAATATCAATAATTGATATTAAACCCATCAATGTTTCTTATTTTCATGCGAATTTCATATTCATGTAAATTTGTTTATTTACACGAAACTAAAATTATATGCGTAAATAATAGTGTTATTCTATCGTGCAAAATCTATGCTTACTAAAAATTCACTTTGCTCGCATATTTTGCTGCAAAGCCCGTTTACAATTATGCTAGCCTTCCACGTTCTGAGTCAAAGTAAAGCGCTCTATAAGATGAATCAGGGCGAAAACTGAGAGAAATGTGAAATACGAAAAGAATAATTTAAAAAGGTACCTACTTCTAAAGAGACCTCAATACAAAATATTTTTATTGAAGCTGTCGTTTGCCTTTTACCTAAACTGTTTTCCTTACAAATAGTAAAGATGAATGAATGGGATTAAATTATATTACAATTATGGTATTGGGAGTGATTGGTTATAACCTGCCAGAAAGGGTAGCATCCCTTAGAGGATTAACTCAAATCTTCCATTTGGAAGTCACTCAAATGTCAACAATCACAAGTATTCGACGATTTCCTAGAAGTAAGTATATGGAGGGCTGAGTCAAAATAAATCTCAGTAGAATTTGATTGACTCCATGTAATAAAATTTCTATCGATACCCTTGACGTAAGCGGACAGCATTGAGAAATAAAAGATGAAGTGTGTTCTCAATAATGTAGGAAGTTGATGTCATCTACATATTTGTATTTATTGGGTTTTGTATTTGTGAATAATCAATAATAGGTTCCCTTTCCTTTGAATAATGCGAACATTAGATCCTAGAAGTTAGAGGCACATATTACAGGAGTCTGTGAATATCGGTCGTATGGTGCCGTGTAGCCAACTTAAGTAGATAAAAATAATAAGTAGAAGATATGATCTCGGCCCCTTTCTGGGCAGTTTGGCTCGACTTTAACCTAGTGGTTTAAACAACCGTGTCTTGCTACTGCGTCAAGTGTTGTGGATTAAACTATCGTGCAGATGACATCGTTCGCTCCAAAAGATGCTAAGTATTTTGAGTCTGAAGGTACTTAGTGGTGAGTTTTAAATAGAAAATTCTTGGTTCTTGAGCTCAAATAGAGATTGATGTCAGCTCTTTTCAGCAGTATCCTCATAGTGAAATAATCATAAGGTAACAAAATAACGTTCCGTAAGGAAAAGTTTACGCAACACAAATACGAATACTTGTGTCGAATACTTGTGATTGTTGACATTTGAGTGACTTCCAAATGGAAGATTTGAGTTAATCCTCTAAGGGATGCTACCTTTTCTGGCAGGTTATGAGTTATGACCAATCACTCCAAATATTCGATACAATGTAATATTTACAATCCTTTGATTCCATTCATTCATCTTACCTATTTGTAAGGAAAACAGTTAGGTAAGCATACAGGGGTCACTAACCACTAGAGAAACAGATGACTCTAAAATAATATCGATTTTGCACTAAATATACATTCGAAATTAATTCAGATTAAGCCGAATTACATCCAATTTAACCATTCAAACTCCGCATTGGCCTACATAATTATCACGTTATGAATTCCACAATTATACACATAATATATTTAAATTAATTCAGAGAGTGTGATTGTACTAATAGTCCAAGTTTAATTAGCAGCAGCCATTCGCTTTTCGGGATTTAAAATAATGTAATGCTATTGTGTTGGTTCTTCCAAGTTTAAGTATCCTTTCTGTCCATTTGTAAAGGCCTCCACGATACAGGATTTATTCCTAGTGCGAGCTCTGCCTTTAAAAAGCAAATAGTGCATCGAACAAAAAATGGATATCGGATCAGAAACCTCGGCGTAAAAGAAAAAAGGCTTTACAGTCACTTACTATTGGCACGCTAATAGTTTAAATACTGTAAAGATAATATTACTGTGCTACTAGTAAGAAATGAGAGTACTATCATAAAGTTTCAATATAAAAGTTATTGAACCGTCATAATAGAATCCATCAATAAAATACAGCTACGTACGACACTTCTGCAAATATATGAAAGATAAGTTTTAAACAATGAATATTCATCTCCACGGCCGAAGCGGAATGATATTTAGAAAATGATATGTTTGTCTGCGACATCACTGATGGACATAAACTGTCCATTTATCATAGATGAGAATAGATACATAAGATGCAATGAGCTGTCAAAAACATTATTTGATGGCCAACTTTTATCTAAGAAACCTCTTCGAAAGGCTTCCAAACTTTCCGAAGAAAACATCTCAACATTCAAGAATATTGATTATCTTCGTGAATATTCAATCAACAACAGAGTTTTAAGATCTTTCAAAATTCGTTCTGGACCCATTCGGATATTATTCTTATGAAATTTTAAAATAAAGCAAGTGTATGCATAATTAATTTTAATTTAGAATCCGATTTTCCTATCTTATGTTGGAGCAGACAGAGAGGACAGAAATGCTTTAAAGGGTTTCAAATTATCTGGTGGGTTAATTTTCCTATTGTACTTAGAATAACGTCCTTCAAACGCATTTAAGCCAAAACGACCAGACTGAGGAAAGGCTAACCAACTGCCGGGGACATAATAACATAGTGTGTACGCAAATACAAGTGCACTAAAACTCAATAATTATTTTATTGTATCTGTTATTAAAAGCCACAATTAACTACAATTCAGTTTAATTCGCTGTAGAACATTAACGATACAATTATTGTTCGCGTAAATAGCTTTAAACCGAATGATAATAAATAAGCCGATTCACAGGCAGAAAAGCAATTTCTAATTCACATTTTCGATTTATATAAGCAAATGCACTACTTTTCTTAATATTTAAAAAAAATTGTTTCATTCGCGCACGCTATTTCGTGTTCATGTACGTGTAAACAAAACCACAAAACAAAACGTCGTGGACTGCAGTGGTCCAGTGGATAGCGCATGCGTTTGCTGATCGAGAGATGCCGGGTTTCATTCCCAGGTCGGGAAAAGTGTTACTGAGTTTTCCGAATTCTCAGTAATTGCACGGAGTCAGGCAATGTCCCTATATCGGCCCGGGCTTGCCTCCTCACGTGGGACCCAAAAGATCATAAGATGCCGAAATGCGGGTGTCATTTTTTACACCTCTGCGTACTCCTTGGGGGAAGCAGGCGTGAGTCTATAAACAACCGGTGCAAAAATGTACCTATATGATAAAAAAACATACATGGAAGAACATACTGTCGATAAAAGTTCAAGATACGATAAGAGTGGGAAACAAATAATTCTTTTGTTTTTCAGTAGCATTTGTTACGAAGTTTCGAACAAGAACGTTCGATGTTTACAACATAGTATTAAGTTTGTCTCTCCAAAGCGTTAGCTAAGCCAAGGGTCTTCAATCAATAAGTCTACTGAGAGCTCGTAACTCGGATGGAGTATTGCGTAAAATGACAGTAAAAACAGTATATTTAATTCGTTTGCGGTTTGCTCCGGAGTACACGAGATTTCCAAAAACATTGTTAGGCCGACCTGACATTAGGCGTCAGCGTTCCTCGACCTTACACCCGCGTGCACTCGGCGTTCACTGTGTAGTACAAAGTGAACGCCGGGCGCACGCCGAACGGATGCCGAGCGTACGTTTGAGGAACGCTCATGACCAATGTGAGGGAAGCCTTACAGTAAATATATTTAGGTCAAAATTGGTCTTCGTGGGGCAGCTTGGGGGAGGCCTATGTCCTGCAGTGGATGACTCTAGGCTAGGATGATGATGATAAAATATAATTATTGAGGGTCATTTACATTTGAGAGGTGAATTTTTATAACGTTCATTCAATAAAAACAATAACCATACTTTGAATTACTTCAAGGTTTTTTATGAACACACTCGCACTAGTATTAATTAAATCGTATAAGCTGGGCTAGAACTGCAATTAAAACGTTGAATTATTATACAATAAATACCACGTGGACCAACTGAGCGGCAAATTGTTTCAAACAATAAACACACATACACATCATTCAAACAAAATCTTTTTGTTCGCTTACTCTGACCAGCCCTTATCACATACATGCGATATAATGTAGTGCGTCGATATAAAAACAATACATGTTATGTTCTGCTATCGGAACAGTTACGCGTTTTGTTTTTCATAACGTTATGGTCGAGTTACTCTATAGAAATATGTTTTGTTATTGTATACAGGCAGCTATTGTTGTTGGCGAAAGTTAAATACTTTTTGACAACTAGGTTTTGTATTTTAACCCTTAACTACCTACCTGGAGTCTCTCAGACTCTGGTGAAATTGTTTTTAGTTATAACTTTTCGCGCGCGCATCTGTAGTGTTCACGCGTCCTTGTACCTTTGCCCCGCTACGCGCAGTACCGCGCCTGAGCTCTTCGAGGTTCCACGCGTGCGTGGTCGCTCTTTGGTGAGTATTAATATTTATTTAGTCTCAGAGACTCCAATTACGTGACATTTTTTAAATATATTATTTTTTTTTGTTTTAGTGAAAAAATTACATCTATGGACAATATAATAGAGCGTTGGTTGAAGGAAGAGGAGAATTCTATAGAAGATTTAATAAACGCAGAATGCAGTGATGAAGATGTGGATATTGGTGAAGATTTTTTGCTTGCCGAAGATTCTGGATCTGATTCGGAAATTGACGGCGAAGAAGAGACTGATTTGGTAGAAGAACAAATCGATCCACGACCGCGAAGCACGCCAATAGTTTCTTCTTCGTCAGACGACGATCATGTCCCATTGGAGCAATTGCGATCTAGGCCAAGGAACAAAAACTATTTTGGAAAAAACCGTTTTCTTTGGTCATCATTGGCAGCTTCTTCTCGTACTAGAACATTGCAACACAACATTGTGCAACAAAGAGAGGGTGTACTACCAGCATATAAAGATATACTGAATTCTTTGTCATCTCCGCTTGACATTTGGAGCCAATATTTCATCGATGAAATGCTGCAGCTAATTGTGCTGTATACCAATCAAAAGATCACAGCTATGCGACCAAATTATAAGAAACAAACTTGTGTCCAAGACATAGATATCGTAGAATAGAGAGCATTCATAGGTATGTTATTCTATACTGCCGTGTTCAAAGAAAACTACGAATGTTATCAGTCATGGTATCGTACAGATGGTACTGGTAGAGAAATTTATAGGTGTATAATGAGCAAAAATAGATTTGAAGTTTTACTGAATGCTATTCGATTTGACGACTCAACCACAAGAGAAACTAGAAGAGAAACTGATGCGTCTGCGCCAATATCCGAGCTGTTCGGTTTATTTATCAGTCAATGTCAAAACACCTATGCAATTGGAAGCTACGCTACTATTGACGAAATGATCGTGTTATTTCGTGGCAGATGCCGATTTAAAATGTACATGCCAAAGAATCCGTCTAAATACGGCATAAAAATACTATGTCTCACTGATGCAAGAACAGGCTATCTTCTTAATGCGTATATCTACACGGGAAAAGACTCAGACGGGTTGAACCTACCTCCTGAATATAGTCGGCTAAAGAAACCTACACAAGCAGTAATGCGTTTAATTCCTAGTATTGAAGGAACTAATAGGAATATTTCAACAGATAATTGGTTTACATCAATAAAGCTAGCAAATTTGCTGAAAGAGAAACAGCTCACTTTAGTAGGTACCTTGAGAAAAAACCAACGAGATAATTATACCTCCTCAATATTTGCCTACACGTCAGCGACCAGTTGATTCATCTATCTTTAGGTTTACTAAAGACATAACAATGACATCTTTTGTGCCAAAACAAAATAAAGCGGTCGTCTTAATTTCAAGCATGCATCATGCACCCGATATTGACCAACACTCCAAAAAACCAGAAATTATATTATTTTATAATAAGACTAAAATTGGAGTTGATTTGCTGGATCAAAGATGTTCTAATTATTCGACTGGTCGTCGCACACGCAGATGGCCGCTGGCTATATTTTACAGGTTGTTGGATATTTCAGCATCCAACTCCTATGTGGTTTACTTGTCCACTCAGCTAGAAAAGACTGAAAGCCGATTTCAATTTATGAAAAATCTAGCTGGTCAGCTTTCGAGACCACACGTGGAGCGCAGAGAAAGAATGCCGACGATTCAGCGCGACATTAGAATTTCACTTCGCCGTGTACTTCAACTCGATCCAGAGACAATTCCTGATGCTGCAGGAAGTAGCGCTGGACCACCAGACAGGCTGGCCATTCGTAAATATTGCTGTCTATGCGATCCCAAAAAAAAGCGCAAGACCCAGTACTTATGTCTTAATTGTAAAAGCCTATTTGCCTAGGGTGCTCCAAAATGATGTGCGGGCTTTGTCGTGAAAAATTTTAAAGTTTCGGGCTTGCAATTTTGCGTTAACTTCATAGTTATTTTTATAATTTATGTATTGATTTATAAGTTGATTTCTATATTGTTATAAATTAATGAAATAAAGTTCCTAATTTACGTACTTTTGTAATAATTGATCTCATAATTAAAATAACTTATTATTTTTGTTTTTTTTTAATGTATAAGTGAAATAAGTTTATTTTATAAATATTGGTGATCTTTAATGTCTTATAATTATTTTCATGGATTCCGGTTCCGGTGCTAGAATACGTTAAACGCTTAAGTGTAACGCTCCCATATTTTGAGAAAAATCTCTTTAAAAAATCACTATCTCGGTGACCCAGTGCGGATTTAACAAGTGACGTGAATCGCGCTTCAAAATACAATACAAATCATTAATAATAACATCAAACAAAGTGCAAAAATATCACATAATACGTCTCGTTACAAAGTGAAGTTAACTGTCAAAACGTGAAAATAACATATACCAAAGACAATAGAGGTGACACAAATACCAACATTACGGTGTTAAAAACGTTCGGATACTACATCAAAAAATATTCCGTGCTACATTGTATAATCTAACGTTCCGTTTTACGGCAAGATGAGTTCCGAGTTATCCTCAGAAATGTCGCTCTTATTAGAAAAAATAAAAGAAGAACTCAACCTTCAAACGATTGCTATAACAGACAATATTACAACAACAATACTTACAAAGGTTGATGAAAAAATTAAACCGATCTTAGAAGAAAACGAGAAGCTGAAAACTGAAGTTGAAATTCTTCATAAGAAAATAAAGAATCTGGAGACAAATGGAAGAAGAAATAACTTGCTATTACATGGTATACCAGAACAGAAGAACGAGACCCAAGAAAACTTAAAGAGTCTTGTTACTACTACAATAAAGGAAATTGATGTTCTATTGAAAGATGAAGAAATAAATATAATAAAAAGATTAGGCAAGCGAGTTGAACAAGAGGGTAAAATAAGACTAATCCTACTAGCTACAACAACCCTTCAAAAGAAAATCCAGATCCTGAAAAACAAGAAGAAAATGAAACCTAAAACCTACATTACACAAGATCTGTCAAAAGAAGAATTGCTTACAAAACAGGAAAAAAGAAACAGCAACAGGAAGGATATTGAAAAAAGAAAGAGATCGGAAACACCTAGCCCTAAAACTGGTGACGGTAATACAAGTAATGATCAAAAAGTTATGAAGCGGGATGCCTTTCAGTATCTTAGAGAACGATCACACTCTTTTACAGACAATCGCTCACCAAGCCGGACAAATACAACACAATAAGCAACAACAATCGAAAGGACTCCCAACACGGCTGGTCCCCGCGGGAGTACTAGACCACCACCCTCCAATCAAAAGGTGTAATCGGTTTTATATCGCAACACTCAACACAAGAACCCTCAGGACTCACGAAAGTCTACTAGAATTAGAAAAATCTTTAGAAAACATAAAATACGACATCTTAGGTATAAGTGAAATGAGAAAACTAGGCGATAAAATAGAAGAACATGGTGAATACATACTATACCAAAAAGGAGAAATTGCCGGACATAGAGGAGTAGGGTTCTTAATTAAGCAGTCCCTAAAGGAATATATACAGGAGTTAACAGGAATATCTGACAGGGTAGCAATACTTAACATAAAACTTCCAGGATACAAAAAAACATGGTCTATCATACAAGTATATGCACCAACTGAAAAAGCAGAGCTGTCAGTACTGGAAAGTTTCTATGAGACAGTGTCCCAAGCTATAAAAGACAATGCTGACAAACATATATTACTAATGGGCGATTTTAATGCGCAAGTGGGTGTCAGGCAAAACAGCTGCGAGTACATACTTGGCAAATTTGGACATGGAAAAAGAAGTCGCAATGGGCAGAAACTGGTAGAATTTTTAATGGAACACAACTTATTTGTATTAAATTCATGTTTCAAAAAGAACAACAACAATAAATGGACTTGGATCTCTCCGGATGGATCTTACAAAAACGAAATCGACTATATAATTAGCAACTACCCAAAAGCCTTCATTGACACTGCAGTCATTAGCAATCTAAACTTTAATACAAACCATCGTATGGTGCGCTGCTCTCTTAGAAAATACCAAACAAAACCATCACGGAAGCACATAAAAAACAGCTTAGTCAAAAAAGCAAGTCAATATAGTCCAAAAAATAATAACGTGCTCAAAGAAATTGATAAAAAGCTCAACAATGATAATATGGAAACAATACAGAAATACAACATTTTGGAAAAAGAATTACAAAGGATAAATACTACTAGCAGAAACATTGAAATAAATAATAAGTACCAATTGAGCGACCATACATTGAAACTAATTCAGGAAAGAAAAACACTTTTAACCAGTCAAGACAGAAAAGAAAACAGACACCTAATTACAGCGCTTAGTAAGAATATAACTGAAAACATACGAAAAGATCGAAGAAACAAAAGACTGGAAACATTCGAGCACCATATTAAAAAATCTGGTGGTGTGAGAAAAGCCCTGCAGGAATTACGAGAAACAGGCAAAGAATGGATACCTAAACTCAAGAACAAATCTAAAACCGTAACACAAAGACAGAACATTAAAGACGTAGCCACAAACTTTTACAGGAATTTGTATTCCAGGCAAAACCAACAAGCAGAAAACTACAAAGTAACATTTACTAAACAAACCCACGAAACAAGCTCAGAACTAGTAGGAAACATCCTCTCATGCGAAGTTGAAAAGGCAATCAAAACTCAAAAAATGGATAAGTCGCCAGGGCCAGATTGCATTACTAACGAACTGATGAGGGGAACGATAGAGGAACTGACTCCAATCTTAACAAATATTTTCAATGAAATTTTAATAAATGGCCAGGTACCTAAACAATGGGCGATATCACACATTATCCTACTACACAAGAAAGGCGATAAGGAAAACATTCAGAACTATAGACCGATAAGCCTAATGTCCAATATATATAAAGTTTTTGCAAAAATTATACTGAATCGAATTAGTACTCTGCTAGATGAACAACAACCAGTAGAACAAGCCGGTTTTAAAAAAGGCTTTTCTACCGTTGACCATATCCACACACTTAAACAGGTACTTGAGAAATACAAAGAATACAATAAGACCATATATATAGCTTATATCGACTATGCCAAGGCCTTTGATAGTCTTAATCACGAATACATATGGGAAAGCTTAGAGCAGCAAGGGGTACCTGAAATTTATACAAAAATCATAAAAAACATCTATTCAAACAGTATGGCTAGAATACAGTTGGAGAGCATAGGAAAAGAATTTTGCGTTCAAAGGGGCGTTAGACAGGGAGACCCATTATCACCAAAATTATTTTCCGCGGTACTCGAAAACATTTTCCGGAGATTGAACTGGGACGAGTATGGCATAAATATAAACGGAAGAAAACTGCATCATTTAAGATTCGCTGATGATCTTGTACTACTTGAAGAAAGCCCCGAAAACCTCGGATATATGATAAACAGCTTAAACAAACAAAGTACGAAAGTTGGACTACAAATGAATACCAGCAAGACTAAATTAATGACGAACACCACAAAGGTCATTATCAATGTAGAAAGTGTTTCGCTTGAATACGTGGATGACTACATATACCTGGGACAAATCATCGCCACCGAAAATCAAATGACAAAAGAAATTAACCTTAGAATCGCAGCAGGTTGGAAAAAATACTGGACGCTAAAAGAGATCATGAAATCCAAAAACATGAGCATGTCGCTAAAGAAGAAAACATTTAACACGTGCATATTACCTTGCATAACATATGGATGCGAAACTTGGACCCTCACTGAAGCACTGAGAGATAAGCTCGCAGTTACACAGAGAGCAATGGAGAGGAGTATGACCGGCTACAAACGTCAGGATAAAATTAGCAACAAAGATTTAAGGACAATAACAAAAGTTACTGATATACTTACACACATAGACCAACAGAAGTGGAGATGGGCTGGCCATATGATGCGAGGTAAAGATGGAAAATGGAGCAAAACTGTTACAGAGTGGTACCCAAGGGACGGCAAAAGAAAACAAGGAAGGCAGAACACAAGGTGGGAAGATGAAATAAAATTGACAGCTGGGCCATGTTGGAGAAGGATAGCGCAAGACAGACAACAATGGAAATCGTTGGAGGTGGCCTTTGCCAACAGGCACGCCGAACTAAGAGACTTTTTATAAATTAGTATGTTAGATTTAAGGAAAATTGTGAGTTTCGGAATAAAGGGCTTTATTATTATTATTATTATATAATTATTTTCATATTTAAAAAACTTCACAAACAATGTCTTTCATTTAAATTCATCTTTATAAGTCATAGTTTTAGTTTCCGAGAGCTGAGAAGTGAGGAGTCTGAGATACTCTAGATAGGTAGTTACGTGACTGAAATAAGGGGTAGGTAGCTAAGGGTTAAAATGCTGTATGCCACCTATCAACGGTGTTATTAAGGGCATTGTTGACTCAACGTAAGTATAATTTTGTTTCCTTAATTTCCAAATTTATTCTGTACAGGAGTAATGATACTGTTGACATGGGTTTAATAGATGCTATATGCCATGACGCAGAAAGTACACCAGGCCTTGTGCAACCATTAGGCTAGCTTGTCAGTCCGTAGTACAGGTCATTTATTATTGTAGTATCTTCTTCTGCTACACATTATGGGTGTCCAATTGCATAATTATTTCACATCTTAAGAAGAAATTTTCGTACATAGAAACCTATTGATAAATTTTACAACACTCTTTTGTACTAGAATTTTACAAAGTCCTTTATAATGGTGTATCAAAATTATATATAAGCAATTAAATATATATTATACGATATAGAATATGATTCAACGCCAGCCTAATTGAATCCTATCCACAATCATACTCAATGAATGTATTCGTCGCATTCAGTTGTAACATATGTGAACTTTAATCGAAAAGCTGTATAAAAATGCGATATCACCATCGCACAAATGACGCATGGCAGAATATGCTCTACACTAGGCTAGATTCGTTTATGCGACAATCTCCGTTCGTATGTTGCAGAAGTTCGTTTAAAGAATGTAATATGGCCGACGCGCCTTTTGCCTAGCAACACATTTTATAACTTTATTATTGATTTAGATTAGATACATTGTATTCGGAAAGGTTTTTGAGAAAAGCGACAACTCATAGATGAGACCAGTTCTTTGAGAGTCTCAGGTACAGACACACTACGCGCAGCTCAACTGTTTGAAGTCTTGTGCGTAGATAATTGTAAGTTTTCGCTTGTACCTATCAATCCTTGGAGTATACGTTAAGCAATCGATCCCAATTATGAATATATTCTTTTACTGTCGTTACGGGTAGAGCGTAGACCCAAATATATGGGTCTATACCATAGGACACGGTAATCCTTTATGTTTGTAGACAACAGATAGTAGTAACTCCAAAGAAAAAAACCGTTGTACTTGGATAGACTAGAAGACGGATCGCACTCTCTATGACTCAGGTCTTAGGTCGTAAACTTTACAACATAAGGGTGATGATGATTCTACCAAAGATTATTATCTAATGTGAGTAGGTATTAAATTAAAAGAAAGTATTCTAAATACTCAGTTGTATGCAGAGCTCAATCCATCAACTCCTATACAAAGCTTATAAAAGAATACTTTCGTAGTTGTATGTATGTAAACTATGTTCGTGTATTGTTGTTGATAAAGAATCGCCCTGACCAACTCCGGTCAAGGTGATGCTTTATCAGCAGTAACTTTTGTTTAGTGAGTGTTTTTGTAAATCATTTGTAGTTTCATGTTATTTATAATAGATCTCAATACCATTTGTATTGATATGATAAATAATTTAATACACTATTTTGGGAAAAGTTTCGAATTAGATGTGAATTCTCAGATGCTAACACATAACATATGAGTAGACAGAAACTCGAGGTAGGAACTACAAATCCGTCAAGCGGTGCTTACTATTTTCAACTTTATTTCCCTAGCTTGCGTTGGGCGTCATCCAATTTTGTAATCGCGTGTGAATTTGAATGATATCATGTCAGATTGTGGCGCTGCAGCTGCAATCTAGTAGCAAGATAATTATGTAAAATAATTTAGCATTGCATTTTTCGTGTGAGATTTTTAACAGTTGAAGGAATTGACAATTGTATACTAATTGGACTACGGCTGAGCGCAGAAAGCTCCCAAACATTTAAAATAGACAAAATACGTGCAGTATGTGGAAACATCAAACTTAAAATCTTTAGCTTCGTTCAAAGAAAGCCAATCGAAGGATGATTTCCTGCTATTTGTTTATCTCACTACACATTTTCGTTAGAAAATAAAAGCTGCATGAGTTAAATTTTAGACAACTTTTCTTTGCAATAACTTTATGTGCATATTACTTTTGAAATGGTATTCGTATATTTACATTAAGTCATTGCTAATAAGCTTAGTTTTGTGATCTGAGTTAATTATTAAGCAAATGGTAGATCTATTTTTGATTAAAAAAGATCTTATTGTTGCCTGCGCCGTGGTGAAAACACATGGTGGTACCACGAGCAACCACAGTGGTAGTACAGCTTTTTTTGTGACGGTAATCGTCTCAGAGAAGTCATCTGCTAAAAATACAATGTCTCAAATTTTCGTTGTGATACATAGTTTGAAAAATCACAAGAGGCGGATTTGTGTGATAATACGGCATTCTATGCAGTCTGATCCCTACAATGGTCACGTATATACACTAACTGGACCTGTATGTTTAGACATTAAATCAAATAGGAGCATCGCAATGCATCAATCCATTGAGGCATCTAGCTATTTGATTTAATACTCGTCTCTTGAGTGATCGCTTGTGTTTATTTTCCCTGAATACAATAGTCTATAGACTCCTAGAGACTAACATTGTAATCTATAGAGAGGTTCGCAACCTAAGAGTCGGATATTGGAAATTGCTATTTCTGTGCAAAGTATTATTACTTTATTCATACAGGGTATGAACATACTGCCTGTGTTTGATAGCATCTAAAATGTAACTTGACAATGAGATTAAATGAGTTTGTAGTTATTATCACTAAGAGTTCCTCATAACCTATTGACAAGAGGTAGAAGAATGATGTAGCGGTGACCGTTTAAACTGCTTCGTCACCTGTGTTGTCAATAACAACCAATACAGCAGAGACGGAAATCTTGACATCATACTCTGTAGCGATCCGTCTGGCCAGCATGTATATATATAAATACATACCTATATAGGTCAGATCCTCCTAATGACTCAGTGTTATTGTAACACAAAGAACGAGTGGCTTATGTCCAGCAGTGGTCTGCGAAAGTCTGTATGATGTATAATTCCAGACACAGTTGCGTTAGTATCCAAAAATCTTTTACAACCATTCTCATTACTCCCAGCTGAACATAACTCGCAAACATAATTACATCTCACAATATTATCACAATAAACACGCAACTCATTATCTAAGTGATTATTTTATCGTTACAATTGTAACCTACTTGTTTTTCGTCTCTTTTGGGCCACAATAATATTAATTAATCATAAGAGAGTACCTACCTAATTATTTGGTCGCCTCGCCACGACGCTTCCTTTCATAAATTAATTAATGATACCCTGTTAATAAACAAAACTAATAATTTTGCTCTTAACTTGTAAATACGTTTTCCATTTGAGTATACTTGGGAGTTCAAATAAATGTTATCTAATAATATTTCCTTTAATATTTTATGTTCTGAAGTTTTATGTAAAGCTCGAACTAGATAAGTAAATTCCCTAAAGTTAAGTCCCTTCGGTAGAATGCTCACCAGAATGTTCCCTAAAACACTCTCGTTTAGTTTTCTCCAGTGTAACATTCGCAAGAATGATCAATACAAGTAAATGTCCATTCAAACCTTAACGATGCTAAATTTTGGCTCTCTCGTGGCTATAGGTAGTTATCAATTCAAACCACGGACAGGCAGTTGGATACTAAAAAGTTTCTAGTACATTCTTTACTACAGAACTTTAAAACGTACGTATAATACCATATTACATACATACATACATACATATCGTCACGCCTTTTATCCCCGAAGGGGTAGGCAGAGGTGTATTTCTACGCCCACTTTTCGCCAGATATACTTTAGTCCCACGTAATAAGGGGCGAGCCTATTGCCGTACCGGGCACATTTCCAGACTCCGTGCTGCTACTGAGAATTTCGTGACAGAAAAACCCAATAACACCGCCCGACCCAGGAATCAAACCCGGGACCTCCCGATCCCACGCGCACATTTATGCCGCGAGACCAACGAGGCAGTCGTATAGGGTTTGATGTCGAGTTTTCCGTCTCTACGCAAAGATGGTATTTGCATCGTGTTATCCCTTAGTCGCCTCTTACGACACCCACGAGAAGATAGGGGGTGGTGACACTTGTATTCTATGCCGTCAACCACACGGCAAAAAGAAAAAAAAAACCATATTCTTATTATTTAATTAAACTAGAAAGGGTGTGGTTAATGATATATTAATTTATCTATCGCGTGAATGAACGGCTTTCCCTGGTGTGAGGAAAATTTATCTATTCATGCTATCTAAGCACTGTCTTATTTATTTTATCGCTTTTATTGCATAAACTGTTGACCAATATTACCCAAAAATAAAAGGAAATATTTTACATCTACACAAATCGTAAAATTAAGTCCCCTTTCCTTCGTGTATGTCTGTATGAACGCGACAACAGATTTTTTGTTTATATTTTACGAGGGTAGAGCAGCAGAAGATGTCTAGTAATTATTATAAAATGAAGTCTTACGAGGCGTCTATTTGTTCGCCTGTACGCGATGAACTTAAAAATACAGAACGGATTTTTATATGGTTTGCGCCAAAAGACAGAGGGACTTAAAGGTAAAAATAGTTTTTTATGTAAATTGAATATTCTACTACCCATAAGAACGTGGCAAATGTAGCTAGTTTCAAATTAAAATTCGAGACCATCTGCAATATGACCAACAAAGTTTACACCGATAGCGTAGTGGGTTAAGCGGTGACTCACCACTTGACCTTGCAGTTTTTTGTGGATTCAATCTCTCATACGGCACAATGCAACACTGTTATTAAGAATCTTGATATAATTTTAATTACAAATATAAAGTTAAAAGAAAAATACTTACATGACTGTAGAAATTTTAATTTCTATTAACATAACTTTACGCCTTTATCCCCGAAGGAATAGGCAGAGTTGTTTGCCAGTTACGTTTCGATCCTAACGTAATACACACAGGACACATTATTGAGCGAGGAATAATTAACATGTCTAATGCGCACATAACTTCAAAAAGTCAGAGGTGTGCGCCTGGGGTACCTGGGGATTGAACCCGAGACCGTCGTTTCGGTAGCCCGTTACGTACACCACTGGGCTATTGCTTGCTACTAGAAATAAATACAATAAAACCATACACCAGAAAATCTCCAGTCCTTATCCACTACAAGAAGCATACAATATTTCCCAATTAAGTCAGTCTCCTACCAAGATATCTTTCCTCTTCCCAACTGAGGCGAATATCCTGTAACATATGTACTTAATAATTTAATAAGGCGGTTCGCTCCCTCTCAAGAAGTTCCCGATCACTTCACATCGTTAGTATAATACACCATGATCACGGTAATATAATCTAACAGTATTGTAATGCAGCCGTCTCCCCGAGTTATATGCCTACAGACGCGCCGGGCGCAAAACAGCGATAGGGCTGCTCGCCTCAAGTATTTTAACTACATCTACTTACTCGAAGTTTTTTTTTAGTTTTGTGATTGTAAATATTACTTAGTTTTTTATTCAAACAATTAAAAATCATGTAGGTATGTAAGCACCCTAGGCAATGACCTATTGGTTGCACTGTTGCACTGTCTACTGTTTTATTTTGTAGTAGACTAAGCAGTAACCTACACAAAGCAGATTCATATCCGCTTCCATTTTGAAAATTACCCTTAAGGTACTACTAATCATAGACTTCAATGAAATATGTAATACATTGTCCCTAAAAGTGTTCTGCTAGTATACATTAATACTACAATTGGTACATTTTGAATTTGAAAAATCTTATCTTTATGTGACTTAACGAAGAATTCAAACTGCACGATATTAGTCTACAACGCGTCGCTATAATAATTATATTATTATTTAAATAAATAACACTGCTACAAAAACCGTCACTGTCCGTTCGTCACCGCGGCACGATCGCGGCTGTTGTGTACTATAGGCACAGTATAATGGGTACTGCGCTCGAGGCGCGTAGGTATAACTCGAGTTTTGTGCGTTCGTATGGAGTTAGAATACTGTTAGATATTATTACCGTGCCATGATTGAGTACTTGCCTTATCTTATATTTATTGTATGCCCTGATAATATGGTTCTATTTCACTTCACCAAGCATTTTTTGATTTTTAGGGTTCCGTACCTAAAAGGTAAAAAACGGGACCCTATTACTAAGCCTCCGCTGTCCGTCTGTCTGTCTGTCATCAGGCTGTATCTCATAAACTGTGATAGCTAGAAAGCTGAAATTTTCACACATTATGTATTTCAGTTGCCACTATAACAACTAATACTAAAAATAAAAAAAAATGAAAATATTAAGGGGGTCCTATACAATAAACGTGATATTTTTTTTATTTTTTGCTCTGAATTACTATCGGTAACAGGTAGATGCTTAAAATTTTCACAAAATATGTAGTTATATATAACTTTTGAAAATAAATAATTAAATAAATAGAAAAAGTTAAATAAAGGGGGGCTCCCATACAACAAACGTGTTTTTTTGCGTATTTTTTGCTAAAAATTACTAACGATAACAGGTAGATGCTTAAAATTTTCACTGAGTATGAAGTTGTATATTACCTTTCAAAATAAATAATTAAATTTAAAAGAAGTTAATAATAAAGGGGGACTCCCATACAACAAATGTAATTTTTAAGCAATTTGTTACTTACTCGATTTTAATAAACGGTTAGAAACTTCAAAAATATTTAAGTATTTTCAACAAACGTGATTTTCTTTTATAGATGATGGTACGGAACCCTTCGTGCGCGAGACCGACTCGCACTTGCCCAATTTTTCTATATATCGCCAACATTGTTTTCGTTAAGGGTCTTTTTACACCGCATTATTTATTAATTTAGCTATTATAAATAAATACATCTATAGATATACTCATGCTGCCTTTAATTCACGTGATATTACCCGCATGGCTTTCAGAAATAAATGCCCCGTACTTATAGCTTCATCATCATCAGCCCTGTATATAAACTGTCCCACTGCTGGGCACTGGCTTCTTTTCACCATGAGAAGGGTAAGATCATAGTCCACCACACTGGCCAGGTGCGGGTTGGCAGACATCATATGTCTTTCTAGAACATTATGGAGAACTCTCAAACATGCAGGTTTTCTTACGATATTTTTTTAATCTCCATTTAGTAAGCGAAAATTAACAATTAAATACGCACATAGCTTCGAAAAGTCATTGGTGCGCACCATGGATTTGAGCCCGATACCCTCTGCGTAGTAGTCCATCGGTCTCTCCACTAGACTATCGCTGCTAATAGAGATCAGTTATTTAACAATTGCATTGATTATCGACGAGGTTAGGTGACTTATGCCTTCAGTGTCCACTTTGAATAATAGGTACCAAGGACCCCGTGTCATAATCTTTCCCCGTGTCATAATCCATAATCATTTTTGTCGTGTGAGCAGTAATCATTCGAGTCTGAACTGCCTTTAAGTGCGCTATTTCTGTCCATAGAGTAAGTATGTGCTATGAAGGCAATAAAATAAAGGCATGCGATGGGAGCGCAAAATAAGAAAATGTCTCAACGCCGATATAAAGCGTTCGATAACCGATTAAATCGCCAGCGAAAGCTTAAAGCAATGACTTCTGCACAGTTTGGACCCAAAATACCCTAAATCTTATAATATTCGACACACTAATCATAATATGAGAAAGGCGGTAGTTCAACACAGTCCACAACAACAAAAGGTATTTAATTGCAATTGGAATGTAAAAATCAAAATGAGAGAAAATTATTTCTTAGGGGTTCCAACTGAATATTATGGATGTTGGGCTTATTCAGTCTATCTTAGCTGAGCCAACATCGCAAATTGCATTTAAGATATGTAACTTGATTAAAAGAGGTTCTTAATGACTTCTAGTCTTAATTAGTATGTAGATAATATTAGAATTAGATACGATGGGGTTGGCATGTCCGTATGGATAAAAACCCCATAACAAAAAAGATTGAAAAAAAAAAGCAGTCCACACCTTTTAAAAGTTCGTGTGCTCTGTTAGAAATAGATTGTAAATATTAGGACCATTTTAGACGCAATAATTTTAGATATAATATGAGGAAAGGACTTCTTAAAAAATGCTCATAATACTAACGGTGAGAACACTTGCTACACACAAAGCTTATTCATGTACATACTAACTTCATTGTATTACTTGCTTTACTAATAGATTTACGCGGCCCTTGCTAAAAACCCTTTTGCCCTTGGTAAAATTTCTGTTTTTATCTAAAATAATAACCCAAATCCTTGTTATTGTTTAAAGTGGTTCATTCATAAATGAACCATGAGCACAAAAATCATAAATTGCTAAACTATTAAGTATTTTTTTCATACACTTCAACTTGATGTGTGTTGCATATAACGTTTATATATAACGATTAAAAATCATAGTAATCGAGTAAGTTTAAAAAAGTTTCATGTTACCATGATTACAGGATAGATGATAGCTTTTACCGCTTAATTTGTACTAATTGAATATTTTTTGTCTAAACAGTTCGCATCACACAGAGGACTGAATGGATAGGCGTGTACAGTGTACACATGCCTCAAAGGCCGTACTTGAAATTAAATAAAGTCCCACTCCTAGTAAATTTTATTACCGTTGGGATAGAGAGGCATCTTTCAAAATAAATAACCTCTATAAAAGAGGGTTACTTTGTAAAAAAGTTTTTTTTTCTGTTGACGACCAATTTGATCTCGTAATAAAATCAAGTTGCGTATCGTGGAGAACTTTATTGATGCCATTTAAACTCGTCCGAGATAGGGAGAAGGGACGAATAAACAAAACTTGAAATAGTGAACGAGCATAGCAAGATATTTCAGACGAAATTCCCTTAAACCTTTGATTTATATTCTAATTTTTATGCTGTTTATAGAAATGTGTACGTGGATGTATTTAGGTTCTGTATAGTATTATATGCACCTCAACAGACAGATCTCTAAGTCTCTGACTCGCGATCTCCGCCAATACAACACAAAATGTGTTCGTGAGGCGATCGAGCAGAATAAGGGTTCCAAAGTGTTCCAGAGGGATCTGTCTGTTGGGCAGAGTCAGCTGACAAAGCTGAAGACGGAAGATGGCAGAATCGTACCGTCCAAGCCTGAGCTCTTCGAGGAGATCGAAAGGTTCTATGGACAGCTATACTTGACAAAGCAACAACCCGCAAGCACTCCAGCGTCAGACCCTAGAGCTGGATTGACCCGACACTATACCGTAGATATCCCGGACGTCAGCATGCACGAGATAAGTGTGGCTCTCAAACAGCTCAAAAACAACAAGGCGCCGGGTGATGACGGAATTACGAGCGAGCTTCTGAAGGCCGGCGGTGCACCCGCTAGAGAAGCCCTCCGGAAGCTATTTAATTTCGTCATTCTCGAGGGTAAAACGCCACAGGCGTGGCACAGAGGTGGTGCTTTTCTTTAAGAAAGGGGATAAAACCCTCTTAAAGAACTACAGACCCATCACACTTCTGAGCCACGTCTACAAGCTGTTTTCGAGGGTCATCACGAATCGTCTCGAGAGCAAGCTAGACGACTTCCAGCCTCCCGAACAAGCCGGTTTCCGTAAAGGCTATAGTACCATAGACCACATACATACGCTGCGGCAGGTTATACAGAAGTCCGAGGAGTATAACCAGGCCCTATGCTTTGCGTTTGTGGACTATGAGAAAGCCTTCGATTCGATCGAAACCTGGGCGGTGCTACAGTCTCTCCAACGGTGCCGGATTGACTACCGATATATCGAAGTGCTGAAGTGTTTGTATGAAAACGCCACTATGTCAGTCCGCCTCCAGGACCAGAGTTCGAAACCTATTCAACTCCAGTGAGGGGTGAGACAGGGGATGTCATATCCCCGAAACTGTTAACCACTGCGCTGGAGGATGTTTTCAAGCTTCTGGACTGGATTGGACTCGGCATCAACATCAACGGCGAGTACATCACTCACCTTCGATTCGCAGAAGATATCGTAGTCATGGCTGAGACCATGGAAGACCTAGGCACAATGCTAGATGGCCTCTGTAGAGTCTCCCAACAAGTAGGTCTTAAGATGAACATGGACAAGACGAAAATCATGTCGAACGTCCATGTTGTACCTGCTCCTATTCAGGTTGGGAACTCTACACTCGAAGTTGTCGACAAGTATACCTACCTGGAACAAGTAGTCCAATTAGGTAGGTCCAACTTCGAGAAGGAGGTCAATCGTCGAATCCAACTCGGTTGGGCAGCGTTCGGGAAGCTACGACAAATCTTCTCGTCCGATATCCCGCAGTATCTCAAGACGAAAGTCTTTGACCAGTGTGTGTTGCCAGTGATGACTTACGGATCAGAGACGTGGTCGCTCACTATGGGCCTTATCAGAAGGCTCAAGGTCACTCAGAGGGCGATGGAGAGAGCTATGCTTAGAGTTTCCCTGCGAGATCTAATCAGAAATGAGGAGATCCGCAGTAGAACCAAAGTCGCCGACATAGCTCTCCGGATGTGAAGTGGCAGTGGGCAGGGCACTTAGCTCGAGGAACAGATGGCCGTTGGGGCAGAAAGGTTCTGGAGTGGCGGCCACGTACCGGACGACGCAGCAGAAGTAGGCCCCCCGCAAGGTGGACCGACGACCTCGTCAAGATCGCGGGAGGCGGTTGGATGGGCGGCTCAAGACCGGTCTGTGTGGAGAACCTTGGGGGAGGCCTATGTCCAGCAGTGGACGTCGTTTGGCTGATATGATGATAGTATTATATTATGTAACCTGATGACAAAGTAATGTTCATTATTTTAGTTTTGAAGCTTAAATACTATCTCTACTTTCTTTATAATGTACAATCAAACAAGTCGGCGCTGGACCAGTTTGAAAAAAAATCCCTTGGCTCGCTCATAGAGTTGAGGCACACTAGAAACTGGTTTTGTATACGAGTGTCAATTTGCATGTAAAGTAGCACTGGAAGCGACGATGTCTTGCTAAGCGATACTCGCCCTTATGTGGTCTAGCGGGAAGTTGTTCGACTGTACGTATCTATCTACATATCACTGCAGTCATTCCAAAAATATGGGTGGTTTTTATATTTTGCTTGCTCAGATCTAAATAATAGATACGGTTTATGTCCTTGGATGAGTTTGTGTGAAAATTATCATTCTTAGTGCTCGGCTAGAGTGCAAATGCGGGCGCGGGGCGGACGCGGACCGTCGTACTTAAACATATGAAACCCTATTTAAATGTCCGTAGTCGGCAAGTGGGTTCAGAAAACAGTGCGGGGATCACGCGGGCAACTCAAACCATAGGACTTTCACATAAGTGGCTGCATACACTGCAGCCACTTTTGTGTGACTGCGCGTCAAGCGGCAAACAACTCAAAGCGCAGGGATCTCAAAATTTTGCGAGCTACCTGAGTGCGTTAGCAATATATTCTAATCCTCTGATCGAAATATTGTAGAGTTTTTAAGCAGTATTCAACCCCGAATTGCAATATGGATGTCAAAACGTAAGCAATATAAAAACAAAAAGTTATTTCAAGTTTGTAGAATGAAATAAAATCACAATTTCATGAGCATGAGGCCTACCTATATGTATATATTTTTATATTTTAAGAAACTTACGGACATTTACAATGTAGGATTAGTTACAGAGTAGTAATTAATCTTTATTATACATAAATAACAATGGGTCACTGAAATGTTAAACTTTCAAACGTCTACACCAAATTGGGTAAATCTTTCTTTTATGTGTTCATTATTGTCAAGAGAAAGATTGTATGAAAAAATTAATAACAAATGTTAACGACATAGATATATTAATTATAATAGATATGCCCTCTAGACGAAAATGTATCGGAACCTGTGTCGCCAGTTTGCCCCTACCACACGGCTACTACTACACATACACTTCAGTAAAATCAATAGAAACGCAGTCGCGCACTCACTCGCATTTTTTAAATCAGAACGTGCAAAAAAATCAATTATAGACTTTAGCCTGTCAAACATAGCGTTTATTTACCATGCGCCGTCAAACTTACTCACACAAGAACATTTAACGCTATCACGTTAGTAAATCTGCACAAGCACATTACTAAATCGCTCACGCGTCGACCGGCCGCTTCGAGTAGCAGTGGCCGGTCTACGCGATGTATTCATTGGCTAGTCGCACGGGACGTTCGCAGTGAACGAAATACATTGCGCAATCGCCTACGTAGTACTAGATAGTACCCACGTATTGCCAGCAATGTATATTTTTTTTATTTTCTTGCGATAGTATCATTTTTGTCTACAAACTACATAATACTATTGTAATAACTACAATTATTACAAATATCTTTTGTATTTTAAGGTTTTTGGACTTACCGGTAAAAAGAAATCCCTTCTCGAGCCACATTACATGCCTGGCTTCTTTTTCTACACGTTATAACAGCGCAAGATGGCATGATTATTTTTTTTCTCGGAGCTTCGTACGCTGTCGCAATATGAGCGCGATTGTTGACCGGTCAAACAAATTTTGTCGAAATATGAGCGTTTGCTCACACGCACGGTGCGCCTGCCACGCCCACAAGGCCATTCTACTCCCTTTAACTGTTCTGTGGTTAACGAAAAAAAATACGGTAAGGAGTTTGCCGGGTGAGCTAGTTTGTTATCATTATTTACTACAATATACATTCGAAAAATTTGACAGCAGCTCTAATTTGGTAACATTTGCAGTAACGTAAAAGTATTAAAATGTAATGTTGGTAACAAAGTTAAACAACTGTGAAAGCGGCCCTCGTACTACAATTACTTGTCTCTGGTCATGCGAGACGTCCTTTAATGTTACGTGTGATCCCACGTTCACTTAATTACGCTTTTCTCGTTGGAAATTCGCAAATGTTCGTGTTTTTCTCAATTACCACGCCACAGTAGATAAAATAAGGTACATGTACTTAGCGGGCCTAAGAAAATTGATCAAATGTCACTTAAAGCCCGCTTAGTTGCCTTGCAGATCTGTACTGGATACGTAGCTTATAAGAGTAAGGAAAACATTCGTGGACTTATCAGGCAGCCTATCAGTTTATTTGAAGTATCATCATAATTTGTAAATAAGTAACAGCATACCTAAGGCAGTACATGAACCGAAATTTTTTTTTCTCTTATCTTATACTTAAATTCTTACGGTACGGTACAGAACGAAACTTTTTATTTGAGTAGCTTTATTGGTAAATTTATTAATTAATGGTCGAGCCTATAAGTCATTTCGCCGCCGCCCGAATTCAAACAAACTTATTAAATAAAATATACGTCGCGGAATCGACTGCTCAATTAATGAGCGGCGATAACACCGTTGAACATTCATTTATATTTAGCTGTCGTTCGTGTTTTTTACATGACAACTTTAAGTAAGTTTTCCCATGGTCTCCCATGTAAAAAAACAATATTTGCTCGTGCATACAGTATCATAAGATAACCCGCTGACCAAGTTTCGGGTTTCTAGCAACTTTATCAATTCAAAGAATGTCTAAAGTGGTTTAAACATTTGCACGTAGCTACCTCATTTGCCGCCGAATTCCAGGTGTATTAAAAAGTAAGAGAATATGTTATAACTTTTTACTTCAAGAAAAAAAATGATTTCAATCGTCATCAAATCCATATTCACACGCAGTTAAAGTTCAGTGTCATCAATACCTATCTACTAAAACAAAAATCTACAGCGAGAAAATAATATATTCTAATATTTACCACATGCGCAAGATGGCTCGGGTCACTATCCTTGCCCCTGACTTTGCTCTTTAGTGAGTCCACGACGCCCAAGTGAACTTATAATATCGGCCCATTCGTAATCCCTACCCGACGGCAAATCTCTGCAGAAATACCGAACCGTATTGGCAACTTCGAATCCAATTGTTGGATTGGGAGACATTTCTCTCGTGTTTTACAGACTCGACCCTTTTATGCACTAAACAATATGAATAATGTAATGTAGGGTCCAAAGGCGACTCTGGCTAACTTAGTTGAGCTTGTACCTAATCAAATTTCTGCTTTGAAAACGCTGCGTATATGATGTAATGATAATATTGGTTTAGTTTATGATTTGTCTCACTGTTGCCGAAGATCTATTGTCGCTATGAAAAGGGGTTTTGCCGTTGTCCACAATGCTACTACGCTGGCGCGCGTCAACTACTTGCTTGTTGGCAGACTTCAGGTGTCTTCTAAGAGCATTATGCGGAACTCACAGACTGTATGTGTGTTTTATCATCATAATTTCTTTCACCATTACTTTTTCAAGCAACAGTTACCGATGTATGCAGATAGATTCTGATAGCCATAGATGAGAGAATTAGTATCAGATGGAACGCACGGCACAATTGCGTGCGGCCACTAAAGCAAATACAAAATTGAAAAGCGAATACAAACTCGTCTCAGTGCGCTACGACGCATCGTACAGTTCACGCGTCACGATCACTTCAACTCTTAAATTCTCAAAATGCCGTCTTGCGTTCTTAAACACTGTAAAAGTTGTTCCTAAAAACAAAAACAGGAAAATGGAATATCTTTTCACAGGTAACTATTGATAATTTGACTGTTTCCTAATTTAATTTCGATAAAATTCGTATTTGTGCAAGAAATATGTAAGTGTTGCCAGTTTTTGTCGACGCCGTTCTGCCTGAATTAGGTAAAATGCACTTGTCAATTGATTATGTGATAATGATTGTCATGTTAATGAAAAATACATTACCGTATTATAAAAGTATATTGTAGATATATCTTCTTTCTCATAAATATAGTAATAGAATTTCAATTTCCATTAGTATATACCTTACATAATATTGTTTTGAGTTCGATCCCCAAACGATCCAAATATTCGTGTACACCCTGCTACTCGTCAAGCTTATACACTTTGACCTTTGCACCGTTCTTATGGCGTAAAGAATAAGTATCAAAATCGTACAGCAAATGTTTAGCTTGACTTGGCGCCGTGTGTACATACATACTTATGGCGTAGGGAATAAGTATCAAAATCGTACAGCAACTGTTTAGCTTGACTTGGCGCCCTGTATACATACATACTAATGGCGTAGGGAATAAGTATCAAAATCGTACAGCAACTGTTTAGCTTGACTTTGTGCCGTGTGTACATACATACTTATGGCTTAGGGAATAAGTATCAAAATCGTACAGCAACTGTGTAGCTTAACTTGGCGCCGTGTGTACATACATACTTATGGCGTAGGGAATAAGTATCAAAATCGTACAGCAACTGTTTAGCTTGACTTGGCGCCGTGTGTACATACATATTTATGGCGTAGGGAATAAGTATCAAAATCGTACAACAACTGTTTAGCTTGACTTGGTGCCGTGTGTACATACATACTATTTATTTCTCAACTAATCGACGCCAGCGGCTTCGCACGCACATATTTTCGTATTTCTCGTTTTGCCCGATCCCGTGGGAATTTCGAGAAATCCCGTCTTAGTGCACCCCTACGGTTCCCAAGAAACATACATGCTAAATTTCAGCTTCATGCGCCGAGTAGTTTCGGCTGTAGCTTATCTGTCAGTCAGTCAGTAACGCAAGGATTTTATACATATAATATACAGATTTAAGATTTACGAAGTAGTTAAAACTTAACTCGGTACCTACATTTAAGAAATGTATTTATAAAAGCCTTAATTAAATCCATGGTAAATTCTTCAAAACCGCAAATGAATATAAGAATATTACATAACTATATGCAAAATACTGGGAGATTATTCATAATCTGGCAACTTTACACACACATAGACGCGCGTGTCCGTACAGTGCCAGTCGCCAAAGGTCACGCACACATAGCTGTCAACGTGCCACACTTAGTGGGACGAATGCGCTCTATCTGAGACTAATTCTCTCATCTGTGCTGATAGCTTTATGTAAAGTGAATTTGAATTCGAGACCATCTGCATAGCTATCTGTTGGTCACCCACTAAGCTATCACGTATATTACACTTATATATTTTCTAAGTTAGGACTCGACCGTAGCCCGATATATTATTTTCTTCAAAACACTTAGATAAAATGTTGACGGACGTTTTATAGAACATAAAAAGCTAATAATAAAATGTGGCGTTTTGTATATATATTTTGATGAATAAACTTATAGAGGGTTAAAAGCAGCGTGTACATTACATTTTATCGGAAGGAGTGTTATATGGTTATTCTTTATTTAAAGTAAAGTCCCACGCTTGTTTTGCATAGAGTGAGTGAGATAGAGTGTACTAGTTTCGCTTGAGACATACTTATATCTATTTAATGAATAAAATTTAGTTTCATACTTCCAGTGCCCTTGATAACGGGATCTGAATGAATTGCAATCTAACGCTGAACAAAGTTCAAGTGTGCTCCGAGGATCATATCCAGAAGGTTATGGATATTACGTCACATAAGACAATATTATTACAAAAAGGATTAGAAAAATAAGAGAGAACAACACAAGGGCATAGTTATCATATAAGTCAATACAAAAATCGTTTATTCAGTTAGATAACAAAAATAATCATGTTATTGTAATAATAATTGTTAATATTATATTATCTTTGTTACAGGTAATCTAAACACAGCAATCCAGATGCGGGTATTCTTGATCTCTTGGTAATATAGCATTTCACCTAACCTTTCTAAATATTATATAATTTAATTCATTTAAAAGGACCTGAATTAAAGTTTATAATTTAAAGCATTACTGATAGAGTAATAAGCGTTTTACTGAATCGATACTGAACGAGTCGTGTGGACTGTCACAAACGCCATGTTATGAAAATCGAAGATAGTTTTATTGTAAGAAAATATCAAAATCAAAATTGAAGCCATAAAAGTTAAATGCTTTGAAAATGATGATCATGTACTGCCGTGAAAAATATGCTGATTTTCCGTTCTATTTCCATTGATATACAACAATGTCTAATTAAGGAACCCCGCAAATTCTAAACATGTACTAGATAATTCCATCACAAATTAACGCTTACCTTGTCCCGACAAAACGTAATTAACACAATTTAATTACTAAGAGGATGAAGGCGAATGGTTTTAAGCGGTTTATTTATCATAAAACCAAAAACAGTATCACCTCTGGGTATAGGTACTATGGGTTATTCAAGCTCACGACTCAAGGTTACGACCCGCTCTGATGTACTAGTTTTGAATACAACTCAGCAGTGAACTTGGAACGGACCAATCAGTGTGTAGGAATCTAATGGAATCGAGGTGAATCGTCGGTTGAAAACGCGTACTAACCTCCTTGTAATGAATGTTTCAAAACGGCGTGGTTTAATTTAGTGCGCCATAACAGAAGCTGTTGTCTCATACATGAGTAATATCTTGTCTGTATCTAACGGTTTCAGTTTAGTTCTCAGTTTGAATTGAGTCTACTGTCTGCCTAGCGATGATTGCTTTGAGACGTAGGTACAATCTATATGTACTTATTAAAGTACGTAGAACAATCGTAAATCATATTTAAATGGGAATGTGCGTTTGGTTGTATTTTGCGCTTATCAGCGTAATATTGCGAATGAAAAACAATATCAAGTAAGTAATGATTAAGAATCTCGTGTTAGCAAAGCTACTAAAAAAAATCTCAAATCTCTAAATGCATTCGTAGCATTTACAGATTTCTGTAGTAAAATAGTTAAACGAAATCTCAGTGTCAAACAGCGAGGCGGCTGCTTAAACTGTACATTTAGTAAAAATTAAATGCATTTGGACTACACTTTTTTATATTTTTCACTCGTGAAAGAATCTGCTTTCTTAAAGTAGGTATTCAAGATTTAAAATGCTAAGTAACTTTCATTACAGACTCGTGCCTAAACTTGCCTTATTTGTCTGAAGTTTATTCAACTATCAAGTTAAAATTTACTTAAGAAGCACTTTAAATAAAATAACTTGTCTGTGTTAGTTTTGCTGGTGGTTTGAGCTGGTAGCACTTTATAGTTCGTCAGTGGCTTTAATGACGTATTATGTAGGACTGGTAAGGTGACAAACAGCGTCGGGCAATATACATGTGCTCGCGACGTACGGTACCACTTCTAAGCTTACCTTATGTATCGCATCGACGACGCGCGACTAACACTCACGTGTATGAACGATGCGACCTAAAACGGCGGTGGATAACAAACACGTGTGACAATAAACCATACGACATACGACAACGGTGGAGGTCGCGTCACATAATAGCGACAGAAGAAGTCCTTGCCGTGTCCTCCTACAATACCACCGCCACGCTGTCGCCAAATAGTAGAACGCAACCTTCGCATCACCTTAAGTTGCGTGTCGCGTCGCTTATTCCGAACCCGCCGATCGGCCAAGTGCGGCAGCGTCATCGGCAATGTTCTGTAACAATGTTTGCGAGAATTTAATTTATTAGTGATGCACTTATTCATACGAAAGCAAAAGACGAAAGCGTTCTCTAAGAACGCTCGGCTGACGCGACTTAGACGCGGCGGCACCGCGGTTACTGTTACCAGTCTCATCCACGATAACTTAATGTATGTGACTACAGCTCTCTCTAGCGTGGTAATGTTATCTTCTTCTAAACTTATGGAATCGTTTACTGACCAATCAGAATTTTTAACTTGTTCGAACTTAGGTTTATTTCAAAACTAATTTTGTGAAATCATACATAAAGGATGGAATAAAAAGTGCTGATTACGCAACGAGTTGATATATTGTACTCATTCAAATATAAATTTCTATGCTTATATGTCAAAGTTCTACGCTACACTTTTTCTACGACTTTTCTAAAGAAGTCTTTGCACATAACTGCATGGGCCTTATTTATTAAAAGAAAGAAACAACCAATAAAAAAGTTGGACGGCGCGACATCTAACAGGTTAGCTGGTATGCTTACAATTCGTAATAAGCAGTTAATTACACGATGCGAATACGCAAAATCAATTACCATCAAACGGACACTTTTTTACACTTGGCATAACTAGAAATAAGGCTATACCTGATCAGGAATGAATATAGCCTAATGATAACTTCATTACAGCAAGGCTGACAGTTGAAATCCTTCATGAGTGAACACATTTCTAATAACAGCATTAAGTGTAGGCTTTAGATTGAACAGAAAACAAATATAATTTGCCATTGGTATCTCAAATAGCAAGATCAATTTACTTGCTTAAGTAACCTTATTATAATATCCTTTTATGTGAGCCTCAAGACAAAAGGAGCACTTGTGTAGCATTTCCAGCACAAGACTCCTTTTTCTTAATCAACTGTAGCTCTTACTAATTGAGTACTTAAGTTTTTCTGGACGCTGCTGTTCTGTACTCGTGAAAAACGAATACAGAAAACTACAACGTTCAGGAAACTTAATGTTTTCTTCCAATTTTTACACTTTTACAGAAAGTTGTTGTAGTTCTTCCCTGGTTCTAATTGACGTATCTGGTCCTAATTTTATTGACATATCATCGTAGTACCAATACTATGCAAGCTAAGGAGGTAAATAAATACGCTTAGCAAAAATAATCGGCAGGTAAAACCGCAGAACATAGATAATAATATTTTCTAATGTGTGCAACGTTAACTTGTCTACCTTATTAGTATTAGGTATGTGTCCAAATAAAGTTGGCGATCATTTACTTTTATGATGTTCGCGCCTACCGTATAAGCCTCTTCTCACTATGAGAAGGACAGTCCACTACGCATCACAAGAGCGGTTTGGCAGACTTCACATGACTTTACTATTAATTATTCTGTGGTATTACATCAAATTTGTATAAATTACAAAATAACCTACAATATTGAAATCAAAAGGTTTAAGCGTCAGCTTATGCTTAGATCCCGGAGAATAATCAAGCGCTGATTTTCAGCTTAAACCATTGACTCCCTTTTACAAAAAAATATTAAAAGTGATCAGAAACATGTAACTTATTTAAAACTAAAAGAAAACATACATAACAGTTAAATATTAATGTTACGATTCTGATTAATTACGAGCATATGCGGCTGTTTCATTCTTAAATCTAGCACTACAATCTTAATAGCACATTTCTATAAATGTAACCCTCAGATAAATTTAATTTTTGAAATTA
Organism: Euclidia mi; assembly: GCA_944739405.2. Classification (NCBI taxonomy): domain Eukaryota; kingdom Metazoa; phylum Arthropoda; class Insecta; order Lepidoptera; family Erebidae; genus Euclidia; species Euclidia mi. The sequence continues at coordinate 20,703,758 of OX123185.2, forward strand.
TAAGAATCTAGTTATATTCTTTTGGGCTTCAAGTATAAATTCTGTACATTGATTTTTAATTTTAACAAATGTTTAAATAAAACGTAATTAACTTCGAAAACACACTAATGCGCGCCGTGAATTTGAACTCATTTCTCTACGTACAGTCTGTTAGTAATCTCTAGTACGGCTATGAGTATAGTGTATAAATGGCGTATTGAATACGTTCACTGACATTGTCTGCTGGCTGTTTCGACTATTTAGTCAGAACACGGCGCACCGGATATCCAATAACTTGTAACTTCCACCGCTTCTTTAGCGAGAAGAGGCACTACGCTCGTGTATAAACTAATTTGACTAAATATAATCTGCAACTTGATTGTACGCTACATATTATACTGGAAAACATACAACACACTAAGATCTTTTAACAAGTACTATGAAGATGGGTCAATGGATTTATGGATGTTTATTACTCTTACTAAAGAACTACACAGACGGATTTAAATTTAACTTTGCAATTATATATAAAAATAAACATAAACAACTTCCACGCATGCGAAGTCGAGGACAAAGTCTAGTCACACAATTATAAAGTTTCAAAGCATGAAACGGTTTCCCGCGATTGTAATAACGTTGTTGGTTCACCTCTGCTGTGAAGTCCGGTGTGTGGCTGCTACTCCAGAACCTTTGTGGCCAATGGCGATCTGCTCATCGCGCTATGTCTACTTAACTAAGCTTAACTAGTAAAACACGCTCATCTTTTGATATCAAACCCATCAACTACAACTTGACTTTACCACACTGCATCAGATAATGCTTTCAAAATCTTTCAGCTGTATTTGATGTTCCCGCGTACAATAAACTGAGCCCGTATTGTTAATTACTTGCACTATGTCAACTCGGCAAAGTGCAGCAAGAGAGCGACGTCACTTTAATGCTTTTTAATTAACCCAGCTGCTCATTGAAGTACGGATGTCTTTTAATAATAGTTTTGTCTAAAATTTCAGGTTAAATTCAGGCAAGTCCGCAGATGTGAAAAGAATCTTCGGGTACTTAAAGAATTTTCATGCCTAACTTTGACTTCACTTAGTGCTTGCCCAAACGGTGATGCATCTGAGCAAATTTCAAAACATATTGCAGTGCGTTGCAACTGGCTGTACTTTTACAGCCAGCAATTTGGCACATTGTAACACAAAAGTGAATGTGTCAGCAAAAGAAAATGTTAAAAAAGCACAATTTATTTTAAGTGCGACATCCTTCTGGTTAACTATCCATTTGTTTGACAAAGTGTTAAAAAGGCTTATTAATTTCTATTCTTTGCCATTCCGGTCGCGATATTTAAAATGGGAGGCTTAAGTTGCTTGCGTTGTACAAATCTTTGCACACGACGACAACATAATTTTATGTAGCCGAGCTCTTCAGGTTTTAGGAAAGAATTCTTTTGTACATACCCCTTTTATAAACACAGTGATCGGTACAATTTTGTAAAAAGGTGTGTTACTTTTAAGTCATAAATGGTATTGCCTGCGCTTATATGACGTGGAATAATAGTCTAATCTCTTACTTAATACTTAAACCCCTTATCAAACAGAACAAAAATTTTCAAAAAAAGCGTGTGAGACGGATGATCTCAGGTAGGATGTCGGGGTTCGAGAGAAACACTGCTAGGCTGAACAGGTTCTTTATTATGTCTCACTACCGCTTACATACAGTATGACCGAACTAGGTAAGCACTGGCCTGAGCTGGCTGGAGTGTAGACTCCTGCTGCTCTCCGACGCTCGCAGGGTAGCTGCTCGAAGGGTCGCCGATGAGCTGGCCAAGGTGCGCTGCGCAGGCAGCTCTGTGGTCGAGGTTCCGGCTGAGCGGGTCTCAGGCGGTGCAGCCGATGTGGGTCGAGCGGTCAGGCTCAGGCGTCCGTGGCCTGGCTGTAGGAGCTCGTAGGCAGGAACGGAGGCTTGGGTGGCAGCTGGCTAGTAGCGGCACGGCGCCAGCAGCTCGTGGCTTGTAGCCCGTAGGAAGAACGTAGCCCGTAGGAAGAACGTTAGGTGCAGTGAGCCCGTAGGAAGAACTGGAAACAGCATAGAGAATACACAACAACCGGTCAGGAACAGGCTGTCCCTAGATCGGCTGTTATGCTTAGGAGACACAGATACTACAGACAGAACATATAGGCACACAGACAACTAGAATATGCTTACCCCCAGCGGGACAGTAGATAGGAAGTAGAATGTAGAATAATCGCGAGGTGTAGCGGCAGCGTTCCGATGTCTAGGGAAAGTGACCATTCTACAACGCGCACCCATCTTATATAGGCATAAACCTATGACTCACAACTGCCTTTGGCTAGTGAATATGACCATATTTGGTAATATTGCGAACGATGTCTGGCTAAGCTGGCGTTAAGCGCCTGCGAGATATTATAACGCAATACGTGTAGTATTACGTTACAATACTCCGCTCTGTACAGCAGGATTTTTCGTGTCTAGACAAGAAAAATCCGTCTAACTAAGTCCTCCGAACTTCTGTAGACAGTGCTAAGTAGATAGTGACTATGAAACTCAAACTGCAGGTAGGTACAATGAAAGAATCTAGTTAGGTTAGGAATCAGTGTAGTTAATTAGTTTTAAATCTTTAATGTGCCAACTGCCAATAGATTTACCCGACGAATTCGCTAATTCGTATACTAGTGGTGACTTTTTAGCAATAATAGTACACTTGGTAAACTTAGGAGCCAGTTATTTGCTAAATGATTTGTCCTTATCGCTTAGATAGAAGGTTCTTTTCCATACGGTATCACCTATGTTAAACTCAGCCGGTTTACAACGTAAGTTGTATGTGTGTGAGTTTCTAGCGTGAGCTTGGATTAAAAGAGACTGGACCTTATCGAAAATACTTGATAGACAACCTATATTTTCAGCATAAGAATCCCTAGGTATATAAATAACATCATCTGACTCGGCATCAATATAGTGTGAACTGCAAGTTACTAGTTCTCTGCCGTACACTAAAAAACTCGGAGTATAACCAGTTACCTCATTAACCGCAGTATTTAGCGCGAATTGAATTTTGGGATTTAAAGTATCCCATATTCTATGGTCGTTTTCGATAAACGAAGATATAGTAGTCACGATGGTTTTGTTGTATCTTTCAACAGAATTTACGTGCGGAGTGTATTTCGGTGTAAAGTGCAAGTTAGGTATTTTATATTTTCTAATCATAGACTTTAGAGTTGCACTTACAAATTGTTTACCATTGTCTAGAATAACGGTTGAAGGTATGCCATGTATTAAGAAAACTTTTTCCTCGAGAATGTTAGTTATAATCTCGGCGGTAGCCCGCTTGATGGGAAAGAGAAGACAATATTTACTGAAGCAACAAGTAACAACAAAAATATAGCTATTTTGTTTTCTAGTTGAGGGAAGGGGTCCAACAAGGTCGATACTAATTGTTTGGAAGGGACGAGAGCACACCTTTGGTCGTCCCATAACACCTAAAGTAGCGTGGTTTTGGTGTTTATGTGCGACACAAGTATCACACGAAGATATAAATTTAACAACGTCGGCGTGCATACCGGGCCAAAAAATACCTAAATGACCCGCAGCGAGTTCCGAATGGTTTTCTTTAATAGCTGTAGATCTATCCGAGGTAGGTAGAACCTCTTTCCATTCGAATTCTTTCCGCAGTGCACATTTCGATACCATATATCGATAAAACTGATCATTTTTGATGGAATAGTTAGGAAAAGATGTAGGTGAGTTTTTACAGCCATTGTAGATAGTAGTATACCACTGATCCGAGGTTACGGTAGTATCATTATCAGTGTTAGTATCAATAGCCGACACGGCACTTGCCCGCGATAGTGCGTCGGGTATGACGTTATCCGCGCCGCGGCGATGTTTCACATCAAAATTAAAAGAAGACAGGCGCACCCCCCATCTCGCTAAGCGACCCCTAGGGTTACTTAAATTTAAAAACCATTTTAAGGCTGAGTGATCTGTGTAGACAGTGAATTTCAAACCGTTATCTAAGTAACATCGCCAATGTTCTACCGCGACTAAAACAGCTAGCGCCTCCCGTTCCGTAATACTATAATTACGTTCCTGTGTAGACAAGGATTTGCTCATATAAGCTATAGGATACTCCACACCGTCAGTAGTTTGTGTGAGTAAAGCCCCTACGCCATAGTCGCTAGCATCCGTGTGCACTTCGAACGGTTTGTTATAGTCCGGACAAGATAGAATAGGCGCGGTAGATAACAGGTGTTTGAGTTTAATAAATGAGTTGTTAGCTTCCTCCGACCACACAAAAGGAGCAGCCTTTTTACTGGTAGAAGTAAGTTTATTTAGAGGCCCTGCAATTGAACTAAAATTAGGTATAAATCTACGGTACCAAGACGCGGTACCCAAAAACCGTTTTACCTCCTTTTTATTTGTAGGTACAGGATAGTTCATTATTGCTTCCACCTTACTAGGGTCTACGTGAAGTCCTTTAGAATTGACTACGTAACCCAAGTATTTTAATTCGTTTCTAAAGAAATGTGACTTTTCTAAATTAATAGTTAAGTTAGCTGATTTTAGTTTCGCGTATACTTTAGATAACAGCTGAATGTGATGATCAAAATCTTTTCCTATAATACAAATATCGTCTAAGAATACGAACACCGCTTTTTCGAACTCTGCACATTTGTAAATAATTGATCGACCAATCTTTGTTGCGTAGCCGGCGCATTAGTTAAGCCGAACGGCATAGTAACAAATCGGAATGTTCCGCGGGTAGGTACGTAGAACGCGGTCTTGTCCCGATCGCTACTCCAAATAGGCGTCTGCCAAAAAGATTTAGATAGATCAATAATACTTAGAAATCTAGCATTTTTTAGGTTATCTAGGATTTCGGAAACATACGGTAGTTTGTACGCATCCTTATCTACGTGTAACCGAGTTTAGTTTTCGGCTGTCTAAACAAAACCTTAATTTACCATCTTTCTTAGGCGTTAATAGGATAGGCGAAGACCATGGGCTTTCACACGGTTCTACGACTCCGAGTTTAAGCATCTCGTCTAGTTCCTCAATAATAACACGCAATTTTTCTGGCGGCAGACGATAGTATCGCTGACGTATTGGCGGTGAGTCACCTGTATCAATACGATGCTCGACTAAATGGGTACGTCCAAGGCCTTTCTTCTCGGAAGATATACATTCGAATTGCTTAATCATCTTATCCGCTATCCGTTTTTGGTAGTCATTAAGCTCATTGTAGGATTGTAAGGCAGCATTAGGTTTATTAGGTAAGGAATTACTACAAGGGTCATTATTAGCTAAAGAGACAGAGTAAATATAATTTGGTAACAATTTAAATCTTTTCCAGAAGTCAATACCTAAAATTAACGAACTAGTGACTTCTGGAATTACGTACGCTTTTAAGTTATAAGTTTTATTTTCAAAAGTGGTGGGTAGGTTGATATAGCCGATCGGTGTCAAACGATGACCACCCGCCGATCGAAAAAATATAGTAGGGTTGTCACACTTATTCAAAGGGAGATTAGTTTGAGAAATAATTTTTATATGAGAATTATTGCCCAATATAGTCACGGCAGAACCTGAGTCAAGTAAACCAGTAAGGGGTAGATTCTTAATGGTTACATTAACATAGGGTCGAAAATCAGTATTAGGTTTTTGATCACGGATCGCAGCCACAGAATAACTGGAAAAATACACTTTTAGAGTGTTCAGCCAATTTTTCCAGTCTTCTATGTCAAAATATTTAGGTTTAGAAGATGTACAAACGGTAGGATTTGTCATCTTATTTGACGAACTACGATCCGAGTAAATTAGTTTTTTGAAAAAGATTTATTTTCACAGTTAGGACAATTTACGAACGTGACATCCCTAAGGCCACACTTAAAACATATCGGATAACGTTCTCGCTTGCACGTCCCTAGTGAGTGATCAGTTGAACGACATCGCGGGCAAAACACACACCTTTTATTAGTTATTTTTGTAGGAACAGCTGATTTAGATATCATGTTGACATTATAGTGTTGTAGGTTAGGCACAGGTGTATCGTTCGGTTCGACATTTATAGATTCGACAGAAGCGTAGTTTTTTAGTTTAGACGGTTTATAGTACTGTGAATTATTATAGTGACCGTGCGTGTCCTTTTTATTTATGTAAGCTAAATCAGGTGCTACTGTGTTAGACGTACGGTAACTAGGTTCGTGAAATTGTGCACTTAAACACTGGAACCTCTCATAGTTTAGACATAGTGTTTTTAGAGTGCTATAGTGTCTATAGCCGTAGTACATGAAGCTAGTACTGTAGAATAACACGGTCTAATATTGTGAAGCAATATATTTAGTTTTTCATGTTCGGTTAGTACCGTGTTCGGTGACAATCGCGCAAAAAGTTGGAACATAATTGATAAATAGATGATTATACCTTCAGTTTGCCCTTGAGTACGATTACGAATCTCGGCTAAAAGTTTATAATCATAGTTGTACGGTGTAAAATCAGCTGTGAGTTAACTAGCTAGTTCGTCCCATGTAGAAATGGAATCTTTAACACCGCGAAACCAGTGTAACGCATTACCCGTAAAAATTTCGGACGCGTAATCGAATAATCTATTGGCAGGTAGATTTCTAACCGTCCTAAATTCCGTCACGCGTTGTAGAAATTCGCGAACGCAGCCTGTTCCGTCCAATTTGAGTTTCGATAGTTCGCCAACCCTCAAATGCTCACAGTGGACAGTTACCGGAGTCGACGCTGCCTGTGCAGGGGTTGAATCCGTGCAAGTCATCGTGACTCCGACTTCCGCCGACGGAACATTCGAGTGTTCTATCTTAGATAGCTCTGCCGACAGCATCCGAAAGCGTTCAGTCAGGTCGGATATTTTCTTGCCGTATTTAGGTTCGGATTTGTCTAATCTACCCAATCTGTGGTAGACCTGGTTGTGCAAAGCCGTAGTTCGCTTCGCCAAGTTGTGGTCGTATAATTCCTTAAGGGAAGAGATTCGCGAATCTAAATCGGTAACTGACAGGCTAGCTCCCTTGAAGTCGTCTGCTATGTCTAGGCCTGACTCTAGGATTTCGTCATTCGGAATCAGCTCGAGTAGTTTAGGTAGCTGCTTCCGTAAACCTAAAACAGAGGTAGCCGGCTCCTCTCCGCGAATAGCGACCTCGTAGGCCAGTTCATTCTTACCAAGTAGGAAGTACTTGATAGGGTTAGCACTCATAATGATATAAAATGTAAGATAAGTATGATAGAAAAGAATGTAAGTATATTACAGCCCTCCGTGTGCACTAGTTCTGCTTTACAAAGAAACTACGACGATTCGGTGTAAAAATGTAGACAATAGATAAGTGACTTGCAAAGACAAAACGGTTATTTCAAATTGCGAACTGTTACGTAGAGAATCGGTAGTTGAAATTTGAATTAGGCAATAGTAGTAAGATAACACATAATAGGTATACAAGAATAGAAATTAAAGATAGACAGCAAAACACAGATATACACAAGTTAAATAGTACATACCGGTTCGCTGATGTCTGCACCTCCTCGTTTACAAAGACTGACCTCCTAAACAAGAACAACTGCAGTAATTGGAAGTGAGACAAATAGAGTTGGGCGCCACTGAGACGGAGGATCTCAGGTAGGATGTCGGGGTTCGAGAGAAACACTGCTAGGCTGAACAGGTTCTTTATTATGTCTCACTACCGCTTACATACAGTATGACCGAACTAGGTAAGCACTGGCCTGAGCTGGCTGGAGTGTAGACTCCTGCTGCTCTCCGACGCTCGCAGGGTAGCTGCTCGAAGGGTCGCCGATGAGCTGGCCAAGGTGCGCTGCGCAGGTAGCTTCTGTGGTCGAGGTTCCGGCTGAGCGGGTCTCAGGCGGTGCAGCCGATGTGGGTCGAGCGGTCAGGCTCAGGCGTCCCTGGCCTGGCTGTAGGAGCTCGTAGGCAGGAACGGAGGCTTGGGTGGCAGCTGGCTAGTAGCGGCACGGCGCCAGCAGCTCGTGGCTTGTAGCCCGTAGGAAGAACGTAGCCCGTAGGAAGAACGTCAGGTGCAGTGAGCCCGTAGGAAGAACTGGAAACAGCATAGAGAATACACAACAACCGGTCAGGAACAGGCTGTCCCTAGATCGGCTGTTATGCTTAGGAGACACAGATACTACAGACAGAACATATAGGCACACAGACAACTAGAATATGCCTACCCCCAGCGGGACAGTAGATAGGAAGTAGAATGTAGAATAATCGCGAGGTGTAGCGGCAGCGTTCAGATGTCTAGGGAAAGTGACCATTCTACAACGCGCACCCATCTTATATAGGCATAAACCTATGACTCACAACTGCCTTTGGCTAGTGAATATGACCATATTTGGTAATATTGCGAACGATGTCTGGCTAAGCTGGCGTTAAGCGCCTGCGAGATATTATAACGCAATACGTGTAGTATTACGTTACACGTGATTATCTGTAATGATGAGTAATTGTACGATCCGCGCGTTTCAACGAACGGACTACTCACTTAAAACCTAGGACAAAAGGAGTCATACTACAGGAAAAAAAAGTTTTAAAACTATAACCCGACTACTAAAAAGGAAGGGGCTAAAAAGGAAGAAACAAGAAAAAAGCGCCCTATAAGTGAGTACAGAAATGCTCAAACTAGAGCCATGGTCGCAGGCATTGTATTATTAGTAAGAAGGCGGGTTTCCAAAAAACCGACTGTTTAAACAGAGATCTGCGAGTACTAAAAACCATTATGCCTGGCACAACTTGGTCGTGGCTTATTATACAATGGATTTTAATTTCCTTGAATTGTTCTAAGGGAGGAATAAAAGACCGCACTTAAATTTGACGGCGTATTAGGATTATTATGTTATGAAAGCTATTCCATCGCGTAATTTTGATTAGACTATTGTAGTCTAAGTCTAAGGACTATAATGTTTGCTAGAAAAATGAAGCAAGTTTTAGGAGTATAATGATAATACTAAAGGCTGCTGATGATGAATGAAAATACTTATGTAACAGCTCCCAATCGCGTAATTATTTGAAAAGAAGAAGTGAAATGCTATCTTCTATTTTGCCCATCGTTTCAACTTGGGTATATTATGTTACTGTAAAATCCCGAAGTACGGTAAATCTTAAGATTTCCAAGTAAATCGTAAGATTTACCAACATGCGTTGTTAATGTCCGAATTTTTTAATGAAAAAAGCACTAACGGCCATTTTCAATATTCGAACTATAGATAGATCTGCAGATTTTAGGTTCGTGTTTTACATATTTTGTATGGAGCTTATGTCAAAAACTGCCAAAAACGAATCTAAAATCTACAGATCTATCTATATTTGAAATATTGAATTCCGTAGTTAGTTGACACAATTTTTGGGTTAAGGGTCACATGAGAACATAACATAACCTAGTTACTTGAGTTACAGTCTCACCTATCCTTACGTGCTTTTACAGTAACATATACACCAGCATAACCATGGTATCAGTGATCAGTGAGTCCGTTCGTAAACATAAATAAGAGTAAAATGGTTATCATTTATTTAGTATTGATCGATCATATTTACCCAGACGTTCACTTTATAGTAATAGGTACATCATATCACAAAATATGTTTAAGAATTATTATGCAGAACACTCCGCAAGAAATATTGTAGGGGTACACCGCAATTCTCTGTGATATACAACCCGTGGGTGTAATATAAAAATGACGAATGGTAACCAAAATGTCAAATGGATTATATGGATGGCATAATATTTCATCGCCTCGCTAATTCTACACTTCATGTGTAGGATGTGGGTTCAACACTGGTACAGGGCTAAAACTATAATTGGGAGTTTGGAACTTTTTTCTCCACATACAATACATAATTTTCAAATAATACAAATTTGAATCTCTGTACTCATTATGATTAATTTTAAATTATCTTTCTGCATGTACCACTGCTTCGTACAAAAGCAATTTAAAATACTAATAATTAGGAAATTCCACCACCACGCAAGTACAGTTCACGGGCGTTGATTTTAAAGTTATGACGAATGTTAGATTTTCGGTGAATGGAATAATTGTTTATAAAATAAAGAAATTACGCATTTTTTTATCCGTATATATGATATATGATTGCGCTACTCACATTAGTATGTACAACGCTGCTATCGAGACATCTAGTTAACAAGATGAGGGACATCACTTGCGCACGTGTGCCATTGGTATCAATGCCCTCGTGCACGACATAAACAGAGCCAGGTAACTTGCTATAGTACTAGTATCGTATTACTACCACCACAGTATAAAAGACAACGTGCCGGATTATTTGACTGTACTACCACTGTCAAGCGAACCCCGTGTTTATTGAGACTAGCGACATTACCTATCACTAAAGGTAATCGTAGCTCATTTCTGTTTCAAAATAATGTTACACGCACATTAATGGGTCGCAACCGGTATCAACAACGTTTTAAGATAATATTGAATGCTGTTTTTACCTGACTACGGCGAAGCCAAAGGGAAAGGTAATGTTTTTGGCTGTCTATGTCTGTAAGTATGTATGTATGTTTGTATTTTCCACCCTAGCGCCTAAACTACTGAACCGATTTTAATAAATGGCGGGTCAAAACAATCGTAATAATAGCCTGGGTCACACAGGCTATATAAATTTTATCTATATTTTCTATACGAAATTAATACCTCAGATTCCAACCTCAAAAAAAAAACTGAGATAATCGTGTTTGGTATCAAAAGAAAGGTACTGGTGAGTACATTACAAAATAGTACATATTATATTATACTGTTTGAGTCAAAATATAAGTTTTGATCGCGGTTTTACTTATTTGAATTTCCTATTTTTCTTTTTTTCTTCTTTTACACGTGAAAATGTATATATTGCTTGGTTAGTTTACATACCCCTTCGAGATACGAAAAAAGACTAAATATTAAAAAAAAAGTTTGAAAACTATAACCCGACTACGTAAAAAAAGGGGTCTAAAAAGTACGAAACAAGTAAATAGGTTATTCAGATATAAATCCAGGTGAGTATAAATACAGAAATATTCAAGCTAGAGCCGTGGTCACAACTATATACTTTTTAAACACAGCACTCAGAACATTTAAGTAAATTCATTTAATTTAATGTAATCTTCTGTATTATGTAAAATTCTTGCGTTACTGACAGACAACCAAAACTATAAGGCGCAAGAGGTTGAAATTTGGCACTAAGAATTCCCGAAATTCCCTCAGGATTGGAAAGGAACGGTTAAATAAAAAAATATGTGCGTAGCTGCGGGCATACTCTAAATAATTATTTTCAAGTTAATAATAATAGCAATAGTGTCCATGTGGTGACGGATTAAGAATACGGAATGTCACCACCCCATATCATCCCATGGGTGTCGTAAGAGCTGACAGAGGGAGCATATTATGCAGAGAACAGCACTGTAAGAGAGGGAAAACTTGATACAAACCCTATACCAACCCGTTTGGCCAGCGTGGTGTAGTAGGCTAATTCCTTCTTTCAAAGGAGAGGCCTAGTCCAGCAGTGGACTGTTAAAGGCTGATGATGATGAATAATAATAGCAATATTTTTACACTACACAGTCCTCGATTGTTCTCGACGATACTGCGGTATTGTGAACTTTTTCTTAGGTAGATTGTTTATGAGTATTTAAAAAAAAAAATATTATTTGAACTTGTTCAATTGTTATCACTTATTAATTAAACCACAATTAGCGGACTCCGGACTTCAGGGCGAAAGTCTTGAAAGAATTGCAACCGGTACACCGCGAAGATGATGACGATGAATAATGCCATAACTCAGTACATTTTAACGACGATGTTATAAAATCTAAAAGATGAGCAGACGGGCGTATGGAAGACGAGAAATCAGATATAATAATTTAGAAATTAATGTTTAACCTAGGGAGAGTTAGTTTGAGCAAATTAGCGTAACATGCCGTAAACGCTACAAAGCGTTAAAGACAAGTACCCGCCGAGTTAATATCAAATATATAACAAAAAGAGCTGGATAACAACTTAATAGACAGACTTAGCCTATTAGGAACGGAAACAGTGACGACAACTAAAATACAATAAAATAAACATTGGCACAGTCAAATCATTCAGGGCTATAGACAAAGACTTTCACATCAAATGTTCAGTATTCAATTCAAAATAAAGACATGCGTACCATAAACTTTCTCAATCTGCAACAATATCGTAAAATTGAACATAAACATAATGGAAAAGTTGTAAACTCAATCAATTTCCAAGTAAAACAGTAGAGCCGGCCGTTTTAAAATAGATGTGCGGCGAAAGAGAATTTATGTTGCTTACTTGTATGGATGTTGGAATTTATCCGATGCGGTTCTGCTCGATTCCCTTTCCTGTCATTCTACACATTCTAAGAAAGAAACTTTTCCTCTTAACAAGACGTTTTAAACTGCTTAGACACGTTATACTCGCAGATGCTCCTCTCAATTAGCTACTGCGGTTAATTCTGTTTCATACTCGTAATCTTATTCTTAATCTCGTTAGAAAGTTCTGTTAAGTTGCGAAATATGCGTTATATTTGAGACTTTGCCTTAAATCGATACATTGGATTGCAAAAATATTTTGCTTGGGATATAAATATAGCAGTGCTATATTTACTTACTTATTGGGGAGACCAATAAACTACCACTTGATGATCTCGGGTTTAAATCCACGATGCGCTTCATTGACTCTTTTTGAACTTGTAAGCATTTAAAATTGATTATTGTCACTTGCTCTATGCGTTTGTGTTGCAGGGTTTAGTAGTCGGCTCTAGCCGTCATAAAAATCTTTAACAGATCTTATTTCACATTTGCAATGGTTCAAACACTGCTCTGATCCATACAATAACACTATCTTATTGGTAGAAACATCAAAGAGCAGTCACAAAATGCTAATATGCTATAAATTCTGACTAGATTAGACAGCGAACTAGCGGACAAAGAATACTGGAAGGCAACTGGTACCCACAACGTAAGAATAATATTCATGCCGTTTTTTAACACAGTAGTAAGTACATTAAAGTAAATTCATTAACATTAAAGTTAATACGCTCTCAAATTACTTCGAATGTCTTAATGCAAGCAGTAATGTTTTTACACTACACAGTTCCACTGTCCATATATCAACGGAAAAGAAAAAGAAATTGTTGCAAGATTAAATTGTCGTCGACGATATTGCGGTACTGTGAAAATTTTCTAAGGAACGGGTAAGAAATACTAAACCAAATACACCGGCAATTATAAAACATAAATGCATCTATGATTTCCTTTTTGAAAAAAACTCATTGCAGTTAATAGAAGATCTTTAACTTCAGTTAAACATTTTGATATTTACACCAATTTAGGTGTTTCAGAAGATTTGCTAGCTTCAATCATAATATTACCGTCTTCATCATCAATCTTGTTTATAATCCATCCCACTGCTAGGCACAGGCTTGTTCTCATTGTAAGAAGAGTCCAGCTATAGTCCACCAAGCTGGCCATGTGCAGGCTGCCAAACTTTACATATCTTTCGAGAACATTACGGAGACTCGCAGGTATACAGGTTTCCCTCATGATGTTTTCGTTCACCGTTTAGCAAAAGTTACAAGGTGGGTGTGAACCCGAGACCGTCTACGTTATTATCTGTACTAGGTTATCTAACTTATCTACCGCTCACATAGTGTAACTTTCATAAAATATTCTTTTTTTTTAGAAATCCTTCGATAAGAATTTCGTTCCATTTCTAAATTAATTAGTTCATTTAACGTCGCAAGGCTCGATTGGACTCGGGGCTTAGCCTTTTGTCTTCGTATGTTAGCACTCTATTAACGATGAAAACCTTCAATTACAAAGTTTCAGGAACTGTGCTCCTTTTTAAAAAGCTTAAGTCACATGCACATACAGAATTAGAAGAATTACGGGCGTTATAGAAGCTCATTTTCTTTTAACTTACGCAATTTATTATAAAGTCCCCCGCGACATACTCCTAGTGCATGAGTTATCTTTTTAAGAAATAAATACAGAAATGTCCCATAAGGTTTGAAACACGCAACTCTTAAAGCACATTTAGAAGGAGATGAAATCAAGCCAGCTAATATTTAGCAGGTTTATCTAATATACAAATATAAATAAATATTATGATTAATAGTTTAATGCATAATAGTGCCAAGCGCTATCGCCGTATACTTTACCGGCCACTTACTCTCTCCACATATCGCGGCCATTCGTTTTATTACGTTATACGGATATAACGTCCAAAGGCTATATCACATCACACGGGAGCGAATCAGTAGCCTTAAATAACGCGGGTGTAACCGCCAGCTCATCTAGTATACAGATATACCTCATCATACAGAGTATTTCGCTGATCTTGACATTTTTGCAATGCCTGTTAACAAGTTCAGAAATTCCCTAATGCAAATTGTCAACGAAATTAAATGACAAAGTAATTCGTTTGGAGGATATAACTGGAGCCTTTTTTATGTTTTATTTGTATTTTATCAAGAGATCAAAGTTGTCATTACAAAGTGTATATTTTGTGAATAACGTTGTGAGTGCACATATACCTCATGCTTTTTTGTGGAATGTTGTTTAAGTATATTATTGTTACGAGCCGGGGTTCGACGATAAATTATAACTCACTATGCCAGAAAACTGAACTTTATTTACTACACAAACACTAAGTATAACACTAGATACACACACTTAATTTTCACTTCACTAGTAAAACACTATTCACACCACTAGAACAACACTAATAAAACACCACTAAACACTTCCGAATTACTTCCTTTCGCTTGATGTTGATCGCTTTCCGTATTCAATTGAACTGTCCGGTCCGTTCGCTCGCACTCTATTTATACTGGCCGGATAACATCACTAGACTTTTCGAGACGACTCACGAAATTTCTGGAAACGTGTAACGTGTTTCTAGATGTCGCGTAAATGTTCTATTTACACCAACGCCATCTATTAGAGGATAGATGAAACAGCCTTAAACAACCGATACATCTAATCTCATGTAGTTCTCCCATTCACTGATAGATGGCGTTATTTTCAATTCGTAAGTTACTGATACATAGAACTGCGAGCGGATAGTTGTAAATATTGAAACGTTTACAAAAGAGGCCCGGCTTATCTTGCGTGCCGGTGGCCTTAACCACTAAACCGCCGGTTTGTTTTGCATAAGAAAATCCTTATACGGATAATAAATTTAACCATACAGTGGCTTAGAGTTTGCTTATTTTCTATGCAAGAACATTTGTATAAATGAGTTTACTTATCTAGTGACATAATAGAGTACTAATGTTGTGAATTTGGGTGTATGTGCTGTAGTATACAATAATAATTATAATCTTGTGACGTTTTTAGCTCAGAAGAGGTGCCAACGACCTTGTATGCCTCTCCCACCCACTGCTTGCAAAATTTACTTTCCACCTTATGTGCAGTAAAGCTAACTGCCAACTCTTTCTGTATTTTCATGTCGATATTAGGTGAAAGGATAGTTTTACCTGAGACTTTATAGTAAAAACAACAGGGCTTGAACACTTCTCTCAATTTTTTGACGTGTACTTTTATTCATCTCTCTTCGTAGCTAATGTATGTTTGAAGCTCATAATGAAAACATGTGATCAGCAACGAACAAACATGCTTTAAAAAAGCCATTTCCAACATCGATCACGGATTTATGTGTGCAAATAATTGGGAATATGATTATTTTACCACAGGGAGCAGTCAACATTATGTGGAATGTTGAGTATGACTTGAATGAAGAGGCTTGAATCTTATCTGTAACATTTTCACATTTCTCTTCCGGGATCTTTTTAAGCGACGCATACGGTCGCATGCTGATGAAACTAGCGGACTAGTCCCTTGGGCTAAAGTTCACAATATCATAGACTTTCACCTAATAGCCGTTCTTGCTCTCTTGGCTTCCGATTTTACTCACAGGTGCCATGAAGCAACCAATGCTTAGAAAACATTAAAATAATTGCCAACATTAAATAATTTAAGTCAAACTCATCTCCTATAGAGCGTTACCTAAGGCTCACGAGTGTTAATATTGTTTTCTTTATAAAAATTTATATCATATACATACAGATAATATTGTAACATCAGCCGTTGGACGCGGGTCTCTTTTCATCATGTGAAGGGTTGAGCAGTCAGACAGTCCACTACGTCTTTGAAAACATTACGGTAAACTGGTTATTTTAAGCAACTGTTTGCCTATCTAAGTGTCGAGCGCTCCTAAAGTTGATTTACCTTATCAATCTATTTGGCGCGGCAAGTTAATCTTCAACATAAGCACTTGGTCAATAAAAGTAATTATTACACTAAGGAAGTAAGGATTAATCTATCAGCAGTAAACAGTGCTCTAATGTGTCACGCAGCATAATCCTGTGGGCGTAAGCCGGATAACACAGAAAGAAAATGTGCGGAACAAGTGAATAATGTGTTCCCCACACTCGCGTCTGTATCTTTATCGTATCTCGCGAGTTTCCGGTGAAGCGATGTGTGTAGGCTCTATTTATGTATGCTCATACTTAGTCTACACGGTTTGATTTTATAATGCGGAGTTGGCGTTAGTATAAGCATAACAAGATTTTGTGAGTTATTTTTGTCTAATAAATAATTTGCATTTTAATTGTTTAACAAAGTCAATATTTTAATATTAGAAATGGATATATTATATTTAGGCAATCGTCATATGATTAAAGAATAGACTTTTGGAACGAAAGACTTCACACAGAGATGCTTTTGCATCTTAAACCGATTTAATATTGCATTTAGATATTGTTCCTTTTCTTAAAACTTAACCTTTCGTAAAGTACAAAAATTATTATTTTTGAATAAATATTGTTCAAAACGAAATGCTTTACTGTAAAGCCGATTTTTCCTTGTATTTAATTATTCTTATCTTTGTTCTCCAGAAAATGGAGGCGACACAACTGGCGTAAAGCATATTTCATTTACCATGTACTCCATAAACCGAGATAACTCGCACACACACACGAGCATAAGTTAGCAACTAAATTCCTCACTAGCACGAATCGTATCTGAAGCGAAAAACCAAAACGCGTAAGCGGTTTAAAGATTTTCAAACTAACTGTAGTCGTGGAATAATGCATTAGCCAGCTTTTAGCTCTGGTTTCCTGAACCTGCATAGGAAAAATGGTATACACTATTTCATCTGTGATTTCATCCATAGCATAACCAATTAACCGTTCTCGTAATCTACACATTTTTACACCACTTTCCATGTTACAGTTTTTTATAATTAGAAATACATATTAAGTTGACTAATGATACGCTCATTGCTGTTTCCTGTGAAAACAGATTTTCAGCTAAATCAAAACCTTCCAGGAGCAGTACCCTAATGCCTCTGGGCTGCAAAATATAAGCATAGGATGCACCCACGACATTACTAGCTTGATTATGATGGTTACATAGGCTTTGCTCTATGAGAAAAACATAAGCTGTACTCAATCGCTCCTTCGTTAACTGTATGGCGATGCGTCATTTTGTCACATGTATGTCATTTCAATCAGCTTAGGTTCAAAGCACACAGCCTGTTTCAGGCATCGGAGACCAGCGATTTTGTCACTTTAAATAGAGCGTCCGATTTTATGCATGAAGATCGATCAATGTGCATTCTGTAGTAGCAATACTAAATATATATACTATACTATAATAATATACTTTTCGGAAGCTTTATGCAGATTTTGTTGTAATAATCTAACGCGAGAATAATAGAATCGTGATTTTACACCCTTAAGCCCTTCAATATCATAATTTAGATGCGTCATGAACATGTAGTCGATTATGTCCTCAACCAGGATGGATGCCTCACATTATCTTAAAAAAATGGTCGTCTGATAGACTTAATTATGTAATAAGGTCTACTGGATTAATATTCTAACTATTTTACGGTGTCTTAGCCCTCCATTAATCCTTAAGGCTTAATGCTCGTGGCCGTCATGTCGTGACCATTAATTTTAAGTCTCTAGCTGTTGCCGCGTTTATGTCAAATCTGTTCCTGAAAAATATCGTAAAGGACCGTTAATCGTGTTATAATTCGTGAACAACATACATAATATATAGTAGTGTAGTATACGCAATTGAGGAACCGTGTCATGATAAATGGCCTGTGCAGCTGTAGTATCTTTAGCCCTTATTTATTATTTAAAAAAGACAAAATTTGCATCCTGATTAAACCTAGTATCCTTTTCATATTATCTATATCACTAAAATCATTGCGTTACTGACTGACTGACAGACAAAGCCAGAATTAATGGGTGCAAGAATCTGAAATTTTATTTTACAGTTTTAGGAAAACTTACAGCTACATTTTAATTTAAACGGAATCGAGTACAAAGAAAGAAGGCCAATTAAAAGTTTTTTACAGATAGCAGATAAAATAAGTGATGATAAATAATATGTATAAGGTGACAATGACAGTATGCACACTGGAAATATACACAATTAAATCCTATAACGAGACACCAAAGATGGAATTACACAGGCTTTTTTTAAGTTGAGTGCTGATACTTGTAAACAAGTCTATATCAATACTCCGGCATGCCGCATTGAACATACGACTCGCTCAAATTATAGACGAGTTTTTTCTGTACCTGGTTTTAACTGTGGGCAAATGTGATTTACGCAGGAGTGCAGATGGCACACGCAGCCCTATTTTGCTTGCCAGTTCAATAATGTCTAGCGACCCATTCGCGATATTTAACAGCAATGAAAGGACTGCAACTTTTCTTCTTTCCTCTAGAGGTAGAAGATGGAATTTTTTGCACCGAATGTAATAATTTGGCAGATAGCAATTAGATCGAAATTGAATGTATCTCAGAAATTTTCTCTGTATGGCCTCCAAGCGACTTTTGTAAATGTTGTCATTAGGATTCCAGACTTGGGAGGCGTATTCGAGATGACTGCGAACGAAGGAACAGTACAGAGTTTTTAAAGTTTTTATGTTGTTCTTGTATTTGGGACTCAAATCCCACCCCGTCCCTGAAAAATATCGTAAAGGATCGTTAATCGTGTTATAATATGTGAACAACATACATAATATATTGTTACGAGCTGGGGTTCGGTGATAAATTAAACTCCTATGCCACTAAAAATACACTTTATTTTACGAACAAAAACACTTAATAATAAGAAAAAAAAACAAAACGAAAATGAAAACTTAAGAAACGCACCAAAAATGTTTACTAGGTATTTAGTTTCTTTTTTAAAAAAAGAGAACCGCCTTCAAAAATTCGACCGACTGAAAAGTACGAAATAATTTTTACATACGCTAATACATAGGATATAACTTATACAAAATACTTAGTTTTTGAAGTCGGTGCCAAACCAAATCCCTCTAAAAGCCAATTGTTTGGCATCATCCTTTCCAAACCAACGCATTCAATCTACATAGTACTTACAGCCCAAAATAGCTAAGAAGTATAATTATTTTATAATTAAGCATTTATTTCATACTGTTATATATTTTATATACTCGTATATGTTGCTTTTTAGAGTATATAGGAAGATTATCTTAAATTTTATTAATTCAGATATTTTTTTAGGCTTTATTGATTTGATATATTCGTCGTATTATTTTCTCTGTTTGCCAGTTATCTTTTTTGTTTTTTATGGTTTGGCACCGACTTCAAAAACTTAGTATTTTGTATAAGTTATATACTATGTATTAGCGTATGTAAAAATTATTTCGTACTTTTCAGTCGGTCGAATTTTTGAAGGCGGTTCTCTTTTTTTAAAAAAGAAACTAAATACCTAGTAAACATTTTTGGTGCGTTTCTTAAGTTTTCATTTTCGTTTTGTTTTTTTTTCTTATTATTTTTATTTCATACTTTTTAGTGTTAGGTACCTACTTCGTTCGTTTACTTCAGGTTTTGTGTTAACTACTCTTTTATTTGTTTCCTACTTTTTAGTGATAGGTACTCCATTTACTTTAAGTTTTGGGCTAATTAATAGTTTGTTTATAGTTAGATTCAATTATTTTAGTGATACGTTTTCTGCTAGTATCAGTTTGTTATCATGACTTTGACATAGGTACCTAGTTTTATTCTGTGTGCCTATGGGCTTAGGCTTCATGCTGGAAGAAAGAGATGAGTCTAGGGAATCAGCCACATACGGAAGTACGATCCAAACAAATGCGGTGGACTTGTACATACTATTGAATCGGCTATGAGCTCTCGTATTATGCTCCGGAAAAATATGCCAATAACGGATGGCTTAGCGAACTGGGCACTGGGTGTCTTAAAGGATTTATATGGCCGCCACTATGAAGAGATCAACTTGAGCCATGTGTACTGCCTGATGCCATTTAGATATTATTTTATGATCCATCAATAGCATTACGTCTTAAAGATGATGATGGATACATTTCCATAGCTCCAGTGCCAGCGACCTATCAAGGCAATCGCGATTATGGTGATATCGAGAGGCGGATGTTGCCAGTCATATGGAGTTGGGCTCTGACGGTACACAAGTTGCAAGGATGTACACTTAAATCCGCGGACCTAGGGCCTAAGGTCTTTGCTATAGGCCAATGCTATGTTGCCTTGAGCCGGGTCAAATCCCTAAAAGGCATGGCTTTAAGCGATATAATATACAACAGAGCCTTATCCGAAATGACAAGAATGAGAAATATGCTCTCGCATTACATTCTTTCATCGACTTTATTTGTTTTTTTGTTAATCGCAGAGACATAGACACGTACACACACACACACTCACACACACACACACACACACACATACACACACAAGTACACACACACACACACACACACACACACACACACACACACAAGTACACACACACACACACACACACACACACACACACACACACACACACACACACACACACACACGTACACATACAAATACACACACATAATACTTTCAAACTGAGAACCTTCTTTTTTGAAGTCGGTTAAAATACTAAAACTTTCTCCTAAGTGTAACAAATACTTTTTTTCTGAAAACCGCATAAAAATCGGTTCAACCGAACTCGAGTTCATCGTGGGCAAACTTACATATATACGGGTCAAACTTAGAACCTTCTTTTTTTGAAGTCGGTTAAGGGCCTAAAACCTTCTCCTAAGTGTAACAAATACTTTTCTGAAAACCGCATCAAAATCGGTTCTGCCAAACGCGAGATAATCGCGGACAAACATACATACATACATACATACATACAGGTCAAACTGAGAACCTCCTTTTTTTTTTGAAGTCGGTTAATTACACACTAATAAAAACTCTATTTCACACCACTTAACAATTTCGACTCTTCAGATCCTTCGCTGATCTTGATGGCTCCGTTATTAGAACTGAACTGTCTGAACTCGGTCATCCACGCGGTATTTATACCGGCTGGATAACAAACTAGTCTTTTCTTGTCTTCCCGAGAATGTTCTTGTAACAGTCGAAACATAATCGATACTTCGAGTAAACAAACAGTAACGCCATCTAGTAGAGAGTAGATGAAATACCTTTAAACTACCGATATATCCATTCTCTTCTAGTTCTCTCGTTCACCAATAGATGGCGTTATTTTCAAATATCGCCATTCGTAACAATATTGTAGTGTAGTATACGCAATTCAGGAACTGTATTCATGATAAATGGCCTGTGCAGCTGTAGGTTCTTTAGCGCTTATTTCTTATTTAAAAAGACAAAATTTGCATCTTGATTAAACCTACTATCCTTTTTATATTATGTGTATCTATAAAAGCCTTGCTTTACTGCCTGACTGACAGACAAAGCACAGCCAGAATTAATGGGTGCAAGAATCTGACATTTTATTTTATTTTACAGTTTTAGGAAAACTACAGCTACATTTTAATTTAAACGGAATCGAGTACAAAGAAAGAAGGCCAACAGGTCTGCAACTTTTCTTATTTCCTCTAGAAGTAGAAGATAGAATTTTTTGCACCTAATGTAATAATTTGGCAGATAGCAATTAGATCGAAATTGAATTTATCCTAGAAATTTTCTCTGTATGGCCTCCAAGCGACTTTTGTAAATGTTGTCATTAGGATTCCAGACTTGAGAGGCGTATTCGAGATGACTGCGAACGAAGGAACAGTACAGAGTCTTTAACCCTAGATTACTAACCTTCGTCAATTTGACTACGCGGGTTTGTTTAAATCGTGCTAACTTTTGCGCGCGCGATCGCACTGCTTCCCCACTTTAGATAATCTCAGTCGACCCGTTGCCCCCCCGACTGACAGTAGTGTTTTGAGTGGGGGGGCACCGTGAGCGCCGTTCCAGCAACCATGGGTCGTCAGATTGACGAAGGTTAGTATTAACGTAACATTTTGTCTTATTTAGTTGGTGAACTCTTGCGTTTTTTTTGTTTTGTTTTTTTTATTTTCTTTGCCAAAATAATGCGACTGATGTACCTCCTACCTAAAAAAGAAAAATATAAGCCTTGTGTCCCTCCGCAAAGCGAAGGATGACTAAAAGTAGTTGCACCCAGAGCAATAAATCGTAGTGCGGGGAGCACAAACTTGACGTTTGTCACAAATGTATAACTTGATAGATTCTTACCAAAATTTTTGTTTCATTACTTTATTTCATTCGTTATTTCTAATATTTGAAAATTATTTTTCACATTTACTTTAAAATAATACTTAAAAATCTTTTAAAATATTACCATTGTTAATTTGTCATAAAACCTACGATCTCATTAATTTGTAAGGCTGATTTTAATAAATATGCCGTTTTGGTTTATGTAAATTTATTAATTAATAAGAAGAATATAATAAATTTATAATAAAAATAAAAAATATGCATGTTTAATTCAAATAAAACCCACTATCCCCTTTATTAAATACCGTAGTCAAAAGTACGAAGGTTAGTAATAAGGGTCGAAAAATAAGGTTAGTGATCTAGGGTTAATTCAAATTCAAATAATTTCAAATTCAAATTGAAAACTGCGAGTATCAAATAGTCGTTTATAAAGCACTTTTTATTTGGCGCCCAATCACCCCCAATTCAATATGAAATCATCATAGCTACACACAAAATGCCTACACATAACAAATCGAATACTGCAACGTTCATTTGTTACAACTATAAATTACATAGGAATTGTAACATGATGACAAATGCACAGTACGTTGTTTTCATAACGTGACACAATATTGTCGGGCCGGTCCAATCTTATCGTTTAAATAAAATAGCCCAGGGTTTCACTTTAAAAGTTTGATACTTTTCTCTCATTTTATCGTTGTAAGGCTTTGTAATTTTTGCCATCCTCCTAAAAGGCTTGACTTGTTTTGATAATTTTCCATATTTAAGGAGTCATTTTTATGTGAAAACGGTAGATGAGCTGCCTGACGAGTAAGCTCAGTAAGCTTGTAATTGCATATGACTTTTCAGATTTATGTTTCTTGCATTTTACTCTTCAAAACCAGCTTTTACTCGAGGATTCGTCCGTGTGGAATGCCAATAAAGCTATATAAACGGATGTGCCAATTTTCGTACAAAAAATGAACTCAAATATCTCTTTTATTTTATTTTAAGACGAACATTATTAGATACACAATCATGCAACCAAACAACCTTTATTTAATCTGTAATCTTTATATATTATCTAGCAATTCAAGTTTTTCCGAGACAAACATAGCATCGTACTTTAGCAGCTAAGGAACCACTTGTTCAATGTAAGAGAGACGTTAACATTATAACCGTTATCGTTCTAAGTTACGTTCACGTTCATTAAGCAGTTACGTAAATGGTACTCAGATTTTATCTCGTATTCTATAGAATAATTCTACGTAAACGGAGCGCGATTATGAGCTCTGTTGAACAATTATTTAGCTTTTATTAAATTTCAGGTTCGGCAGAAGTAAATTTATCAGTGACTTGTTTCAAATATTGTTGATAATTTAAATTACAATGATTTTTAAACGGTTCGTTTTGATTACGTCATGAGGCGACTTATCTACGAGAACGATTTGATACGACGCTCGCAGGCAAAGCAACTATAAAAATTGACTTGGGTTTAATGTTCACATGGTACTCCATGTAAGTTAAGTGACACTACGTTTGCTTTCATGACATGGTCATATTATGTTTAGTTTATATTTGTCGATTCCGACACACACATTCGCAAAGTCATCGATTAAATCAATTGAGCCACTATATAATATAAAATATAGTGGCTCAATTGATTTAAGAGAGAGAGATTTAAGAGGCCGTGTGGTTGACGGCATAGAATACAAGTGTCACCACCCCCTATCTTCCCGTGGGTGTCGTAAGAGGCGACTAAGGGATAACACGATGCAAATACCATCTTTGCGTAGAGACGGAAAACTCGACATCAAACCCTATACGACTGCCTCGTTGGTCTCGCGGCATAAATGTGCGCGTGGGATTGGGAGGTCCCGGGTTCGATTCCTGGGTCGGGCAGTGTTATTGGGTTTTTCTGTCACGAAATTCTCAGTAGCACAGTAGCAGCACGGAGTCTGGAAATGTGCCCGGTACGGCAATAGGCTCGCCCCTTATTACGTGGGACTAAAGTATATCTGGCGAAAAGTGGGTGTAGAAATACACCTCTGCCTACCCCTTCGGGGATAAAAGGCGTGACGATATGTATGTATGTATGTATGTATGTATAATATAAAATTGAAGTTGAACTTCAAATAAAGATTTGAAATATTTTATTTGACATTAAATTGAATTTAAATATGAATATCACTAGGATTTCGACATATTTATGTTTACTGAGCTACTTCAGGTTAGTAAAAATAATACTTAACTTATGCCTTATTTATTCTTATATTTCTAATTCAGTATAGATAAAAAATTAAAATAATTGGTAATACATGTTTAGTTCATCTTTTCATTAAATGGTTCCAGAATTTTATCTTTAGTACTCTGTTTATTGGTCTGCACTAGAATCCATTGATACGTTTAATAAAATTCAATATTGCTGTGTGAAGTGGCAATAGTTCTCAAGAGACTTCGCTTAACGACTACATAAGTGCTTTAGAGTACTTGTATTTTATGTCCATTTATTTTTGATTAAATGCAATTATATTTTTATCCTGCTGTATTTACCAAAATTTAAGTAAATGCTTTGATAGACTGGATTCCTCCCATTTGGAATTCTGTTATACCTACGAGCTTTCAAGACGGTTTAAAATCTTAAGGATTTCATGTAAACTTGATAAAGTTCATTTTGCAAAACTTTTGAATGAAACTTGTTTATTTTTTGTTAAATAATTTCCAAAAATTTAAGTATATTGTGTATTGTGTAGTGTTTTATTAAATGCTTTATCAATGATCTCTTATATTACTGTTTTTAACACCCGAAAAGTCCTAATTAGGAGAAGCCTAAGCCTGCCACTAACAACTGTAGTCTGTCTGTAGATTATATCAACAACAGTCCACATTGATATGAGCAGTGGTCTACGAAGCTCTGTATGATGTCTATAAGCTATATCAGCAACCATCCACATTGATATGAGCAGTGGTCTACGAAGTGCTGTATAATGTCTATAGACTATATCAGCAACCGTCCACATTGATATGAGCAGTGGTCTACGAAGTGCTGTATAATGTCTATAGACTATATCAGCAACAGTCCACATTGATATGAGCAGTGGTCTACGAAGTGCTGTATAATGTCTATAGACTATATCAGCAACAGTCCACATTGATATGAGCAGTGGTCTACGAAGTGCTGTATAATGTCTATAGACTATATCAGCAACCGTCCACATTGATATGAGCAGTGGTCTACGAAGTGCTGTATAATGTCTATATACTATATCAGCAACCGTCCACATTGATATGAGCAGTGGTCTACGAAGCGCTGTATAATGTCTATAGACTATATCAGCAACAGTCCACATTGATATGAGCAGTGGTCTACGAAGTGCTGTATAATGTCTATATACTATATCAGCAACAGTCCACATTGATATGAGCAGTGGTCTACGAAGTGCTGTATAATGTCTATATACTATATCAGCAACCGTCCACATTGATATGAGCAGTGGTCTACGAAGTGCTGTATAATGTCTATATACTATATCAGCAACAGTCCACATTGATATGAGCAGTGGTCTACGAAGTGCTGTATAATGTCTATAGACTATATCAGCAACCGTCCACATTGATATGAGCAGTGGTCTACGAAGTGCTGTATAATGTCTATATACTATATCAGCAACCGTCCACATTGATATGAGCAGTGGTCTGCGAAGGGCTGTATAATGTCTATAGACTATATCAGCAAACGTCCACATTGAGCGTAGCAAGACGCGGTGTAGTTATACACTTCAATTCAAAATAGTGATCAAATATGAACTCAACAGATCTTTGACACAAAAGTTTATAACAGTACTGAAAACGAAAATACAGGACAAAATTTTGTCCAAATTAAAGGTATCATCAAACCTTCAATTTTTCCAAAAGTCAAGCAATTAATTTGGACAAAAGTAATTATTTTTGCTACTTTCATCAGTCATGCCATCAGTTGTTTCAAATAGGTCAAATTTATTCCTTTTGCACCAATTTCAACTTTATAACTCTTTCCGTTAACAGACAAAACTTTTCTTAATAAAGTGGAATTTTGTGAGATTTAATATAGTTCTAATAACGAATAAGTAATGCTAACAATTTTGGCGAGCTTAAAGTAATATCGGACTAGAAGTTTGGTTCTGTATTGATGTTACTCGAAACAGCTTTGGAAATTTGAAGTTATATTGGCCTGTTAAATGCTAGAGATAGGATCTGAATATTAATACTATAGGGTTTTATTCAGTTACTGATAAATAATTAAGTAAATATCCAATTATTATACGAGAATGTGTGTACACCCCTATGCATTTAAGACTCAAGAGAATGATGTATTATTTGTATTATAAATGAAGATAATAATTCGATATCAGGTTTTGGGGCTTCGGTAAAACTATGCTATTTATGTAAAAAAATCATTATTATTACTTTTTCTTTCTATGGTTTCGTAGTAACCTTATAAGAAAACCTTATAGATTCGCCATGATAATATCCATGCGTCGTTCGCTTTTATGTGGAAACTAGAGACCACGCGAACAAAACTGTAATTAAATTAAAAAAATATGTTATTTGTACGAGCAGTACCCGTACACCTACAGTGAGAGTTGCTTTTTCTATTTCGGGATTCGTTTACGATACGATATATTTAGCAAAAACGATTGAATGCAAAGTGTAATCCAGATCCTGTCTGTCAACTGAAATAAGAATGACCAGACTTAAAACAATTTGTGCGTTACACCGGGGATCGGACCAAACAAAAAAAAGCTCACAATAGTGCTAGTGCCATGTGCAAAATTTAAATAAATCTATATTTGAATAAACCACAAAATCCAACAGTCTAGAAGCCATTGGAATCAATTTACATATATACATAAGATCCAGACGTTTAAATCTCTGGGTCGATAAACCACTTATGCGTTTTAGTCAATTCCATTGACCGAGTGATTGCCCTCTGCTGACCACAGTTCTAGACTGCACTGCAACTGCCAATAATTTAATAGTGTTACGAATGGCGATGCTTTGAGAATAACGCCATTTATCGGCAAAAGAGAGTAACGATACTTAAGTGAAATAACTCTTTATGTGGTCTAAGGTGAAAGTCTAGCTCAAAGTTTTTATCTACGAGTGGACAGAACATTTTCTTATAATTTGATAACAAAACTCTTGTCAACAGAGCCTCTTCCATGAAGTCTAAGTATCTTCAGCTAATGCTCGGTCTTTTTCACACGACAGACCTAATATTATTTTGCACTGCTCGCCTGCTATATAATAATTACACATTATTTTTCAGGATCTTTCTATTATTAAATTTAGCTCAACTGTGTATATATATCTCTGTATGCGTAACGGTCAGTTACGCCGCAGTAAGATTATCTAAACTACTTGATAATATCCTTATATGTTGCACTACTTGCAAGTCAAGTCAAGTGAAATTAAATATAGTATATAAGACGTTATGCAGTAGCAAGACTGCCCACTTCATCGACAAACTTTAAAGCAAAGCGCATATTCTAAAGCGTTAAATTTTGTAATAAAATATGTTTGGTGGTTTTAAAACTTAGGTCGATCATAAATAATAATAAGGAATAATTTTCCGTTTTTCAAGGTTCCGACTCACCGAACCAACTTAGGTGCACAAGGTCCTATAACTAGGCAAACTGCTTCGTATAATAACTGCTGGCGAAGATTAAGCCTCGACATCTATTATGACAATCCCAGCCATTCCAAGCATAAAATATTGAAAAAACATTGCTCATAACTCTATCTATTTTAATTTTATAATATAAGTTCTTATATAACTTCATTTAATTATTATATGTCCTATTTTTATGTGAATGTTGTGCATATTTTATAATTAGAGTAGCATCTGCATTTTGTTGTTTTGAATTATTTTTTTTACCAATGTTAATGTTTACTCTATAAATATGCCCTAAATAAATAAATAAATAAAAAATAACGGAGAAAAGCGAAATACCAGAATTGTGTTACAGTCAAGTCCAGTTGTTTTGGTTAGACTTTTCGTGAGAGTGTGGTGGCCAACTCTCGTGTCAGAGTATATAGACTCTCTGAGTCCTTCAAAGTACGGTAGAGCACTAACGTTGTATTACATTATTGACCTCTGCCGTTGCTTCTCTTAGCCGATCTGTTACGAACGGCAACTCAAAATACGCTATAAGCGCTACCAAAGTAAGAACGGAAGAATCAGATAAGCAGGGAGAAACTGACTTTCCAAACTTGTTTGTACTGAATATCTTAATTAATTTGTAGAGTAGGTAAACATTGTGCAGTCTGCAAACTCATTATCTCAGCTAAGACTGTGCCAAGTGTTGATGGACAAATCGTTATTTCGTTTA
This sequence comes from Euclidia mi, assembly GCA_944739405.2. Classification (NCBI taxonomy): domain Eukaryota; kingdom Metazoa; phylum Arthropoda; class Insecta; order Lepidoptera; family Erebidae; genus Euclidia; species Euclidia mi. Next base: position 20,732,666 of record OX123185.2, read on the forward strand.
AAAGTTTTTTTCACACTAAGAAACCCGTTCAGAATATTTAAGTCAATTCATTTTGCATGTACCTACCTACATGAAAGTTATCATCATCATCAGGGCTATGTTTATACTGTCACACTACTGGCCCCTTGCTACTTTTCACTATGAGAAATAGTATAGTCTACCGTATAGTCCACCACGTTGCCCAAGTGTGGTTTGACGGACTTGTCTCTAACCAGCACTTGGTCAGTGCACTCCACATGTCTTTCAAGAACATTAAAGTACGCTCGGCTAAAGACGTAGTCTACCACCCTACGGTCGATATTGATTTGCACGTCATTACGATAAGGTTGATTTTTCTTACAAATTATTTTCTAATAGTTTTTAAATCAACTTTACAGATAATTTGATTACACTGAAAGATTTGGTAAAACTGATAGATCACATAATTATGTGGATACCGTATGCGTCTGTTGAACGGAAGGAACCGGATTCGATTTCCGGGTCGGGCTAAACTGTTACTGAGTTTGCCTAAATTCTCGTACGTAAGACCCAAAATTTTATAGCTGGGCAAAATTTAGGTGTAATATTACAGCTCTGCCTACCCCTAAGGAGATACAGGCATGAGTCTATAAATAATAATAGTCTATGTGATTGACCACATTCTTGGCTGACCGTACATGTCAGTAACATCTCAGATTAAATTTGACCTATTTGTAATAACACAACAATGTGTGCGTTGTTTCAAATTCAATCCGTATCGCCAATGTACAACATGTAACAAGTTTAATGCACATCTTGAAAGTACTTTGTTCAAAATCGGCAACTGAATCCATTTCCGTCATTTTTAATATTGTTTATTTTTAGTCTTAAAATAATTAAAATAACGTAAATTGTAGTCACTAATTTTTTTTTAAATTGAGCTATTCGAAAATAAACCTTAAATCAAAGCAGAACGGCTTATTTTTAAATGCATTTGTTAAATGGTTCCACGTTGACTTACACAAACGCACACATTAAAACAACACAATTAAAAAAAAAATTGAGCTATTCGAAAATAAACCTTAAATCAAAGCAGAACGGCTTATTTTTAAATGCATTTGTTATATGGCTTCACGTTGACTTACACAAACGCACACATTAATACAACACAATAGACGGCAAAAGACAATAGCACACAATTGACCACCAAAATGTCTATCATCTATCTTTCACTAACGTAGGTAATAAACAACGGGAAAGAGCGAGACGTAATGTCTCGCTCGCGCTGGCGCATGAAGGCCTTGCCACACGGCACAATTTTACCACAGATCAAATTTTCAATCGAATTGGCTTTGCACGTCTACACGACACAATCAAATCACTGATTTTCATTCCGTCCACCCGATTGGTTAAAATCTGGTGGTACTGCCCACCCGATGAACTTGAGTTGGACGACTGGCGTCTACACGTCACGATTTCATCAAGTGACTTAGTCAAGTTGGACGTAAAATTGTGCCGTGTGGCAAGGCCTTGAGAAGCGCAGCGGGCGATGCGCTTAGACATGTTATGACAAGTACAACCGGGAATATCTATCTGATTCTATCAGTGAGTGCTGTGAAAACCTTTTTATAAGTTCACTTGTTTACAAAATGTGTAATGGTGTAAAATTTAATCATTCAACAACAAAGTGAAAAGTTCAACATCATCTTGATGTTGACTTGTCACCCATGGACTTTCTCATTGTGGAGAAATATTAAATCACCAGTTTATTGTGACGACAGAAAAAGTGCCGAGTAGTTAATTAATTAAGATACTAGCTGCTTTTGAAACAGTGAAAAGATGTGATTTGTGAGGAAATACTGAAGTGCTACGTGGACGAAAGAATTGTGATTTAAGCCTGTAAGTTATTTTATTATTCTAATATTGTAAGTATTTAGATTCACAAGACAAGTTTAAACACGCCGTTCTTGTTTATTTCTCTCATTGATATTCTTTTACTTTATCTGATTAAGTTAAGATAGTCACAATAGTCACTTACGATGTTAAGAAACAATAGATCGTGCATATTAATAACAAACAATAAATGATTCGACTGTCCACACCATAGCTTAAAAGTGTGATGGAAAGAAATACTCATAATATCTTTGGTAATATCAACAGTAGCCGACAAATTGTTCAAACATCATTTTTGTAAACCCCACTCAATCAGAGTGTGGTTTACAGACTGAATTTCATACATTTTGTTATATCGTATCGTGTTTCGTTCCTATCAGATCGCTGTTGTTTGTTTACCATAGCAACCGTTTCGTTTGTGTGCGTGCGCAGATTTAGAGTGACCACGATTTTCACTTTGAATTGAGTTAATACTTTCTTTAAAAAACATTATTTACGCAAATAAAACAAATATTTCAATGCATGCATTATGATCGTAACAAGGTTTTCTAATTGGGGTGTCTGAGGATGTGCGTTATTTCCATTACACGTTGTATATCAAAGGTTGTTGTGAATATAATTCTATAAATAATGTATAACACGTAAGCATTCTCGTAAAATCAGTAAACAATGATTAATTTAATCTCATTTTGTATAATAGTTGTGTTTACAGTAACGCGTTTGTTTTACATTTAAGCACGCGCCCGTGTGGCCTTGATTTGTTCAATCCAATCACTGCGACACCAGCCAATGAACTATTAACAACCATTGTATATAGACCCCTCTAAACATAACACTTACACAAACTTATTACTCTTGTTTCCCTAAGCTTTATATGGGTGAGGAAGCTCGTAGTAAAGTGGACTGTATTCAAAGGGCTTTACGATGTTATGATTGAACTCTCTGTGGCTGCTTTGCTTCAATAAAAATATTTGCAGACCCTTACTTATGGTGGCCTATTAATATTTAGGTAGGTAGCTTATGTGAAATTATATATCAACGAAATATAGGTAATATTACTAGATGAGCCCGCGATTAAACTCGCGATATTTAAGGCATATGCTCCGCACCCGTAGTGGTGTTTAGCGGCTGCCTCACCGTTTAACACCGCGGCGTGCATCGATATCATGGTGTCCAATCATTTGACAAAGCCAAAAACCGAATTCTACTTATTTCACTTAATTCAGGCAGAATGTATTTTTTTAAAAGACTTAAGTTATATGGAATTAGTATTAATACAAAATTATTACTTGCCTATAAATAATATGTCCAAGATGAAAATTGCAACCATGCAATTAAATATTTTCAAAATTTCGCTTAAGTATTGGTTAGATATTAGTTATTTTTTAAAACGAATAATTTATCTTCTAACTTTTTGTACAATCACCAATTTGGCAAACGAATTATTTAGTCAAATGATTATTTTTAAAATAATTATTTAACATTTGAATTATTTTCTAGGTAAAATATTTGCGTAACCTGTATTATGTCAAATGATAGTTTTTAAAGTAATATGTTTGCGAAATGAAAGTTTGTCAAATGATTGGTTTTTCAAACTTTGTTTGTAAAATGATCTTTTGTCATACGTTTTTTGTCAAACAATAGTAAACCCGATATCATATGTACTAACGTACGCGGCGTGTGGCTTTGATCCGCACTCGAGGCTATACAACATATAGCAAAAATTTGAGGTTTAAATAAAACCTCAAATTGTTGCTCACACTTGTGGATGTCTTTTCTGTCCCTTGCTTGAAAGTTTGCAAAGTTGGATATGGTAAATAATTTATAATATTTTTGTTGTTTTAAGAAATCATCATCAATTCCTAAACTGGCTGTTAGCTTTTATTTTCCATAGTACTGAAGCGTTGTTTGGTATTTCCTCAAAGATAAACATCATGCCTTATCTCAATACATTTTGCAAATCTTCGTCAATAATTCCGCAGTACAAAAGGTCTATTGTTCAGTATTGTGAACGGCGAAACTATTCAGTTCCATACGAATGAAGCCTTCCTTTCTTTCTCCCACTCGATCGGAATCCACTCTGCACTCTTATTAATTTGCGATGGAAATGGCAAAATAGTAATGGGAAAATAACGAATATAGAACATATCTATTGTATGTCAGACTAAGTACAAATGACGACACAATCAACAATACAATACAGTGATGTAATGCTTTACATATGGTATGTAGACAAACGACTTTATTTTAAGAGTACCTATGTCTACGAAATAGTTACGTTAGATACTAAGATTGTAAGACTTTCGCGATTTGGACACATACTAGTATTACAGTTAACGGTGTGTTGACAGCTGTCAAATAGTAATAACCTAGCTCCGTATTGTTTAAGTAAATAAATGGAAATAATACCTTTAAAAACATTTAACAGTGATAAAATTGTTAAGAACACATAGATCATCGACCAATAACTATTTGTGAAGTCTTACGGCACAATATACATTATATACTGTCGAGCAAAAAACCGTGCGGGTACGAAGTGTCATAACGCATGCATTTACAAGGATAAAGCACCACAACAACTGCTCATGGACAAATTACATCGTAAGTAAGGCCTTACTACCTTATTTAATGATAAGTAAATGCTCCTGGACCATTTAAGCACAAATATCACAAATAGTAATCGTTTACATTTGAAATATTATGAATCACGTTTAGAATAAACAACTTTTACATTGACATAGACAACATAGATGACAGTAGTGAATGAATGATATATGATATAACCACAGAAGAATAACTGAAGTAACTTTAAGTGCAGTGTTGCCAGCTGTACTTTCGGGCTACCAGTCTAAATAAATTACCCTAAAATAGGGAAATTTTCAAAATATTCACACTACTAGTAGATTATTATTTCGGATTATTATTGGATTTTTGACATACCTTTTTAACTTTTGACTATAACTGACATTGATTGATGAAATATAATTATACTACCTTGACATATTATATTGAGTGAGGACATATCTTATTTTGAGATTTTATATTGATAATAGAATTAAACGACGACATATTAAGAAGATTATCTTGACATCATATTTCTGGACACTAAATACACCTCATTAGGTAATATTATAAAAATGAATTTTCTAGAGAATATTACTTTTCGACGTCATCGCACTCAGTACGACACTGTCACTGAAAGTGTCAATGAAACTGCTGAAACTACTGAATGTCTAGATAATACAACTAGAAGCTGGCCAAAGTTGTCTGATGATGAAGGAGAGCAAAATAAATTATTGAAAGAGCAAGTAAAGAAGTTAACAATAGAACTAAAAAGTGCACATCAAGAAATCGAAACACTTTCTTTAGAACGTTTAAATCTTAAGAAACAAAACGAAGAGTTAATGAAAAAAAATGAGCTCTATAAGAAAGTCACAAATAGTCCTGTCAAAAAAAAAAATAACACGCCAAAAAGGGTCCCAAAATGTAAAAAAGAGGTCAAAACTACACATACACAAACAGAAATCTGTGATGCCACGATAAAACCGAAACCGAAACAAAAAAATCAAACACAGAAAAAAACACACACAAGACTACAGAATGAAGGATCCATAAAACCAAACACACAAGAAGTCACACCAAATGTATCCGTCCGGCGAAATAAAATATGTATATTGAGCACAAATAACACAAATCAAATACTAGCGACAGCCATGAACACAATTACAGACAAATTTGAAATATGTCACTATGTTACACCTCATGCTGACATTGAACACTTGTTTAAAAACATTTCAAGAAAACTAGGTAACTTCACAGAAGACGATTACGGAATTATACTCATAGGTGAGGAAGATTTTAAGACAACGAACAACTACTACAAACAAATTATTTTAATCAGACACATACTACAAACAATAAAAAATACAAATATTATAGTGTGCCTCCCAACTTATAAATTTAAAGGCTACAATAACATGACGTAATTTAATTAGAGAGTAGAACACTTCAATAATCTACTATACCTTGATATTACAACACAAGAACATGCCTATCTACTGGACTCCAACCTTAACCTAAACTACGACTCTACAATGTTTGACAATAAAACACGCAAAATTAATAACAACGGAATACGTACAATCTTTAATGACTTAAACATTTTAATTAATGACCTGCAAGAAAGCGAATCAATCACAAACACAAATTCACTACAGTACGATGATAGCTTTTTTCGACAGTAAAAAAAACTTTGTAGTACTGCATCAAAATATAGCAGGCTTGATAAATAAATCTGATGAGCTATCAATATGTTTAGATGAATTGTCAGACAGGAAACAAAAAGTAGACGTCATATGTTTAACTGAACATTTTATGAAGACAGGTGACGAAATAAATCTTTTTATACCAAACTTCACCCTGGCTGCTTGTTACAATAGAACAGTGAAGAGAGGTGGATCATGTATATTAATAAGCCATGGACACCAATGGCGTGAACTACCAGAGATTGAGAGCTTTTCTCTTCCCAACATCTTTGAATGTTGTGGGATACAAGTAACTTTTATTAATTTGCTTATTATCTGTATTTATCGTGTACCTAAAGTGGCAAATTTAAATATGATTTCAATTTTGACACATTGAAAAGCAATAATGCTTGTTTAGAATTTAACTGTGTGCTATTAGCATCAAATCTAAAACTGGCTATTAAACAAGCAACTAGATTAAAAAGTCAGACATGCCTAGATAATTTTGCCCATAACTTTAAAAAACCATGTAAGTCGGAAGTGATAGAATTTGGTTTATCAGACCATAGAGCTCAGCTGCTGATATGCCCTGTAAAGGCAATATACGCATATCCATATTGGCGTAAAAGTATTCGTGACTATGCGGCAGAAAATGTCACAAAATTTAGATCATGTATGGAGAAATTGTCTTTTTCTGAAATGTATAATACAAATGACCCAAACCTAGCATACGATATATTTTTGGAACAATTTAAACTTTTTTATGACTTGTGTTTTATATGTCGTATAAGCAAATCACAATAAAAACGAATAAGAGATCCAAATATATTTCCCGTGGTATTAAGTCATGCAGCAGAAAGAAGAGAAACCTTCTGTGGAAATATAGAACGAATCCCACTCTAGATAATAAGATGACATATATTAAATACAATAAATTGCTTAGAAAAATAATTAGACTAACCCAACGGGCGCAAAATGACTATGGAATTAAAATATCAGACAATAAAGCTAAATCTACATGGAATATTATAAATAGACATAAAAAAACTTACCAAGAACTGACATACAAAACATTAAGTACGATAGTAATATTATTATAGATCCAGTAATCATTGCAAATAAATTTAACGATTATTTTATTGATAAGGTTACACCTATATCTGACTATGGAAAAAAAGTAACATCGCATATCAAAAGAGACTCGATTTATATGCCTCCAAGTTCATCATTAGATGTTTTAAATATTATAAAACAACTGAAAAATACGAATAGCGTAGGAATTGATGGAGTATGTACGAAAATTATTAAGTCTGTGGGTGACATTATTTGCAAACATTTAAGCTTTATAATAAATCTTAGTATATGTGAAGGCATTTTTCCTGAAGCCTTGAAAATGTCCATAGTTAAGCCCATTTATAAGAAAGAAAATAGAGACGAAATCAGTAACTATAGGCCAATTGCACTTATACCCGTGTTCGCAAAAATATTTTATAAATATCTTTATAATCAAGCATACACTTTCTTCGATAAATTCAATATATTATGTAATGAACAAAAAGGGTTCAGGAGAAATAGTTCTATTAATATGGCTATTTACGATTTCCTAGCCATAGTAATGGCCAACATGGATAAAAGAAAGCCGGTGTGCGCCATTTACTGTGATATGACGCAGGCGTTCGATTATGTGGATCACAGAATTTTGTTAGACAAACTTAATAATTATGGAGTTAGGGGTAATGTACTAAAACTATTTAAATCTTATATGGACCAAAGTAAACAAGTTACGGCAATTACTAGGATCAATTATTTAAAGAAAGAGGTGACTTATTTATTGAATGAACGTCTAGTCAAATTTGGTGTGCCACAAGGTAGCATCTTAGGACCTCTGCTTTTTAATATTTACATTAATGACTTACCTAAGACAATCAAACAACCAATGACCCTTTTTGCCGATGAAAGCACTATAACAATACCATGCAATGAACCTGATTCCTACGAAATTGACATAAACAATTCACTGATATCCATTATATCTTGGTTAGATAATAACAATTTAAAAATAAATTGGTTGCCTGTAAAGTCGGTATACGGGCGAAAGTTGTACGTGACAACGACTTTGAGTGGTAAAATAATTTTAATGTGAATATTCATTCGTATAGTAGGAAGAAGGATGAAAGACGCGTGCCTTTCACTTTTTATGTCTGTCTCTCTCGCTCTTAGGCGGGACGCGTGCCTCTCACTCGCTCTCATTGTGAGCGCATAACGTGAGCGGAGCGTAACGCAATTTCTTGAAGTGTCACCCGGCAAACCAATTTATAAGACGTTGTCACGTCAATAAATCTGTCTAAAACTCAAGTTATGCATTTTAGCCAAAGGCCAACCTCAGACTCAATACATGACATTGATGTTCGATACAGACATCAATCTATAAACAACGCTACATCTGCCAAGTTTCTGGGACTGTTTATAGATAGTAAACTTAATTGGAAAACACATATAAATGAAACAAGTAAAAAAGTAAGTAGATCTGCCTACGCCCTATATAAACTTGCTCCTATTGTTAACACTGTAGCCCTATTTGCTGCGTATCATGGTTTGGTGGCATCTAGACTAAGATACGGCATTATCTTTTGGGGTAATGCCACAGAAAGGGAGCTGATATTCAAAAGCCAAAAACGATGTGTCAGAGCAATGTTTGGTCTCAAAACAATAGAAAGTTGCAGGCCTTATTTTATCAAATACAAAATTCTTACATTTCCGTCATTATATATATACGAAGTGGCAATGTTTGTTGAAACAAACCCTCAGTTGTTTCCACGATTATCGGATGGTTCTAATCGCAGCAGACGTGATAATAGTAGGCTCTGTGTTCACTATGCCAAAACGTCTTTATTGAGCAAGAGTGTATTCTGCATAATTCCTAAAATATGTAATAAACTGCCTAAGACATATAAAGATTTAAATATAATAAACTTTGGTAAAGCCATAAAGAATATGCTGACATCAAAATGTTATTATACTATAGCAGACTTTTTAAATGACTCATTTGAATATTAATTATTGGCAGATTATTATATAATTTTCTGACATAGTAACTTTTGACATTTGATTTTTGACATTATTTATTTGTACTTCATTTTGCGACATTGTTGATGATGATGACTTTATATTTGTATCTTTAATAAGATTTTATTTATGACATTGTTTTATATTATAACTCTGACATGATCTATACTAAATGCTATTATTATCTAATTACTCAACATGATGCAAACTTGCTATTTTCTTTTTTTTATAACAAATTACTTTTTTTTGTTATTGACATTAATATTTGTATGTCTATTAAGGCAAAACATGCTGATTCTCTTTAACTCAGAACACCTGTACACAACACATGTTTGAACAAATAAATATTATTATTATTCTTTTTAGTTGGTTAAATTTGTTACGTCTCGAATAAATTCGGTTTTTAATGAAAACCACGGGTCTACGCCAAGTGGATTTCATTTGGGGCATTATCTATCAGAAGGGGCTCGTCTTGCAAAAACTTACGAACTAAACGGCATGTGTTGAGTATGGCAGCTTTCTGCATTGTAATGTAAAGATTGGTGGGTAATTCTATCTGTCGCAAATAATGTAGTAGGTGTTTGGGTATGACACCAGTGCTGGAGAGAACCAGGGGTACAATATATACTTTATCCATTTGTCAGATTCTAGTAATTTCTTCTTTTAATTCTGTGTATTTGTGTATTATTATTATTATCTCCTTTATTTATTATTTTTCTAAATAAAATTACATTTTTAAATATATTATTTACCTAAATAAACACATTTAAAAATATAAAAATAACCGTGGGGTCCCACCAGCATCGGGCACAGGGTCCAAGCTGCCGGTGGTTAGGGCTCCAGAGACAGGAACTTCCTCACAATACGTGCCGTGTCCAGAAGTACTGCCTTCTGCATCAGGCCCTTGACCCAAGCACCCAACGCGAGCCTCTTAAGGTGACGGTCGAGGCTCTTAGCTATTAGACCATTAACGGTCACGACTATTGGGCACAATAATTGCTGACTTCATATCCCACATGTCGACAATCTCGTGAGCCAAGTCATCTGGACTTGGCTCACGAGATTTAATCTGTTTTTCCTTTTCGGCTTTCACGAGATTCTCGTCATGAGGAATAGTGACATCAACAATTATTGCGAGGCGCTCTGATCGATCTATCAACACGATATCAGGCTTGTTGGCTACAACAGTCCTGCCCGTGATGATAGATCGATCCCAGTACAATGTGGCATGGCCATTTTCGAGAACTGGCTCTGCTACATACCTGTAGTACGGTACCTCGATGTCTACAAGTTTGTACTTCAGAGCAAGTTGCTGGTGAATAATTCTGGCTACTTGGTTATGTCTGTGCAAGTACTCGCCGTTAGCAAGACGTGAACAATCGGAAACAATACGCCTGAGGGATTCACCAGGTTGGTGGCAGGCACGGCAAATATCAGTAGTGCCATCCCTCAGGATATATTTCCGGTAGTTATTCGTCTTGATAACTTCGTCAGCAATTGCACAAACAAACCCTTCGATTTCCCCAAAGAGGTCACCGAAGCGTAGCCAGTTCACCGAGGCTAATATGTCTACATCGGGTCCATACAGGGCCCGATGGAACCTGCCATGAAGCTCCTTGCTCTGCCATACACGCTTGCGATCATCAGTACTAAGTACTACAGGCATGCGCCAGTTCTCCTTAGCCAACCTGAGCGGGGTGAGCCCATTGTCTACCGCGACAACATCTCGATGCATATCCACGTTCGCCCGGAGAAAATATTCTCTGAGATTGCACACCTCGCGGTTGTGTAGGGTCTTGACATTCAGAAAGCCGCGACCCCCGCACTTTCGCGGGATGTACAACCTCATCACGGATGAACGTGGATGATGCATACGATATGCCATCAACAAAGTGCGAACTCTTCTGTCCAGGGCGTCCAATTCAGACTGAGTCCACTTGAGTATGCCAAAGGAGTATACAAGAAGTGGCATGACCCAACCGTTACAAGCACGAACCTTATTGCCACCTGATAAAAGACTTTCCAGTACTTTTTTCAGGCGGCCAAAGAAACGCTCTTGCAACGATTGCTTCATGACGGCTTCATTGATACATAAAGCCTGTGACATACCCAAGTACTTATAGGTATCAGTTAAGAGAAGCGTTCTTAGGTTAATGGAATCTGAGAGTTGGATCCCCTCAGATTCCACCATCTTTCCCTGCTTCACATGAATGACAGCACATTTATCCACACCGAACTCCATATTGATAGATTTACTAAAGTTTTGGGTTACGTTTAGTAAGTCTATGAATTGGGCCTCAGAGTGGGCAAATAACTTCAGGTCATCCATGAACAGCAGGTGAGATATGATCTGACCACTTCTCTGTAACTTGCAGCCTAACCTTGAACCCTCCAGTAAAGTACTGAGAGGGTTCATGGCTAAGCAAAACCAAAGGGGACTCAGACTGTGGCCCTGAAAAATTCCCCGCTCAATTTTAATACGTTCGCCGTCCTCCTGGATCGTCGTATTCCATTGCCCCATACATGACTTTAAGAAGGTGCGTAGAGTTGTATTTACTTTATACAACTCTAACACCCTCAAAAGCCATGTATGCGGCACGGAGTCATACGCTTTCTTATAATCTATCCAACATGCCGCCAGATCCTTTCGGTTACGACGAACTTGTTGGCTAATGACCATGGCAATGAGGAGGAGCTCCTTAGTACCACGAGCCCCCTTCCTACATCCATTTTGAGAGGCTGACATAATTGCATGATCTTCAACATGTTTAGTCATTTTAGCTCTCAGAATAGATGTAAGAAGTTTATAGACCGATGGTAAACATGTTATCGGTCTATAATTGCCGGGCTCGCTAGTACTGCCTGTCTTATGGAGCAGGTGGGTAATTCCAGTCGTCATGAATGTTAGTAACGACCCAGATTCCACAGCTGATTGGAATTGAGATGCCAAGCGTTCATGCGAGCTACGTAGCCATTTCAGCCAGAAATTGTGCAGCCCTTCCAACCCTGGAGATTTCCAATTCGCTAATGGACGGACTGCTTGTGAAACGTCCTGGCTAGAAATGGCCACGCATTCCATTTCGGGAATATGTTCGCATGCACGCTCGACATCTCGCATCCAATCGCCTTCAGTATGACTAATGGGCATCGACCAGATGCTACGCCAAAACGTTGCGTTGCTGGCGTTGCTGGCGTCCGCATCCGGCCGCTGTACGTTAGTCACACATTGGTCTGGTCGTTCCCAGCTTCTGTATACCCACCTCTGGTCCCTCTGGAATGTACGATTAATGAGATACCGGTTTTGAAGCTACGAATACGGTTTGCCCATGCATAGACTTTCTGTTTTAGGAAGTCAATGCGCTCTGTGACACGGGATGTATAATCTTGAGGACTAATATTAGTCCCCACAAAGGCCCGTTTCACAAAGCGCATCACCCTGGGGCGTGTATTCCCCGCCCTAAAAAAGATCAGCTTGCCAATAAGTGCCCTTGCCTCGTCAATACGCCTCTCAATCCTGCACTGCCACGCCGGTACAGCAGATCTTTGTCGTATAACAGTGTCAGTTTCAGGGACCTTAACACCTGCTATACGACATGCCGCCACGGCAGCACAGTACAAGATTGAGTGAGTATCACCGAGATCCTCACTATTATCTAAATAGTTAGATAATAACGAGTCAAGAGCACTTACCAGCGCTATATTTCGCCTATGCATAGGCAACCGCGGCAGACGAGGTCTAATCGTGGGTGGCGTGTGCCGGTAGTCCCTAATCGCACATTCCAAAGCGTCCTTTACCTCCTCATTGCACTGGGTACTTACATTATCAGCCATGTCATCCTCCTCCTCGACGGCGCTGCCACCTATTGGTGGTGCGTTCGGTGTCGGCGTTAGCGTGGGCCGGACGGGATTGACATGACTCGAAGGTAAGTAGTCTGCGCGAATCCTATCAAGTACGGTATTATCCAACTTGCCACTGCGCTGGATTACTCGTACCTGATCCGATAATATAATAATTATATATAATTATTATTATTATTCACTTTATTTATCATACTTCTCGTAATTCATTTTATATTCATAAACAACATTTATAAAAAAAAAAACGTTTAAAAATATAAAAGGGACCACGGAGACCCACCGGTGTCGGGTACAGGGACCAAGCCACCGGTGGTTAGGGCCTCAGAGACAGGAACTTCCTCAAGATGCGTGCCGTGTCGAGAAGAACTGCCTTCTGAATCAAGGACTTGATCCAGCTGCCTAGTGCGAGCCTCTTTAGGTGTTGATCGAGGCTCTTGGCGATTAGCCCATTTACCGACACGACTATCGGCACAATGATCGCCGAATCCACATCCCACATGTCAACAATCTCGTGAGCTAGGTCCAAATATTTAATCTCCTTCTCTTTTTCTGCCTTCACGAGATTGCCGTCATGCGGTATGGTGATATCGATTATCATTGCGAGTCGCTCTGCTCGGTCTATCACTACAATATCAGGCTTATTGGCTACAATAGTCCTGTCTGTAATGATAGACCGATCCCAGTACAACAATGCACGACCATTCTCGAGAACTGGGTTGGGCACATATCTGTAGTACGGTACCTCTGAACCAACGAGATTATATTTAAGGGCTAGTTGCTGATGGATTATCCTGGCCACTTGGTTGTGTCTGTGCAAATACTGACCGTTGGCAAGACTCGAACAACCGGACACTATATGTCTGAGGGATTCCCCGGGTTGGTGACACGCCCGACATATGTCAACCGTCCCATCCCTCAGAATATACTTCCGGTAGTTGTTTGTCATGACAACTTCGTCCATAATTGCAAAGACAAAACCTTCGGTTTCTCCAAAGAGATCACCGAATCGCAGCCAGGAGATGGAAGCTTTAAAATTCACATCGGGCCCATGTAAGTCCCGGTAGAATCGTCCATGCAGCTCCTTGCCCCTCCATACTTCCCGTCGGTCCTCAGTACTAAGTACTGCAGGTTTGTGCCAGTTCTCTCTAGCCAGAGCGAGCGGGGTAAGTCCGGTATCAATTGTGACTACATCACGATGCACATCCACACTCATCTGCAGAAAATAATCTCTGAGGTTGCACACCTCGCGGTCGTGGAGGGTCTTAGCACATAAAAAGCCTCGACCCCCACATTTCCGCGGGATGTACAGCCTCATTACCGATGAGCGTGGATGATGCATACGAGATGCAGTCAGCATTGAACGGACTTTTCTATCCAGGGCATCTAGTTCAGTCTGGGTCCACCTGAGTATGCCGAAGGAATACATTAGGACTGGCATGGCCCACCCGTTGCAGGCCCGCACCTTGTTGCCACCTGATAAAAGACTGTTAAGTACTTTTCTCAGGCGGCTAAAGAACCGAGCCTGCAACGTCTGTTTCATGCCAGTCTCAGATATATTCAAAGACTGCGACATACCCAGGTACTTGTAGGTCTCAGTCGGGGAGAGGGAGCTAAGTTGTATGGAATCTGAGAGTTGTATCCCTGCAGATTCCATAATCTTGCCTCTCTTCACATGCATGACCGCACATTTATCCACACCAAATTCCATCCTGATAGAATTACTAAAGGTTTCAGTTACCTTAAGTAATGCAGTCAGTTGGAATTTGTTGGGGGCAAATAATTTCAAGTCATCCATGAAAAGGAGGTGCCCTAGTCTCAGCGATACGACTCTCAATCCTGCGTTGCCATGCTGGCACCATAACGGACCGTCGAGTAGCGGTATTATCTACAGGAAATTTAACTCCCGCTACTCGACATGCTGTAACAGCCGCACAATACAGGATTGACTGTGTATCGCTGAGATTTTCACTATTGTCAAAATAGATTGACAATAGTGAATCCAAGGCACTCACTAGCGCTATGTTTTTCTTATGCATGGGCAACCGAGGCAAACGAGGCCGAATACTTGGATTCGGATTGGATTCTGGATCGGTATTCCCCAATAGCACATTCCAAAGCGCTCCTTAACTGATCATTGTACTGGGTACTTACATGAGAAGTCTCGTCATCTACCTCTTCATCGACGACATTAAGCTGTTGCTGTTGAGCAATCTCTGTCCCAGTTTGCGATGAAGAAGTGATGGGGAGACTTCTCCGCACGTCAGAGCGAAGTCTCTCAAGCACGGTATCATCCAACAGACGGCACCGCTGGATGGCCCGCACTTGATCCGATAGCCGTTGTGTTGACACGTTGACAGCTGGCTCAAGCGCCTGAAACTATTTATTATTATTATTATGTGTCTCTTTTTCACGGCTATTCTTCTAACATGGTGTTAGAAGAATAATCGGTCCTTTGGGAGGCTTACACGGGGATATGGATCCAACGTGCAGAGGCCCGTAGAGAACTTTAATCTAAAATGTGATGCGACACATGCCGCGGAGCCTCCACAACTGCACTACTGAGTACAGCTATGGACTAGCCGCAGCAAATGTAGGACTATTGCAATGATGTGGAGTCTAATTTACTGGTTTATGGGGATGGGTGTTAAATGGACTGGTAATAATGATACTATGGATAAAAACGGCACCTGCCAGTGATACTCCTATAGCATCCGTCCGCGTGGCAGGTGGTGACTCGCCAACTCACTAGATGGGCCCTCTCTAAACAGCCGCCCAAAGCAAACAAACTCTGCCATAAAGGCAGCCAGAGGGCAACACCGGTGCGAGTGGCTAGGGGTGTCGAGCGGTGCGGCACCGGTTTCGCCATCGCGGGCCTCGTGACAACGGAGGCCCGGAGCGGGTTTCCCCGTAGTTACGCCCTTGAGAATGACACTTCCACCCCCGAGCTAATAGCTCTTGCGGCTTCCCTCTGGCCGGCCGACCAAGGCAAGCCAGAGTTGAGAGTCCTGCGGGCACTCTTGGAAATCCACTCCGGCCAGCCAATAAAGGCAAGCCGGAGACGAGGCCCTGACCGACTCTCTGAAGCATTTTTATTATTATTATAACGGGTTTTAATTATACAAAACTGATGATGATGATTAATTCTATTTGCAGACGAGTTTATTACTGTTAAGATAGTTTAAGTTTTTGTGAAAGTTTAAATAGTAAAATTTTTGTTTCTTTCTTATTCTTGTTTTGCCTTGTTTGTGTTTTATTATTCTGTCATATACTGCTCCTTTGTATATATTTCTTTACATTTTACTATTTTGTATAGTGTTTGTATAATGTTAATGCAATTGGTTTATGAAACCGTGTTAACATAAATAAATAAATAAGGGTTCCCCCGTACCTCGACAAGCACGTCAAGCCATTGGTACCGGCTGCCATAAAAATCTTTGACAGTCGTTAGGGTCAGTAGTGCTCATAGCGATACTTAGCTTGCTGATCGTAATAAGTCAGCAAAGTTAAGCAATGTTTGCACAGGGTGCCACCTGGATGGGTGTTCGTGTGTGGCATTTACATCAGAGCGCTACCGTGCTTCGGAGGGCACGTAAAGCAGTCTCGGTCCTTGTTTCAAGAGAAGAATCCATAGGCCATTTCGGCGACCTTCGGGCGTTCTGAAAACTTTTACACCAGAGTTGGCAACACAAGTGTGGTCTCGTGTAGGTAAGTATACGACAAAGAAGAAAGAAAGACTTTTACGACGTTATTAGAATCAGCACCCTTAAATTAATATAGTGGCTGATCTAGGCTATAATACCTCTGCTATTACTACTTTTATTTGTGCTTGTGATAATGTCGACGGAGCTCATATTATTATAAACATAGTGACAACAAAAGCGTCAAGAGCCCTTATAAACCTAGCTCAGATAATCGTTTTGCAATTTCGTACTTTCGCATTCAAATTCGATTGATACCGTATTATAGTACATCGGCATATTTAAAAATAGTTTCGAATTTTACAGCAACGTATACACACACCATTTACGTATCTGCTGTCATTATAGACTTATTTCGTGAACTTAAATAGCGAACAGTAAAACCTATCTTTTTCTAACAAAAGACAATAGTTTTTATTTTAGCAATAAATGACGGCCGCTTAAAACGACTAGGTAGACCATCCGTTGACTCATTTCATTTTATGATCTCTTTACACGTAATAGCCATAAACTTAAAAGTTTACGTGTTGACGAATATATTTCTCGCAGTAATCCCTAATAAGAATATGCATTAATTTCATGTAGATATAATGCTTCACCACCTCACTATTTGCTCGTATAGTTTAGTTCACAATGTAAAATTGTATTAAATAATTAAATTGTGTAAAATTGTAAAAGTGTATAATTGTATTTATTCAGCGTGTTATATATTTACCATATAAAACACGCTGAATAAATAACCTTACATGCCTCGCATGCCTGGTAGGAGGTGGGGTTTGTTGAGCTATGTAAGGCATACATAGCTCAACAGACTGGCAGGTCAAACGGGGTTATTTGTTTAGTATTAAAGCTCATTTACATAGGAACACACGTTATAATGAGCGCCAGTGAGAAGCTCAGAGGAATTCTTTAATACACTTAGGTTAAAACCTTGGAAGGACAACAATATTTTATGAAAGGATTCGTTTTTGATTAAATCTTATATTAGCATATATATTAGTACGTGAGCATAAGAAATGGAAGCGCGCACGCTTGAGTAAGAAAACTGTACTGCGACTTACCATAACTTGATTGCTCGCCGACCAAGTGGACATACGCCTTTAAAATAGTCATTATGAAAAGAGTTAGACCATTGTCCACCACGCTGATCAAGTGTGAGTTGGCAGACTTTACATGACATTATTTCGAGAATTTTATGGAGAACTCTCTGAAATGCAGGTTTCCTGATGGTATTTTTCTTTGCCAATCACGATATTTTTTTAAGTGAAGAATGGTAGATTGTATGACAAGGGAGCAAAATAGTATTTTTCCGGCGAGGGCGCTACTTTGAACCACGAGCGAAGCGAAGGATTCTAGAATAGAATCCCGAGCATAGCGAGGGATTCAAAGTACATTGCCCGAGGGAAAAATTATTTGCTCTCGAGTCATATACTCTACTTTTCATCCCCTTGCTATGAGAAAATAAATAATTTCGTGGGTAATAAGTTTTGTACGACGTTGTTAGATTCTTTAGTTATGGTTTCAGGAGTTAAAGCATTGTCACTTTCATAACTCGACGTTGAACTCATTACTTTTTTGTAAAATTCAATAACGTATGTGCCTACTGATTACGAGAACAGACACGTAATTCGCGCGCTTTTTTTTTGTTAGCGCGGGTTCCCACGCCCGTGCAGCCAACACGTACCAGCCAGATATACATACTTTTTGCGTTCAATTTCTATGAATGATATACGTTCCAAATTCAAATCACTTTTCCGCCCGCTAAAATGTTCTTAACACAATAGAGCTGTTTTGTTCCCGCTAAAAGAGTAACAAAGCGACATTTTTCGAATAGAAGGGATGAAAATATATTTTCTAAACAATGACACCACAATCGCACAACAAAAACAACGAAGACCTGGCACATTTACAAAAAAAAACTGAAATTTGTAAACAACGCCTTTACTTAATAAAGGTGCGCAGTTAATTAGTTTTTAGGGGATTGGAACTCTCCCGCTACCGACCTTATTAATTTCATTTTGTGCCTCAGAAGCCTTCAAGTATTTTTTAATAAATATATAATGTCTACCTAATTTATAAAGTAAGATAAGTATAATAAATAAGTTAAAATAAATAATGTACTTTTTTCAGTTTGATTACTTTTGTAGTAAAGTACCACAAATAATTAGATGATGTTTTAATTGTTATGTTGTTAATGTTTAGGTACACGAGACTAATCAAAGTTGTTACACAAAAAATATTTTGTTAGAAATCTGCCGACACGCAGATAATAGCATCGTAGGTATAACTCAATGTACTTAGGTATATTGAAAAGGGTCTAGCAAGCGTATCATACATGATTTTTAATTAGATTTAGGCATGTTGTTTTAGGACTAGTAATTTGGCATGTAACTTATTATTTTCTTGGGTTTACATAATATTTTCTTGGGTTTACGCGAATGTTACTAATTTCAATGTAACTTATTATAAAACGGAACGTATTTTAAAGATAAATATAAGTTCAATAATTTGAAACGAGCTACATGCGTTTACATTTGTTTTACTGCAGTCCCTTTATGATAAGCTACTGTTCATAGTAAAAAAGATAGCTCGTGCTAGGTAGAAATACTCCATTCGAACTTGCGCATTGACTGCTCGGTTGGCGTAGTGGTTTAGGCGGTCTCCTCGCCGCCTGGTACTGCGCCGCGAGTCGTGGGTTCGATTCCCACACGAGCCAACACTTTGTGTGATCCACAAATTGTTGTCTCGAGTCTGGGCGTTCTTTGTGTCCGATGATTTAATGTTTGTAAAGTCCCCCGCGACACAGGAATTTCGTCCTAGTGCGGGAACTAATGCGGGAATATTTTTCTATCCTTAGGTATAATCTACTAGCGGATGCCCGCGGTTACACCCGCGTTATTACCCGTCGCTCATAGCGATGTTATATAGCCTATAGCTTTCCTCGATAAATGGGCTATCTAACACTGAAAGAATTTTTCAAATCAGACCAGTAGTTCCTGAGATTAGCGCGTTCAACCAAACAAACAAACAAACTCTTCAGCGTTATATATTAGTATAAGATAAAGACATTACCCCAAACTGTGCAATCAAATACCCTGTAAAAAGTTTTATAATGTGCCCGCACATTAAGTCCGCTTCATATTTGACACTAAACGCACTTTAATATTTCATAACACATAAACAGCTATAAAGCTGCGTACTAACTGAATTGATACGTTTGGCTCCGAGCCAAGATATTGGCGCTAAACTGTTAGTTTATCGTATGCAGCTATTGAGTTAGGTCGGTTTAGCTTATTGAGTTACGAGATCGTAAGATAAGAAGCTGCCTAGCGGAATAACTTATTACTTTCAGAGCAGCAAAAAACAATTTACTTTTCATTAGGTATACAACTATTATGTAAATAAACTATATAGTTTTGGACTTAACAAGCGTTCTACCAACGGATACACGAAACGCACAGAATCGAAATAAGAATTTGTGACTCGCACAAAGTGGTGTTCTGTATAAGCTCGTTTTTGGAAGCGCCACGCGCCTTTTGGCATACGCACAACTCGTACGAGCGTTGACGCGCTGCTATACTCGTATAAGCGCGAGCCGCCAGAACCGCCGAAATATGCCCATTTACGTAGGTCCGGTATTTATAAGCGCGTAATGTAGCGCGTGTGTAAGCGCGTATGCAGAAACGACCGTATACGCGCAGAAAAATACGCTGATTTGACACCGCCCTTAGTGACGATATTGCTGTTTCAATCATTCGTGCAATCAAAACTAAACAATGCAATTAAACTACTCCTATAGCCTTTCGCAGTTAACTACTAGAAACGCCTCTCCTAGTTTGTGTCACAATAGCAATCTGATCATTAGGAGGATTTGGCCTGCTATACCACGCTGGCCAGACGCTCGATAAAGGGTTTAATATCGAGTTTTCATGGCAAAAATACTATTTGCATCGTGTATTTTCCTTAGTCATGTCTTACTACCCCTACTAAATAAAATTAGGTAGTTACAATTTGTGTCAAGTCATCACACGGAGAAACAAAAACGCCACAAAATAAATTCCACAAGGTCAACTTAATGTCTAAGGAGATGATAATTACAAGTAACGTATAAATGTCTAGGTATTGTTAGCTTTATTGCCAAAGACCACCACCACCTAAGTATATTTTCCATTAAAATCTCATTAGACGCAATATTGCACTTCGCTAAAGCTTAAAAAATTTAGAACATAAAGTGCTGAAACGAAATTTATACTGCCATATTGCAGCACATTACTTGGTGAAGACGTTTACTTATCTCTCGTATGCAATAATATATGTGGCAAAATTTCCACGAAATAGAATCGTAAAACATATTTCTCCGGTCTACCGTAAACTTAGGATACAGAAAACAATGTAAGGAACGTTTGAAGACGAAATAATCTGCGCACAGATAGTGTTATAAAACATGTATGGTAGAGCGCGCTGGGCGATCCCTGTGGGTCTCGCGGGCCGCATATCTATCCCATCACCGAGTCAATCTTTTATACACCTCACTATGAATGTATATAGGCAAAATATACATATAGATAGCGGCAGATATGCTAGCGGTAAGTGCAAAATAAATTTGCTGTTATCTTTCCTTCAGGCAACCAATGGTGGGCAGCCAGGAGTATTTATGTAACGAATCCTGATCGTGTCACAGACTAACCACGATTGGCGTTAGCTTCACCGAAAATTTGAGACAAAGGTATATGTATAATTTATTAAATAGGCGATAGTGGCCCGCTGCATTAATACGTACAGTCAAACAAGTCGGCGGTGGATCAGTTTGAAAAAAAATCCCTTGGCTCGCTCATCGAGTGGAGGCACACTAGAAACTGGTTTTGTATACGAGTGTCAATGTGTGTGTAAACTAGTGCTGGAAGCAGCGATGCCTTGCTGAGCGATTCTCGCCCTTATGGTGGTCTAGCGGGAAGTTGTTCGATTGTACCTATGTGTACAAATCGCGAAAGATTTGGCTTTTCATGTTTCTGTTCAAGCCTATCAATAGACTTCACACTACTTGATGGTCTGTGAGTGAAATCTTGCAGTGAAAGGCTCTATGCCTATTACTCATATTGCGAATGTGCCGCGCCTGACTTGAGAGGTACTCTTTTACTTCTCGCTGATAAAACCTTGGATTAAAAGAGATCTCTACACTGTCACTACTTTTGCTTTGACAAAAAAAAAAAAAAACGTAAAGGTAACCTATCTTTTTTTGAGTAGGTACCTAAAATAGCACCGAGATACTCTGGGCACTATCGTCATAAACTTGCCTACCAAAATCAACACTATTCGATCGAGAAATAGTACAATCATCATCCTCTTAGCGTTATCCCAGTTTCAATCTGGGGTCCGCTTTCTAGTCTAACCGGATTTGGCTGAATATTAGCTTTTCCACAGAGCAACTGCCTGTCTGACCTCCACAACCCGAAGGGATAGCAATATTCCATGGTTAAAGACTAGTGTCAGTTTGCTTAGAAGGTACTGACGCCCTGTAACGACTGTCAAAGATCTTCATAACAACCGGGACCGACACGGCTTAACGTGCCCTCCGAGGCACGGGACAAGCGATAATTAAACATTCAATATGCACATAACTCCGAAAAGTCATTGGTGCGCGCCGTGGATTCGAACCCGATACCCTCTGCATGGCAGTCTGTTGGTATATCCACTCGGCTATCGCCGCCGCCGAGAAATAGTACAAAATAGTACTGTAGTGTGTAATTGATGTAATGTACCTATGTTATACTTGTGTATGTGTATGTAATCAACATGTCTATTTAATCATGTGTAATCCTAAAATATAGAGAGTATTATTAGAGCAGTCAGTGGTATCATTTCTCTCCCAAATACCTTCGCCTTTACATGGCGACCCTGCCTACGGGCGTTCGCGCGCGCATCAGATCTCGTTACTTGCGTTACCGACACCTCTATGCCATATAAGGCTCGTGCTTCAAACAATCGGACTTTGGTGAGCAAGTTTAAAGATGTTTAAATTATTAGTAGTAATTACGCTCGCTATTACGATACGTCGTGTTCGTTTCTCTGTGCAAAAATACTACAGTTTCGAACTAAACAATGGGTGCCAAGCAAACTAAAGAGGAGACCTTAGTGGTGCAAAACACAGTTGGCGGTTCCAACAACTTACATCTAGAGGAGGTAAAATTCCATGTTTCTACAATCACTATACTGCTAGCTATAGTGGTGCTGGTGCTGGGAATCGGCGTTTTATACTATATTCTGCAGTTGTACCGGCGTTGTCATGTACGCTGGATAAGCCAGGAAATATACAGGCGTTCAATATCTCGGAGATCGAGTTCGAGGCGGACTGGCCATTCTCCTGAAAAAGGATTACATGGGCGACCCAAGGTTGAGATGGTATGAAAACAAAGATAGCGGTTCACTACGTACCTACATCGGCTCTCGGCTACAATCTATGATCCCTAGTATGTTAAAAGTGTCAAAAGTGTTAAAAGTGAATATCTAAGTGACGAGTGAAATTTGGTTAAATGTGTAAATAACAAAAAAAAAAAAATTTTTAATCGTTCGGCTTAATCTTAAATAAAACGTAACCGCGAAGTGTAAACCGTTAAATATTACAACAACAAAGCGCGTGAAATGGACTTTGAACTATATAATTATAAGTGCATAATCGTAATATTTTACTCTCAGCCCTGAATAATAAATAAAAATATGTTATGTTTACGTATATCTAATAATATTAGTGTTAATTATGGTAAGTTATGGCACATACCTTAGAAACTTTATATGAGGAACTCAAAGCTATTAAAACATATTTGATAAAAATTGGCCCTGACCGTAGGCGTGGTAATATATTAGAGAAAAAGTTGTCTGAAGCAAAGATAGTTTTTGAAAAATATACTAATGTAACAGACTTAATTTTAGCTGATATAAAAAAGGGTAAAGTGGATCAAAACGAGCAAATATTAATTGATAAATTTTGTATTGATTTTGTGTCATTGTATAATCGAATTTTAGAGTTGTGTTCAATGGCTAGTACTAGTAATAGTAGTAATACTAGTGATAACAGTAACAACCAAGATATTAAGATGGAGTCTTTTAATTTGAAAGTAGCTCTGAGTTTGTTACCTATGATTACAATTGATAATGAATGTTCCTATAAACAATTAATTGATAATATAGAATATTATAGCTCGCTATTAATTAAGGATGAGTGTAAACTAAATTTAATTCAATTCGTATTAAAGAGCAGGTTGTCTCAGCATGCTAAATTACAATTGAAATCTGAGTATACAAAAGTTGAGGATTTAATTACAGATATGCGTAGGGTTTTATTGCCTCAAAAGTCACCTATCGCAATCCAAAATAAGATACAGCAATTAAAACAAAATAATTTGTCTGTTGAGGAGTATGGTAATCAGCTTTCAGAACTTTTTGTGGACCTTACGGTATCACAAGCCAAAGGAGATTTGCAGACATATAAAATAATTAAACCTCTCAATGAAAAATTAGTAATTAAAAAATTTGCCGATGGCTTGCGAAACCGGCGTCTTTCAACTATTATTGCAGCTAGGAACTACGAGTCGATGAAGGACGCGATACAAGGTGCGAAGGATGAGGAGACATCCACGGCTGGTACGTCTCCAGGTTCCGGTGAGATCCTAGGTATGTATTCTCCGAGAGGGAGACAACAGAATTATCGTGGCCTTCGTAATAATTATTATAATAGGTCATATTTTTATAGAGGTCGTAAAAATGATTCCAGTGCTTATCGCGGTCACCACAACTATCGAGGGGGTGCGCAGGCGCAGCAGCAGAGCCGCGGTGCCACTCAGCGTGGTCGAGGATCATCGCGTGGTACAAGTAAGTCCTACCATAGAAACCGCGGTAACCAAAGGATATGCCAAAACTATTCAAATAATCGTTCGGTTCAAGTTTTAACAGATTCTGAAAACAATGAGACAATAAATCAGTTTTTTCGTGAATAATAAGATTATTTTAGCTACTGATACTAATTATTACATTAAGTTGTCGGCAAATAGCATACCATTTTCGTGGTTAGTGGATACCGGCGCTACAATTTCGGCGTTGAAATATAAGTATGTTCTAGAACAAAACTTTCCACTCCATAAAAAGGACGTAATTATAAATGGAATTGGTGGCAAAGTCCATGCAATTGGATATGTATATTTAACGTTGACTTCGGGTGAACATTGCCTTAAATGTATTAAGTTTTATGTATTTGATTCTCTGCCATGTAGGGCAAATGGCATCATCGGTCAAGACTTTCTTAGTAAACATAGTTCTATATTAGATTTTTGTAATGAAACTTTTACATTATGGACACAGAATAATTTTAAATTAGTTTTACCTTTACTAAGATATAATAACTCGTTTGTAATTTCACCAAGATGTGAATCTATACATTACTTTCAGACAGAGTTTACTGACGAGTGTGTGGTACATTCTAAGGAAATTAGTGAGGGTGTATTTTTAGCTAGTTGTATTGCTAAGCCAGTAAACGGTCTAATACCAATTAAGATATTAAATACCACGGATAAGTCTTGTACATTATCTAACGTCAATCCATATATAGAAAAGTTAAGTGAATATAACATTTGTAATTTTGATAAGTCAGGAAATGATGCAATTCGAGTAAAACAATTATTTTCAGCTTTGAACTTGAAACATCTCAATAAGGAAGAACAAATATCGATTGAGAATTTGTGCGCTAAGTACTCGGATATTTTTTATTTGCCAGGAGACAAACTGTCTACAACTAGTATTTATAAACATTCAATTAGTTTGAAACCAAATGTTGTTCCTGTATTCACTAAACCCTATCGTTTACCACATTCTCAAAAGGGAGAAATTAAACAACAAATTGATAAAATGTTAAGTGAAGGGGTCATTGAACCTTGTCAAAGTGAATGGTCTAGCCCCGTGTTACTAGTTCCGAAAAAGACGGATTCAACCGGTCAGAAAAAGTGGCGATTAGTTATTGATTATCGTAAATTAAATAATTGTATTGAAGACGACAAGTTTCCATTACCTAATATTTCCGAAGTACTCGATTCACTTTCTGGTTCAGTTTATTTTTACATTTAGATATGTATCAAGGTTATTATAATATAAATCTTGAAAAAAATAGCAGAAAGTACACTGCATTTTGTTCAGGACAGTATCAGATGACTCGAATGCCCATGGGGTTGAAAACGAGTCCAGGATCTTTTTCTAGAATGATGACTATGGCCATGACTGGATTAACATACGAAAAATGTCTGGTCTACTTAGATGATTTGGTGGTCTTTGGAAGACAATTAAGTATACATAATAGAAACCTACAAGATGTATTTGAGCGGTTAAGAAAAGTTAATTTAAAACTTAACCCTCAAAAATGTCAATTTTTGAAGAAAGAGTTGCTTTATTTAGGCCATGTAGTATCTGGCGACGGCGTATTACCTGACCCGGATAAAATAAAAGTTGTACAAAATTATCCGTGTCCGACTAATGTAGATGAAACTAGGAGATTTGTTGCCTTTGTTAACTTTTATAGGAAATTTATTCCAAACTTCGCAGAGTTAGCCTATCCACTTAATAAATTATGCCGTAAAAATGCTTCTTTTGTATGGAACGAAAAGTGTCAATACTCATTTGAAAAATTAAAAGAAAAAATATTATCTCCACCGGTTTTACAATATCCCGATTTTTCTGAACAAAATGAATTCGTTGTTCAGACGGATGCTTCTAATTACGCAATCGGTGCAATTTTATCAAATAAAAATGGAAAGCCAGTAGCTTTCGCTAGTAGGACACTAAATAAATCTGAAGTGAATTACCCAACTATTGATAAGGAATTGCTAGCTATAGTTTGGGCAATTAAACATTTTCGGCCATATTTATATGGGAAACATTTTAAAATCTTGACAGATCATAGACCTTTAATTTCTTTATTTAACATGAAAGACCCATCTAGTAGATTATTTAAATTTAGGTTACTGTTAGAAGAATATGATTTTACTATAGAACATGTTAAGGGTTCGGATAATACGGCTGCAGACGCATTATCTCGAATTTCCATAACATCTAATGATTTAAAACACATGCATGAATCATGTGTCTCGGTTATGACTAGAGCTCATAAAAGAAACTTGACTGACAATACTTGTAATAAAGATACGAGTAGTACTTCTACAGTTTGGCCTGATCAACCAAACGTCTCTCGTATTAGTTTGAACGAATCTGTAGAATTACGTTTCATTGATGCTTACAAGCTAGAGGAGTATAGGAAAAATGGTACTATAAATAAAGAGAGTAAGATTTTTATATATGTTCCTAATGAAAGAACTATATATGTTAAATATGTATCTTCTCCATCACAAATATCGCGAGACGAATTTGTGAGAGAGTTACAAGACTTTTGCAAAAGTATAAATATTACTGAAATATATTTAATAAAAAGTAATAAGAATAATATTTTTATAGAAAAGTTATTAAATGAGATAGATAATACAAAGGATTGGACCGGTCCCCAATTACATATAGTAAAGGATGTACATCGAATAGAAAATAAAGATGATAAACGAGTAATTTTGAACGATTTTCATCTCTTACCCACGAGTGGCCACGCGGGTGTGAGACGAATGTTCAATAACATTAAAAAATATTATTATTGGACAGGATTAGAAAATGATATTAAAGAATTTGTCAAAAGATGCGACAAATGTCAAAAACAAAAATATTCTACTCATAATATTAAGCAACCAATGGAGATAACTACCACAGCGCATACTGCGTTTGAGAAAATTTATATTGACTTAGTAGGACCTCTAGACAGAGATACTTATAATTATAGTTATATTCTCACGTTACAGTGTGAACTAACTAAATATATTGAGGCCTATCCTTTAGTTACTAAGACAACAGAAGAAGTCGCGAAAGCATTAGTCAATAATTTTATATTAAGGTATGGAGTACCGAAGGTGATAGCGACAGATCGTGGGACAGAGTTTCTCTCATCAACATTTAAGGAGGTATGTAAACTTTTGAATGTCAAACAGTTAAACTCTACTGCTTATCATCACCAAAGCATAGGTGCCTTGGAGAACACACATAAACATTTAAACTCATATCTTCGTATTCAAACAGACAATCACCCTGAGACATGGAGTACATGGCTCCCATTTTGGTCATTTTGCTATAATACTTCGGTTCATTCATCTACTAAATATACTCCTTACGAGTTAGTTTTTGGTAAAAAGTGCTGTTTGCCTAGTAATTTTACGAATATAAATAGAGTAGATCCACTCTATAATTATGATTATTATCCATTTGAATTAAAATTTAGACTACAAAAGTCTTTGAAAGATGCTAGAGACAACCTTCTCAAAAGTAAATTAGAACGAAAAGAGCGATATGATAAAAATGTAAATCCAACAACTTATCATTCTGATGACTTAGTTTTAGTTAAGAATAATATGTGTAATAAATTAGATTGTGTTTATTCTGGGCCATATAGAGTTATTTCTGACGAGTCACCGAATGTCAAAATATTAAAGAATGGAAAAGTAGATGTTATTCACAAAAATAGAACTAAATTGTACCACCAACAGTAATATTTTAGATATTACACAAAGTTTTTATCTTTTATTTATAATTTGTATACCTATTTTTAAAACTACTGAATCAGTTATGTATTAAATTAAAGCGTATAGTATTTTTACGTACCATTAGGTAAGGATAATAAAATAAAACAAAATTGTAATTTTATTTTATTTTTACACCGCCTTGGGAGGTGTAGTGTGTAATTGATGTAATGTACCTATGTTATACTTGTGTATGTGTATGTAATCAACATGTCTATTTAATCATGTGTAATCCTAAAATATAGAGAGTATTATTAGAGCAGTCAGTGGTATCATTTCTCTCCCAAATACCTTCGCCTTTACAGTACAAAATAAATACTCCCGTCGGCATGGTACTAGAATAATGACTTCATAATATATATTGCTGTTTAAGACATTTTAATGTTTCTGTTTTAAAGATATTTTCCATACAATTATCTTCCTTATAGCAAATAAAGATTTATCCCCCAATTACCATGATGCGGAAAGAATCTACGAGGACATATATTGTAAAATATACATGATACCTGTTTATTGAACAGTAGGCATGTATTATATAAATGCAGTTTCGTATCAACTTCATTTGAAACGTAAATTTTATTTAAAAGTAGAATAAGTGTATTTACAAAATAAGTTAATAAAAAAAATATTTTCTTTAATAAAAATATTCTACGTTTTAGAAATTATTATAGAAAAATTGTTGAAACGCGTTCGAGCTTCGGACCAATAATTAATTACATGAACCGTAGAAAAAGTAAAACACAGCGAGACTATAAAAAGTTTATATTGCGATTACTTTAAACACATAGCATCGCACCCCAGCTCAGTTTCTTTTCTTAATTGGCTGCTGAAAAAGAGGAACTGAAACGTTGGGAACTGTGTAAGTACATATAATCAAATACAGACAAACACTAAAATATTTTACGGCATAATTAATAACAAAAATGTTTATTTGCAAGCTGTGATTATACATATTACAGTGTAAGACGTCCAGCCTGTGTTCTTCACACATCACACAAGTTTTGTCGTAGCCCTAGAAGCCGACTGCCGGTTTAGTAGTAGGTTTAGTATTCAGGTTTTACAAATGCTTGGTTGTCAAGCAAAGCGGGATAATAAAATATTTTATTTTATTTTTATCTACTTATAAGTAGGTTTTGCCGCCATTGTATATTAAAACATACTCAAAGCGTATTCTATAATTTTATTTAAATAAAATATCCCTCTACCAAACTACCCATTAATATAGTCGTAATAATTGTTATTTTCTCTAACTAATATTACTGTTAAGATATTTAACGTAGTAAGTACATGTTGAATCAATTTGTTGTTTCGTAAGCTCAGATTTAGAAAGCAATTAGCCCACTTCCAGCGAGTAATAGCTACCGTCAACAAAAACCAGACGTTGCTATTATTTACGAAATCTTTCATCTGGCACCTTTGTTTTACATAGCTGTGAAAAAATGAGCATGATAGATTTATTTTCTAACAAACAACGTGGGTACGAGTACATATGTATGTTTAGCAAGACGTATAATCTACTAGTGCCTCCCGCAGTTTCAAACGTTTATGATGTGCAAGTGCAAAGGTGTATGGTTGCCTTTCTATATTTTTAAAGCCAAATGTTTAACTATGAAATTTACAGCCGTCATTTAGCCGTGGCAGTTCAAAATAATTGCCAGGTAAGCAACGCACACGCGTCTTATGCGCAGCTTACCTTTATGTGAATGGATAGCAGCGCAAGCGCAATAGCATATACATAAATGAAATGAAATGTATGTTATTAATAGACAGACAAGTGCGGCCTAATTTAAAGTTCTGTTCCTTGAATTTGAATCCTCGAGATTCTCTTACATACTAACAAGCTACCAAACGTTACCTCGACATAAGTTTTTATAATATTAGTATTCATGCAGTCTTAAAAAGCTTTCGTTATTACAAGGGTAATCTACCATTAACATGAACTATTTTGAAGTATGTGTCATTACAATTTGACAACAATCATAAAATTAAATAATCATACTGATTTGCTTTCGCTTTGTAATTACTTACTTACGAAGTGATGGGATCACCAAAAACAATTTTGATACAATTTATAAACAACCGAGTATTACCAAGGTAGAAAAGCCGTGACGTCTTTTAAACGTACTCCCTAATAAAGCCGCTCTCTGTACAGCAGCAAAGAATTAAAAAAACAGTTGGTTAAATGAGGCTTTGCGAAACTGGCAGATTTATTTAGGCTTAAAAGTACTTATCAATTAGGGAAGTAGTACTGAGGCTACGTTTCCAACTGACGGCGTAGTATTAGGCTAATGCCTATGTGGTCACTTCGCCAGTTAATATTGCGCCGATTGAATAAGTTCGAATCCCACACGGAGCTAAATAATGTTTATAATGCATAATTTATTCCTAGCTTATAAGAAGTATTATATCTTAATAACATCGGGGTTGCTCGCAACAAACAGCGAAACAACAACTTAAACTCCTAAACCATGCATTTTCAGAAGTAGCCTCCAGGTGACCTGATACTGACAGATCATCCGCTCCACTCATCTATCTAGCACATCTTTGATGTATCCGCTGCCTTAATGTTAAATGATATAATAAGACGGACAATAAGTGGAAACGCCAAAACATTCACATTATACGTGATTTGTGGTGATCACAGTAAGCCAAACTGTTGTGGACAGTCTATTCGTCGTGCAACAATGTACGAAGTTTATAAATTATGGTTGTAACAGATGTAGTTCAAGATATATGTATCCAATAGTCCCTTGTTCAATAGAACATCGTATGTGTGAATAGATCTTTGTAGGATAACTTACAAAGGGCCATCTGGAGGCTGTAATGGTTGGGGTGGTCAATCCGAGGGTGCGTGGTGGGTTCCTCTTTCCATCCATTAGGTTGCAATGGAGTTCCGCCAAGTAACGCCTGATGCAATCAACTATAATAAATATTTTTTTAAATTCATATAAATTACACAATAGTGGTCATCGCACAAAGATATTTTCTAAATCGTAATCGACTGCTATCCTTTCTTCTACACCGCGCACAGGAATTCCCCATCCCCAAAGATTCTTATAATTTCTTTTTTGCTTGTTCTTCTTCTTCAGTAAACACTTAAATTTGATGGCAGGAAAAATAGGTTGTTTACACGAAATAAATAATTTCACAAAAGTGTCTTTCATTCACCACACAACTTCACGTAGCACCTTATAAAAGCAAAATTATGAACAGCAGAGATTGAAAAAGAGATCGCCAGCGGTACTTAGTATAATATCTATCTCGCCAGCATATAACTTTTACGAAACACCTATTTAGATGATTGTTAGAAGTTGAGGAAAAATTTGGTGCTTTATGGCAAGGAGCGATGAAATAATATTGCCATAAGACGAAACTTGGCAGCCATTATGGTGATTATAATAAATTGCCGCTGCGTTGTGAACGTTGAGCAAATCCTTTTTGTAATTGGAGCACGTCGTATATTAAATATAAGACAAACAAGAAAGTAATCAAATAATAGACTGAGCCTGAGGCTTTTGGTTTGTTTGAAGAAGGGTTTGTATCATAATATTTGTATATTGTTATTAATTTACTCGTTTTTAGGGTTTCGTAGCCAAAACAGCAAAATGCGGCACTCTTATAGATTCGCCATGTCTGTCTGTCTGTCGGTCCGTATGTCACAGTCACTTTATGCTGAAACTATTGAGACTACAGATTTGAAAATTGATAGGTAGATGTATTCTGTGAACCGCTTCACGATAATAGGTATCACAAATAAAATAAAATTTTAAACCGAAGAATTTTCCATCATCATAAAAGTTCAAAATTACGGGTAATTGAATAAAATAAATGATCTGTTTCACTTCCATATTCAGCCAGGTTATAGTTTAATTATAATATAATAATATAATATCATTTATTCAAGTAACTAGACTCATTTTGTTAGTAATACACAAAGCTTAACCCATGTTAGTAATACACATCACATACATACAATTCAAAAAATTTGAAACGTTCAATCACTGTTACACTACATTCCATGTGAGATAGCGCAACAGTGATGAACGTATAAACAATCTAGTCTATCCGCAATGGCTTTCAGAATGCCGCTTGAACTAGATCGTACCCTGCGTACCAGGGATGCACACCGCTTGCGCATTATTGTGAAGAAGCAATCACACCGTGCCTCCGCGAACATCCCCGACGCACTGCAAAAACGTGGCAGTCCCAGCAGCACTCTGAAAGCGTTATTATATTGTATACGGAGGGCATTATAAGCTTTAAGAGTATATTTAGCCCACAGGCTGCATGTGTAGAAGGATGTACAATATGATTTAAAAAGAGTGATTTTGACATTAGTTGAGCATTTTGCAAACCTGCGGGCCACCATGTTCGCTCTCACTGACAATGCCCTCCGCTCCCTCTCCATATCTTTATCGTCTTTAAGACTAGGAGTTAGAATATGTCCTAAATATTATAAAATAATAATAAAATAACGTAAGATAAATCAGCCCTGAATCAAATAAAATATTAATATATTAAAAATGTTTTGCGTATTATTCAAGTGTTTACTTTACCATTAATAATACTACTTCTTCATAATTATCTTCCAATGTACTCTTATTTATTTATTTATTTATTTTAAACTTCTTGCACAATTACAAAAAAGTAATGCACAAAGGCGGGCTTAATGCCAGAGGCATTCTCTACCAGCCAACCTTTGGGTGATGCAGAGATGATAGAAGTATAGGTGCTCAAAGAGGGAGTAATTTAACAAATAATATTAATTTTAAAACAACATAATGAATAGGTATCACACTAAATAAATATGTAATAACAGGCATAATAACAGTAACATATTATTATAAATATATACATACAAAATTGTGCAGTTATAAATGCGCAAGTTTGTAATGATGTATAATGAAATTGGAATATAAACTTTCGTGGTCATCTATACGTATTTTAAATGTCAGTTACTCCAAACAAAGGTATGAGGTATATATTATATTCCGAAAGACAATTAAAAATAAATGTATAATAATCTTGGTACTTTTTCACGCAAAAACTACCGAACGGCTTTTGAAAACAAATTGCAATAATAAAGCAATAGGACCATTTTTCTATACCAAAAAACAGAGTTAGTCTATAACCCATATTCTACTTCAAATTTTTACATTGAAATCCACATCTTGTTCATATTTGTGTTTGAGAAATCAACTTTTCTAATATAATCGAAATAATGAATTCCGAACGAGTATTTGTTTACTCTTATCTAACTATTAAAATAATATGAACAATAATATGTAAAGTAAAATTTTCTCGAAATACTCCGTCGAAAAGTGTTGCCGGGCGGAAAATCCCGCTGTTAAATATAGAGACAAGGACGTTTTGATTATTTTTAAGGACAAGTCTTACATAATATTATTATTTTCGAGATCCCAAAACACACGCATCTTTTATTCAGTTGCTGTTGATTTATTCCCTTCAGATCATATAATTACAAATAATGTGAAAGTCTGTCTATATGTCTGTTATTATAGAGGAAGTCAATAAAAGAAAAACATTGACAAGTTTTTATAAATCAATCACTAAGGAACTGTAAGAAACTTTCTTTCTCTATTTGAGCTCCAAATACGGAATTAAGTTTTGTCACCAACCATTTGTTATGTTTTAAATAATCAAAGTACACACACTACTTGCAAAAGTATACTTTTTTTGACGACAATACTTAACCACAGGGGCAAACTAGCGCAACAGTTGGTGATTCCATAATAATAAAAATCTTTTTCTTTCTCAGGTACTATCACGGAGTATAAGTCTTAGTTTCTTCACAGTTACTTCACAAAAAATAAAAGGTAAGATCTGAGATAAAAGTTACGAAAGAAATACGACAAATTCACGTAACCGTGAAATATTAATTTGTAATGAAGACTGACTCTTATAACGTCACCGACCCTTGCTCGCTAAGAGTCTTGTGCTGTTTCAACACTTAAAAGCGCCACTTTAAGATGATTACCTTTAAAACATCGGGGGAGCAAGTGAGCAACTATTTCATTATGTGGCAAGTTGAAGAGGTCATTAAAATGTCTTAAGCCTAATCAGTTTTGTTTTTTAAGAGTGTAAGTAGAGCAAGAGCGTTTGGGTAGTTCACATGTGAATCGAAGACAAGATCTGCTTTCTTAAATAAAAATAAAGGTTTGCCTATTAAGAAAACATTGAGTGCATCATTATTATGTCATATTGCTCACAATGTCGATCTGAATACAGAAAATGGTCATTATTTACCTCCATAAAAATTTGTAAAGGCTTTGTAATTTAGGTGTTTCTCTCGCACAATAGTTCGTCAAGAAGCAAAGCAATCTTACTTCTATCTTTCTATTTTATACATATTGTAATGTAAGCATGATGATTTATTGCACATTGTTTAATAAGTGTTAATCAATATCCGGATAAAAAAAAAACATATCTAATGTAAGGAAGGATTAATAGAAAATCTAGCCGCTTTGCGCACCAATAGGTATGTACGTCATTTGTTTTCAAACTTCATAGTTTGTTCCTTTAATATCGGTATTACTCTTCACATTACCCTGCACATATAGCCACGAATGATTTATGTACAAAAACTTTCTACGTAGCTTCACAAAATCAGCGAAGTATTATGAATTATAAAGCAACGTGGTGAATTATCTTTGATTGTTCCAAAGTGATCCTGACTTGTGGTCTGTTGAGCGTTTAGTAAAAGTTCAACGCTGCACTGAGGCCACTGTAAAATACTTGCTGTTTCTACTTTTATAAAAAAGACGGTTATCCCCGAAGTGAAAAGAGAAAACTCGAAAAAATGAAAAATCGTCGGCATTATTAATATACCGCGAAAGCGTGTTAAAGGTACTTGGACGGTCGGTTAAATAGAGCCGGGGCCATTATGAAAACGCTAAGGTTTACCCAAAATCACGCTGGAAGTGGTCTCCTAATTAGCACCAAATATTCAGAGAGGTATAATTAAATGAAAACAAAAGACGTGCTCCAATGTTTTACGAAGTTTTCATTCAGCGTTACCCAACGTGTAACCGATAGTTTAACTCACAATGTTATCGCTGTATATCATCACTACGAGTAATATGGTTGCGCTATTCTCATTAATGTAGTGACACACAATGATCACATACCTTAAATGATCGCATCGCTTCAAACAATGCAATGATTAAAATACAGAATTAACGACATTTTACCCTGTGTTCGCGTTTAATTAATTATATAACTTTGAAATCATAAAACGCCATCGTAAAATAAAAGCAAATATAACTTTAGAATAAATCCCGTTTGGAATAGTATTTCAAGGAAGGTCGTTTAATGTGTCAATGTAACATTTTGATTCTTAGCTGTGTAAAGTTGTAGTAAGGGATGTCTTACTACAACTCAAATATATTCAAACTCATAACAATTGTGAAAAAATTACCGAGCTAATGAAACTGAAGTAATGACCTCTTAGTAAAAGTCTTGTAAAAGATTCGAGAATAATAAGACCAAATTCTAGTCTTATGGGTTTAGAAACTAATCCGTCTGTTAACTACATCACAGTACAACGAATTGGAATACATAACGCCATTATTGTGATAAATGGTTTAAAAAATATAAATCTATTACTAAGCCTGGTATTTGTATGTTTGTCCTTATTTTTTAAAAGGCCTACTGTGTTATAGATAGATGAGAAACAAATATGTTTATACTTATATGTAGGTAGGTATAGTGTGAGTGACGGAAGTACGGATCAGCCTTCTCCACACAAGATGGTTTCATTAATCTTCCTGTCTTACCGTTAATTGGATCGTAAAAATGGCACATCATCGCCTTCATATAAGTGAGTATTCGTTTTTATACAAACATAATCTTATAATGATTAATCTAAGAATTAACTGTTGGAGTATAAATCCGAATTGCTTAAAACATGTCTCATTTTAGTGTAATGATAGTATATGATGCGGGTCATTAACTAAGTAAACATAATTAATGGTTTAAAAAAGATCCTAACGATTTGAAGCGATGCCAGATTGAAATGAAGCCTTTGAAACCGATTTGTATAAGAATGCGATGTCAAACAACACAAAACAAATTCCTGGAAACATTTTACCTGGTGAAAATGTTTTAAGGTGTACACAGCAATAGGCTAGTTGACGAAAAAAATTTTATAAGTCCGTCCTTTAGATTATTCAAACATAAGCGATACGTATTTTTTTATTTGTAAATTAATCCAAAAATGACCAAGATATAGCTCATTAAAGTTACGTATAACGTCACGCCGCGCCGTGCTGCATTTTTTCGCACTAGGTGACGCCACACCTAATTTTAATGGGCTATATCTTTGTTATTTTTTATTTAATCGAAAAAAGAAAAAATACGTGTCCAATATATTTTTATAATCTAAAATACGGACTAAATAAAATGTAATTATTTTGACCCTGGAAACTACCCTATTGTCGCCTATCATCAAAAGTGCCCAAAAATAATTACATTAACATTAATCGTAATGCTTCGTTACCGTACGACAAAAGCATATTAGAAAAGCTCTCATCATTCAATAAAAATGCCGATGCGACGACAATCATCATGGCTTTATTAATTCTCCCCATAGAAGCATTCATCGTGTTCTCTGGGCATTACGCGCGTTACGTTGTTATGAATGAGCCAGTACACAATGTTGATACGAACCTTTGCATGCGAGTGGATAAACTGCTACTGCTTTTAAGTGATAAAGCTATTGCTATTGTGAAAGGATATAATAATGAATAGTTTAAACCGATTTGAATGCAAATATTGTAGCATCAATAAATATTTGATAGGTGATAAAATTGCTTTGCCTTTGATAATAACATAGGTACCATTTTTATGTGCACTATTGTATAAGCTATTTTACGTTAACAGTTTTATAGTGACAAACATAGGGTTTTAAACGTGGACTAAAAACACACTTTTTTAAAACGGTCTTTTAACTGGCCATGCAAGAAGGTTTCCTGTCAAATATAGAATTCCAAGGAATTAAAAAACTACGTTCAATTACCATCAGTTAAGTATGCAGTTAAAACCGTAAACGATAAACAAGAAATAACACTAAATCAATAGCATAAAAAAATAAAATACAGATTCACGCAATAAATCAAAACGAGCCCAAACAAGCATATGGCCGGCGAGTAAAGTGAGTACAGTAGGTACTATAACATATTAATAGCGTCAATTCAACGTGAAACCATTTTAGAGCGTTAAAAGATCTGCGTGCTATACAAAAGATAAAAGTAATTCTTTTTCCTTTTAAGAAAAAACAGCAAAAACATCCAGGGTGGCTTCTACGTAAATTATTTGTAACCTCATTCGATTTAACTTACAGTAACCTTTCGCTTGTTATCGCATTGAGCAATCTACAGTGGGAAGACCCTAATTTCCGGTAAAACGAAAGTCGACGTATTCACTCTAAGGATTGTTCGGTGTCTTTTTCCCCAACAGATACCTTCTTGAAACTCGTTTCAGTAAAGGAAATACGACATCAGTGCCGTTGTATTTTACAGTTACGTGAAGGTAGATGAAGTTTACACCCTCACGCACGTACCTACCCACCCCGCTTGATGTCACATTTTTCGTAGTGGCTTGTTACAATACGTATAAGAATAATGAAAAGCCCGACAGTTACCGTGGTCAACTCGCTAATACGTAGAATATTCGTTTCGTTTACAACATGCACATTTTCTTACAATATATCCGTCACCATTTAGAAAGCGATTTAACTTCAAAATTTTAGAGGTAGAGACGTTGTGTTTTAACCCGCGACCCTTCGCTTAGCAGTTTGTAAACCTCTTCACATGTCTATCGCTGCTATTATAAATAATATTTAGTAGTAGTAGATTGTTTCATCATCAGCCTTTAATAGTCCACTGCTGGACTAGATTGTTTAGTAGTTACCAAACCTATCTTATACTAATATATAAAGCTGAAGAGTTGAGATTGTAAATTTTGTTTGTTTGTTTGGTTGAACGCGCTAACTTACGAGGTACTTACAATAACTCATTCTGTAGCACAGTTGAGTGAATTAACAATAAAGATACTTGTATTTGTAATAATAGCAACTCGGGGTTGCCAAGATTCCTTCTTCCCACAATTATTTTAAACCCAAACGTCTGACGAGCTGATATTGTTTTTTATTTTATGTAAATTTTATCTGAGGGTTGATTGTCATAACAAAAATAAGATACATTTAAGGCAAGTTGTTTTTATTTTATAAACAATTTTATACAGTACAATATTGAACTCAAGTTTTGCCTTTGTTGGAACGAAAAAGGAAAACAAAATAAGTGTTGCCCTCTTGGTTGCCCTAAGCTAAATTGTGTCATGTTTTCAAAAGTAGGCCAAATTATTTAATGTTATTCTATTTTAAGGCATTTATCAAGTTCTATTTAGCTCGTTACAGGTGAATAGTCAAATGTATAAGCACCATTCAGAAATCGTGATCTCGCGGCAACTAAACCTTTTTTCTATTGTTTTGATATCTCTTAATACTCGTAAGGTAAACCAATTCCTTAAATGTGGACACGACTAATTAATTTCTTGCGAATACTGAGAGTCTTTAGAATTTAGGGACACTTTTTAATCACGTGTTTGAATATTGCAATTGAAAAACACACAATATGTACTGTTAGTAACTACATAAATATTTTGTAATGTTTATTTAGAATACTATCTCATTAGCATACAGCTGGCCAGCTTAAACCATCGGTCTCAATGAGGTGAAAATCTTTGATAATTGTTATGTACCCCTGAAACTCTCGCCAAAGCCTTTAAATACTACATACACACGATACACGATATAAGTCCATGCCATATCATTATCCCCTTTTGTCGCGGAGCAGACAGACAGCAGTAGTTCTGTGAAAAAGCTAATATTCTGTCAAAATTTGACCCCGGCGTCCAAGGTAAAAGGCGCAAGGTCTTTGATGGAACTGGGATGAACCCGGACGATGGCGAAAACATAGCAAGGTTCTGGTCACCCTAGAATTGAACATAAATAAAACTTCGTCATTACATTACGCTCAACTTCCGACAAAATAACTGCACTGTACGTAGGTACTCAAAGCATTGAGTTTTGTTTTCTATCAACGTACTTATCCTTATACCAACAATCCAGTCGCACTAAAAATGAAAACGTAATAAAAAATATATAATATATACTTACATATCCATAATACAAACATCAAGTACAATGCAGGCTCCCAGTACAAAGACGGAGGACAAAAGCCGGCGTCATGTGGAGTTGTTTCAGAGGTAAGTTGGGTCCCTCTCACAGTGAATTGTCTAATAGTGAGGAGAGCTTTATGACGAACGTACCACCTTCATAGAAATATTAAATTCTTTAGTTATTGTATAATACATAAAAACTTATAGATGTTATATTGATTTAGGTCAGAATTTTGGTTTAGAGTTTTACTCAACAGCTTTTTTGTGCTTCGCCCGCTTTAATTTTGTATTGAAAGGGCCTATAACTAAACTTCACGGTTTAATTGATTACCTATAGCGTATGGAAAAAATGTAGCCTTAATTTTCATCCTGTAGTGACTATCTTGCACATTTATTTAACGCCTATTAAATATCGTAAAATTCTCCTCTTCATTATTCAAAAGAAAACGTGCAGAGTAACCTCTTTCATACAGTTACTGACAAACATTTGAATATCGAAGTCGTCTGTTATCCGGACAAGATTGCCCTAATACAAAATATCACTGTTTAACAGAAAATAAGCGCTAAAAAGACACTCACATACATGGGAACAAACAGAAGTGTAGTTTATCTTAATAATGTTCGAGATGTCAGAGATTTGTCAACAAGTGCTGAGTCATTGTGATGGATAATGGCTGAAACCTTCTTATACTGAGAAATTGAGACGAGGTTAATACTCGGCTGTAAAACAGCTTAGATACAAACAAACATATAGGTATTTTATTACTTCAAGAAATATTAAGTACTGGAAAGGTCATAAGCAGTCAAGCGACGCAACTTTGTTACGTCTCCATATGCGGGTAGGTTTTCAACTCACTGTATTTGTGGTTTAATAAGGTATAGTACCTAATTATAATCATGTACCGCGAAAATACAAATAAATGATTAACGCTTCACACAGCGTCGATACACAATACAAATATACACCCATCCTCATCCTTAGATCACATCATTCAAATATCGGCATTGAGCAGATAACACCCAATAAAGCATTTACTGTTATAATTAATTTGGTTTATTGCGAACAAAATAAATCATTATTCGTATTCCACGAGAGGCATATAAAGTGACGTCGTCAGGGTAGATATCAAACTTCGTTTAGTTTATCTCCCAAGTAAGCCGACTGCGAAAGCCATGTATCAAAAATGTCCGGATTATGCTAAATACTCAATCTGTTTTGGAGTAGATGCCGCCTAAACAAGGCTTGCATACAAAATTACTTATAAAATTCCTTTCTAAGAAATGGAAAAATACGTGCCGACATTACACTTTTTGACACCAGGGCTGGTTAAGCAGCAGCTAGTAAATCATGGTTTACTTATAATAAATACAATTATAAGGAAATATTTTTGGCACAGTTCATACGAATTATTTTGTTGTAGTTCGAAGAAAACAGCTGTAGGATTGTTTTAGCCTAGGTCACGTTCGCACTATGTCATACCGATTATTGTGTCGCTTAAAGTGTGGTGGCTTCTATATTTAAATGGACATGTTCACGTATAGGCCGATACGATTAACTGTCGTCGTATTTTGGAGTGACGACAGATCATCGTCAATCACTTGGGTAACAGCAATAATACACGGTACAAACTGGCGTATCAATATTACACGGTTAGTTTATGTCAAAAAAATTGGTTGCCTGTAAAGTCGGTATACGGGCGAAAGTTTTACGTGACAACGACTTTGAGTGGTAAAATAATTTTAATGTGAATATTCATTCGTATAGTAGGAAGAAGGATGAAAGACGCGTGCCTTTCACTTTTTATGTCTGTCTCTCTCGCTCTTAGGCGGGACGCGTGCCTCTCACTCGCTCTCATTGTGAGCGCATAACGTGAGCGGAGCGTAACGCAGTTTCTTGAAGTGTCACCCGGCAAACCAATTTATAAGACGTTGTCACGTCAAAAGCATAGTCGCTAAACCAATGCCGATGGTTTATTTTAAAAATGGTTTTAATTTATTTTTGAGCCGTAAATGCTTCAGTGTATAGTTGTAATGCTTAATTCAATTGCCGTATTTATATCCAAGTCATGTCTGTGTACAAATGTACAGTAGATGGAATCAGATTCTTTTCATGATCACAACGGTATAGTTTATGATGAAACGTCAGAGCAAAATTAAAATGTAGGTATTTCACTTTTTTATGTATACGACTGTGATTTGCCATATTACGATACAATATAATAATTATACATAAATATGAGTAAAAACCGCGAAACATTGAAAGTTTTGTTTGTTTGTTTTTCGTGTGAGCGTGTGGCCAACTCTGGTGTCGGAGTTTTCAGACCGCCCGAAGGCCTCCGACATGGCCTAACGATCCTTATCCTTGGACAAGAACCGGGACCGACAGCTTTACGTGCCCTCCGAAGCACGGTAGCGCTCAGATGTAAATGCCACACACGGTCACCCATCCAAGTGGTAACCTGTGCAAGCGTTGCTTAACTTTGCCGATCTGTTACGAACGGCAAGCCAAGTCTCGCTACGAGCGCTACACATTGAAAGTATATACCTACTATACTCACTTTAATCAAATGAATATGAGTGACTTGTCCCAGAACATTATTTTATATTTAATTTTTTTACTATTTCATCTATAGGTATGTCATCATCATCGGCTCTGTATATAAACTGTCCCACTGCTGAGGACGTACTTCTTTCCACTATGAGAAGGATCTATATGTCGTAATTGATAAAAACACTTTTAGTTAAAAGCATGAACAACAAGCTAAAATTAAAAAGTAACACATGTTCCATATTTTTTCTTTACGATGAAAACGTTTATTCTGAAGCGTGCATATCTCCGTTCCATTTAAATGTATGTTTGTTTTTTATATAAGTAATGACAACCCTGTGCGTGCGGCGCGAGAAGTCCCGTCGTGGCAGTTCGCCAACTTGCTGAGAACCACTGAACAACTTTACCTACTACTTTGCGATGTCTAACTTTGTATGATTATTCTACATTTAAATAATGGTAATCTTAATGGTTTCAACCTGCTTTTATTGTTTTAGATCACGAGTTGTCTATTGAGAGCTCAGTAGCGTATTCATCAAGGGGGATTCTGAAGGATGACGGATGTGTAAGGACTTGAGAAACAAGCATCTGAGGTTTCTCACGACGAAAAACTTTTTAGTGTTTCTCTTCGTGTTTGGTTTTGTCATTTTTTCGTTGTTTTTTTCATGACGAAAATAATAATAATAATATAATAATAATAATAATTTATTTATTTACCAAACAAATTACAGATAAAAACACAGATATGTAAGTACATAAATTCACAGCTTATGACAATTGGGTAGTAGTGGGATTGTGTTGCTGAAATCTGTACAATATTATAAACCCTATCTCTTAAACTAGGTATTCCTGTATCTTAAGAGACAGTGTTTGGCTATCAGTTTTACACTTATTAGATTTATACAACAGGTTGGAAACAATGTTGATCGGTCCATTACAATAAGATTTAATTTACTTACATTAAAATATAAAATACAGAAAAATATTGAATTATATAACATTAAAATTGTATAACATTATATGTAGCATTTGTATTCTATATGATGTACAATAAAGAATTTTCTATCTTCTATCTATCTATATTAAATGTTTGTGTGGTGTGTGTGTGTGTGTGTGTGTGTGTGTGTTTGTGTGTGTGTGTTTGTTATATTAAGTGATGTAGTTTAGAAGAGATTCTGTTTGTAAATAGTCTTGTTTTTGTAACCACTCCGTCACCACATTTTTGGCCTGATATACGTTAAGATCCCTAATACCTAGCTGTTTATGGACGTTTTTGTATAAGTGGGTACTTAGCGTATAGAACTGGTGCCTAGCAAATGTCGTATTGTGTGGGGTACCTGGCGGAATGTTTGTACGCTTTTTTGGATCTGCAGGGGGGAGGGTGCAATGCTTCCTAAGGATAGAATTCAGCACAAAGAGCTG
The DNA here is from genome assembly GCA_944739405.2 of Euclidia mi. Classification (NCBI taxonomy): domain Eukaryota; kingdom Metazoa; phylum Arthropoda; class Insecta; order Lepidoptera; family Erebidae; genus Euclidia; species Euclidia mi. Next base: position 20,776,200 of record OX123185.2, read on the forward strand.
ACAGACCGTAAGTACTCCACATTCTGAGTATAGCTGCTTGGTTGGGTATTTTATAGGCTTCCTGGTCATTACTTTGAGTATGGCTCTTTGTGCTCGTTCTACTCGTACAAATTTGGTCTTATTTGCTCCGCCCCATACAGAAATGCAGTAACCTATAATTGATTTGCATAGGGCATTATATACCATATATAAAGTATCACTATTAGCGGACTTTCTGAGTGCCTTAAATATGTGAATGAGTCGCATTACACGAGTGGTAAGTGCATCTAGTTGTTTGTGCCATTTTAGAGCATCGTCAATAAGTATGCCCAGGTATTTGATACTGTCAGTTCTACTGATTTTCGGACAAGAACAAGGTTCGGATTTGTCTAAACATGAGTGAGCAGTAATAGTAAAGGAGGGGGGTGGCGATGTATTACGTTGGATAGTAAAGGGGATAAAATATGTTTTATTCAAATTTAGGGTCAGGAGGTTTGAGTTAAGCCAGTTCATTACTTTGGCAAGACATGTTTCTGCTTCTGTTTGAATTACATCCCAGGTAGGTCCATAAACGATTACTGCTGTGTCGTCGGCATAGGCATATAGCTTGGAGCTTGGAAAGTCCATCTTACAGAGGTCATTAACATAGATTTGGAAGAGAGTTGGACCAAGTATGCTTCCTTGTGGTAAACCATATGTTAAAAGCTGAAAAATGTTTTTAGTGTTTCTCTTCGTACATCCTGCGCTTGATATGCTATTTGTTAAGTTGATATTTTATTTATTTATTTATAGACTCACGCCTGTATCCCCATAGGGGTAGGCAGATATTATACCCACATTTCGCCATGATTTTTTTAGGTCCCACGTAATAGGGGGCGAGCCTATTGCCGTACCGGGCACATTACCAGACTCCGAGATGCTATTGAGAATTTCCTAACGGAAAACCCAATAACATTTTGCCCGATCCGGGACTCGAACCCGAGACCTCCCAATCCCACGTGCACATTTATGCCGCGAGACCAACGAGGCAGTGAATTTTAATAATATGAAAAAAAATATTTAAACACCATTCTTCTCCGCTTTGTCTAAAATTTTTAATATAAATAAAATGACATACGTATATGCTATATAATTTTGTCATTGTGCCCTGCAGATGTTCTAGTTAACTTTGTTCGTCCAAGTCTAATGTAACTAAATGTTTGTTTTGAATGCTGTCCCGGACTTCTCGTCAATCACACTGTGTCTCCTCAAGGGATCCGTCGCGAAGTGTCAAACACATTTAACTAGAGACTTTTCTTTTAATCCATTGCAAAATTACTATCAAATATCCTGAGTTTGAAATATTTTTACAAAGCACTAACGGCACAAATACCACTGATGAAAGTTAGAAGATTTTATTAATTATATTTGGGAACATGCATTCTCAAGTTGTGAATTATTGTTAAATAATTTTAGCTCGATACCACAACTAATTTCAGAATATATATTATTTTGTAGTACAAAACACTTTCAGACACTTTGATTGTAGATTGCACATTTCAGCTAAATGAATACCAACGCTCCTTCCAAACTATCGAGATAGAACGAATAACGATAACAACTATAACCATTCTAATTTCAATAACCAAGTACTTCAAACTGAAGTCAACAGTTTGTATTTACTAACAACAATGAAACAACACAAGTGAGCCGGAGCTTAATGTACGAGGCGTGACGTCATCGCTTTTTAGTTGAACCTCCATAACTGAAACATCCCGGCACACGCGGAGCTGCCAACACATCAGTCGCAGTCGCCACATACATCTGCGGGGTACAAAATGAGCCACTCACGTAGATAATACGTTAGAAATCCTGCGTGTCCCGGACAGACTAGTCGGCGAAACTACCGCAAAAAAGTATAAACCCCTTCTAAGGGCGTAATAAATTTGTGTAACGAGCGACAGGGATCTTGTTAGGTCGAGACGAGCCGTAAACTGGATACATGCCGACAGCACTAGAGGCGACGTCCTGAGCTCAGACCCAGTCATTCACACTGAAGGCTAAAGGTTCAATTGGCCCACGAACTTCGCGTTATGTGGATTTACGTCGCCAGATGATAGTAAAATTGTATGCCCACGCTACGCCCACGCTAAGTCTTGCCTCTCGTGAATCTATCCGAACTAAAAGAATCAAGTGTAGTTTTCATTTTGTTCGCTAATATTATGTAGGCACATTTTTGTGACGTACTACCCAGTTGGAAACTTAGTACTTATATAAGCTTATAGCCTTCTTAGCGCCTGAAATAGATACACCAATTAATGGTCTTGACATTTTTCAAAAATGCTTTCATAAATTATCATAGCGTTTCATAAAAACAAAATATATTGAAGCATTCGTGTCACGTTTTTCGTTCACGCTTTCAAAAGTTGCAAATGCGATAATATAAAATATATATAAGAGAAATGAAAACTCGTTTCAAACGAAGTATTGCTTGAAGTTAATTGAATCTTTAGAAGTATTTCTGCAAGATTTTTTTAGGGTTCCGTACCTCGAAAGGAAAAAACGGAACCCTTATAGGATCACTTTGTTGTCCGTCCGTCTGTCAAGACCCTTTTTCTTAGGAATGCATGGAGGTATCAAACTGAAAGAACAATGGTCGGTTCCCATACAAAGGTGGACCAGAATTTCTTTTTTCACGTCTATTGCTGTGGAGTTATTTATCAATATTTTTATGTTACTTTATTTAACTTTAGTATAGATATGAATTTTAAAAACTTGGGATTACCTTTTTATTCTATAAAAAGTATGTTTGAGGTTATGAAGTAAATTGTGTTTTTATTTAGTTTATTCGTAAAATATATACATTAAACAATTCTGGTACCTAATATATGTGTGTAGAAAAACATGTTCTTTTAACAAACAAACTAAAACACTCAATTCACAGCAAGCGAAGAACGATTGACGTTGATGTACCGGGTATAACAGTGACAGATACGGAAATGGCGTACCTATTCGTTCCATTCACGTCAAATCTTAGATTTTTCATAAAAAAAACTATTAATTACTACGTAATAAAAATATTTTATTATTTTATATGTAACTAAAACACCTATTGATATTTTATTGTAAAAGTTATATTTTATTTTATTACATAGTAACATAAATTCTTATTTATCATATCGTAATAATGAAACGCACATTTTGACAATAAGGTTATGGCTGCGTTCATAAAATTTTATTTTTGTTTAGGGGTAAAGTTTGAAAAATAAACTGTAAATACATTATTTCTTTCTCCCAAGTCCTAAAAATCTGTATTTGCTTTGATCAAAATAATAAAAAAATGTACTTTTTTTGGTATAGGACTCATTATCAGACGTGCTAAAGGCCAAAGTGACCATTGTTCTTTTTACTAAATACTCGAATCTACGGTTCCATAGAGCTGTAAAAAAAATCAAACTTCTAATCCAACGCAATCAAAAGATACAGCAGTAAATGCCGCAAATTGCAGCATATTTTCAAACTCGCATTGGAATCAAAACCTACAGGTTACTTCCCGTGAACTCAGAATCTTGAAATTTGGTACGAAATAGCGTCTTATATCACATATGAAGGAAAAATTGCGAAAACCGTAAATTTTTAGTCACATCATATAATAAAAATATTTTTAATAAATTTAAAGTTACTACCCCTTTCTCTTGTACGCGTAGAGGTATTAAATTGAAATTCATGGCAAATACTCAGGTATATAACACCGTTAGGCTGTAACAAAATCAAACATCTATGTCTACGCAATCAAAAGAAAGAGCAATTTAATCATATTTTCAAACTCACGACTACTCGCAAGGGAATCAAAACCTACAGGGTTCTTTCCGTGAACTCAAAATCTTGAAATTTGTTACGAAGCAACGTCTTATAGCCCAGATATAGGATGCGGAAGGCTGAGGACCGTGTGCTGTGGTGCGTGTTGGGAGAGGCCTATGTCCAGCAGTGGACTGCGATAGGCTGATTGAGATTTCAAATAATTACATAGTCTTCAAACCTTTTTGCTAATTATTCTGTACTTTATAAGTATTTTTGTAACAGATTTCTAATAGTTACTAAAAACTTTGTAAATCAAAAACTTTGATAAAAAGTCTTACCATCATTCATCAGCAGACTTTTGCAAGGCTGCTCAAGGCTGGTATAGGTATTTAAGTTATATTATAAAATAAGCGATATATGTATGTTAATATAAAATAAAGGATGACTGATTACAAACGACAAAGACCCCTTTTTCTTTAATTAATGCTCCTCCAGCTTTCCATACTGTAATGTTATGGATTTCATTTGGCAATAAAAATACCAGCCCTCGCCCTCGGTGCCCGAGTCCGACTCGCACTTGACCGGTTTTTTATTAATAGACAGCGGCATATATATTTCTATAATACGTAATATTTCTAATTTTGATTTCTATATGAAGTCTCAATAAAAGCTATGCTCTGTGCAATGCGATTACAATATAATCATGATGAATCTTGCCTTTATAATATTTAGAGTACATACTTCAAGGCTCAAACTTAAATAGGTATACATGTAAAAGCATAGTTACGTTGGAAAAACTTGGCACCGTGCTGAAAATATGATTATTTATTGGCCACCTTGTCGCTTGACATTGTGCCGAGTATTATGGGTTGATACCCACATGAAAAAATACTTTGTGTGATTCATAAATTGTTGTTTCGAGTCTGGATGTTCATTGTGTCCGTTAGTTGTACTTTTGTAGAGTCCCCTGCGATATAGGATTTAGTCCCAGGATGGCAGTCTTCCTTAAACAATTAAAAAATCTACGGGACCCTTGCACAGTGGTCCCGCGCTCTAAGAAGGGCGGTCGTAGAGGTTTCGCGTAATGAATGGCTATTGAAATGCATAGTAATACATGTTATTATAGTATTTTTTATTAACTGAGGTAAAGATTAGTAGAAATAAAACAGATTATATCAGAATAATAATAATTAATTAAATATAAAACTCAGCTATTTCTTGTATAAAACAAAATAATTGAGAAAGGTGAATTACAGCTACACTGAAACTTAATTGGCAATCAATCAATCAATCAAAATCATTTATTCATCTAGGTCACAATGTGACGCTTATGAACGTCAATTTTAAAATTAAATTACTTAATGCTTCTACATTTACATTTACTGCCTCGTTCGCAAAGCAATAGGTAGAGCCACGAGAAAGAACGGCCAATAAAACTCGAGGCCACTCTTTTAAATCGCCAATATTATGGTACATATTTTCATTTTTGTAAGGAGGTGCAACTGTTACACATTGTACTAAATTACTTGTAGATAGTAATCAGTTACAGACATAATACTTAAGCAATTAAGGTAGTTACTAAATGATGTGTTTTAGTTAGCCTTCCAATGCGAATATTGTGTAACAGGAGCATCCACTTACGACTTATAATGTATACAACTCGTGACCATGTTTAGAACTATGGTGGAAATGTATGTTACAGAAGTGACTGTATATGAATACACAAAATTACAAAAACTTTAGTTCACAGACCATGATAACGAGTTATCTTCATCTTACAGTACAGTAAATTTAAAAAAAAAATGTGGAACAACAATGCAAATGTAGATGTAGTAAGTAGAATGACCTAATTATGATAAACGAATAATAATTTAAAAGAACTAGAAATGTTATATAATGATAAACTGAAAAATGCTAAGTATCTATATAAATTCTAAATAAGTAGTAGATCATGAGTTGTCTAGTGTAAGTGACCATCTATCCTTGTCACTGAAATAATCATTAATAGTATAATAACCTTTCTTAATAAGGCAGTCTTTTATTTTAGCTTTAAATGTACTAAATGGTAATTCTAAAAGACTAATTGGTATTTTATTGTATATGCGAATACCTAGCCCTACAAAAGAATTATTAACTTTATGTAAACGATGATAAGGGGCATATAACCTATGCTTGTTTCGAGTATTTATATTATGTATATCGCTTTTTGAGGTAAATAAACTTATATTTTGCCTAATGTACAAAATATTAGCAAATAAAAATTGCGAGGCTACTGAATTCCTATAGACTTAAAGCGTTCCCTAAGAGTATCTTTTGCACCTAACATGTATATTGCTCGTACCGCTCGTTTCTGTAGAACGAAGATATTCTGAATATCCGCTGCTTTGCCCCATAACAAAATACCGTAGGACATAACACTGTGAAAATAGCTAAAATATACTAAACGAGCCGGGTCGATGTCAGTAAGTTGCCTAACTTTTCTGACGGCATACGCAGCAGAGCTGAGCTTTCCTGCTAGACATGCTATATGTGCACCCCATTGTAACTTATTATCTAATGTAATACCTAAGAACACTGTAGAGTCTACTGTGTCAAGTTCCTCCCTATCTAGCATAATATTAGGTCCCAGTTGTCTAACGTTAGGTAAAGCAAATTTAACGCATTTAGTTTTCCTAGAATTAAGTACTAGGTTGTTAGCTGTAAACCATCGTGTAACTTGTAATAGTGCATTATTTACATCATCAAATTGATTTCTATTCCTATCTACTTTAAAAATAAGTGACGTATCATCTGCAAAAAGTATGACATCACAGATGTTTTTTAAATAAAAAGGTAAGTCATTAATATATACTAGAAATAGAAAAGGACCTAAAATTGAGCCTTGTGGAACGCCTAGCTGTATAGGTAATTTAGAGGATGTAGTCCCATTTACATCGACGCACTGAAATCTTTGCCGCAGGTACGAATCGACAACACTAAGTGCGGTTTTCTCTACGCCGTAGTGGCGGAGCTTACGCAGTAGTGTGTCGTGCTGAACGCAGTCAAATGCTTTAGATAGGTCACAGAACACTCCAATAGCATTCTTTGATGACTCCCAAGCACTATAAACGTGTTTTATGAGAGCAACACCCGCATCAGTAGTGGATCTACCTTTAGTAAACCCGTAGGTATTGATCTTTGTGAAGCAGACTATTTAAATTGAAGTGGCTTAATAGCTGCTTTAAAATAATCTTTTCAAATATTTTACTAAATGCCGGCAAGATAGATATGGGCCTAAAATTATTAATTTCATTTTTACTGCCAGATTTGAATAAGGGTATAATTTTACTTAATTTCATCAAATCCGGAAATACGCCTAGGTCAAAGCATTGATTAAAAATTAAAGATAGGTAAGGCGCAACAGTCTCAACTATAGTACCTAAAATTTTAATTGAAATGCCCCAAAAGTCGCCGGTATTTTTAATATTAATTGAATTATATGCGATCAATATATCTCGCGGGGTAACGTGTTCGAATCTAAACACGCTCTTGCATTCAGGTACACTGCTAAGCAAAAAATTTCCAGCGTCTAAAGATGATGATTGTAAAGAGCTAGTAGTTGTTAAAGGTATGCTCGCAAAGAAACTATTGAACATATGCGCTACTTGAGTTTTGTTAGTGACTAATAAATTGTTTTCTTTTAGTTCAAATTGGTTTTCCCGTGGTCGAGCTCTTCCTGTTTCATTATTTATAATGCTCCACGTTTCTTTAATTATATTTGTTGAATGCTTAATTTTACTACTAATAAATTTAGATTTTGCCATAATGCAAACTTGTTTAAAAATTTTTGAGTACTTTTTTACATAATCTCGAAAAGGTGAGTCAAATCTATGTTGTTTCATACCATATAATTCAAATAACTTGGCTCTACTTTTGTATATACCTATAGTGGCCCACTGGTTAAAAGATCCCATAGTACCCTTTAGTGTGACAGTTTTACTTTTAAAAGTATTTTGAAATTCATTATTTACTAGTCCAAAAAGTGAGTTATAAATTGTATTTGGATTTTGTGAGTTTAATATTGAGGTATTGAGTTTAGCAATAATATTATTTTTGAAACGTATTAGACGATTGGTAGTCTGAGGCCTACATTCTACTATACGTGATTTATCATATGTTGAACAGGGAAAACTAGCTATCTGTCCACGGTGATCAGAAGGGAGAGAACTAATTACTACTGGGTTTGTGGCAGCACAAGAACTAAATATGTTATCCAAACAAGTAGAAGATGTTGCATATACTCTAGTAGGTTCACAGAATAGGTTACTTAAATTAAATGACTTGAAAAGATTCAGAAATCTAATACTCTGTGAAGAATTCTCTAAAATATTAATATTAAAATCGCCACATACTATAATATTCTTATTACTACATTTAATTTTATTGATAGCATCTTCCATAACAGTCTCAAATAGATTATAGTCACCAGAAGGAGGTCGATATACACAAATTACTATATATAGGTCTAGTTCCACACAGGATAACTCAATAGTGCGCTCAATAGATAAATTAACAATATCTTTACGTTCCTTACATTTTAATAAATTTGAAGTTATTATGAGAGAACCGCCTCTAATAGCCTGCATTCTTATATACGAACTCTGCACCGTATAATATTCATTTATAACAATAAGCTCATGATTCTTTAACCAATGTTCAGTTAAGCACAAAACCTTAACATCATATTTTTCTAGAAATAAACTTAACTCTAATTCTTTGCCAGATAGGCCCTGCATGTTTTGGTGTACTATATTCAAATACTGCAGCCTAACTGTTGTCCTATCTTGGAGTTTAAATCACAAGACGTGTCAATAAAAACGTTGTTAGTACAAGTACTAACCCTATCAAATAAATTGTAAACACAAGGGTCTTTTCCTTGCTGTAAATTGTATGCTAATAGTTTAGCAATCTGTCGCTTAATATAAAATGGCAGATACATTGTATCTTTTGTTAAAGTAAATTTACTAATAAATTTATTAGCGTCAAAAAACAATATTGCGTCACTATGACGACAAGTTATATTATATAATAACATATTTAATTTGTGTATGTGCATGTTTTGTGTATGTGTTAAGTCATTTGAGTATGGCAAAGCACATAAAATAAATTTACAACTAAATCTGGAATTAAGGTCTAATAACATTTCAACACATTCTATGATATGCTGTCTTTTTACAGTTAAACTGTTACCAAACAACAATATGGCCGTACTACTCTCATCTAAGGGGTGCAACTTAATCTGATTAACTAAACTACTGTAACTATCCCCTGGCCTACAATAATTTATAACACACTGGTTTGTATACTCACAGACAAGACTACCAAAATTAACATGGCATAAATTACTATTACAATAATACCACTTAACTAGTCTTTTACTAATGACAAACACAAATATTCATCAAATAATTACAATTAAATAGTTTTATAGGCACATTTAACAAATCTAAGCAAATCAAATAATTACAATCTAAAGTTTTCTAAACTACTTATAAAATGCTAGAGATTTAAAAGGACAATAAATTTAACAGGTCAGCTGATAGAGCAGACTTCTTCTTTCGTGGTAATTTCCTTAAACTAGAAATATATGGATCCGAATTAAGAAGAAGTCTGTGCATCAAATCGGTATTCGTGACAAGTCGAGACATTTTTCTTGTATTATCAAGCCTAAATCGTTCAATTAATTTATTACACGATTCAGCGGCCTTTTCCGAAAGCTCACCGATAGATAACAAAGCAGAGTAATTCTAATTTCCAAGTTTTTTGTGTCAATATTTTCGACATCTGGCAGCAACTGCGCCAGACTTTTCAAAACTTGACGACATCTGTCTGCTTCAGAAGTAGTCTTCTTAATAGACAGCCAAGTGTCGAATACAAGCATTCTTGTAAAAGAACACTTAAATGTTGTACCTGAAACAAAATACAAATAGTATGTGTGATTTTAGAATAATGATATCTCGTAGACACCTTTAACACCTGGCGTAGATCCTAGGTACCACCTACTATCGCAGCATATCGCAGTCAATTTTCTTTCAAATTTACAATATAGTTTTTGTAAATGTCTTTATATAAAACTGCTTTTGTAGGTTATGGTCAGATAGTAGTTAAAAGCTTCAATATAGATAAAGTAAAACAAAAAAATAATCTTTTAATTTCATTGGCGTAGCACCGATTTAAAAAAAAACACATGAATTAAAATGAAAGAAAATGCTTAAAATATACTTAACATACCTTCAACTTGAATATCCATTGTAAAATCTCCGGTCACAAACAAGTTATTCTTTAAAAACAAGTGTAACTAAAAAGACTAAATATCACGCGCTAATTACGCTAACGAGCGGACTTGTAATGCGTTCACTTTAGATGCACAAAACTATAATTAGGAAAAAACCAAATTAAATTATTTGTGTACCCTCATATAGTGTGATAAATAGTGAGTAATTAAGTGAGGTAACGTCTTGTAATTCAAACATCGTGATTGGTACCGTATGACCTACTACGGAACCACTGTGCCTTGTGGTGAATCTATTTTGGACAAGACCTTCCAGTCCCGTTACCTATACATACCTCGAACAGCAGTCTGTAACCGGTTCTGGTAGTAAAAACGCAGTAGAGGTTCTAGATGCGTTTATTGCAGAGTATTGTCTCACTTCCCTTGCCGAGTATGACTGACCAACAACACGACAGTCTCCCACGCTGTTCCCTCCGGTAGTGTGTAGGCAGGCTGCTCGAAGGCTGCGCGTAGCGGTGCAGGCCCTCGCTGACGTTGGCTCAGCTGGCAGACGCCGGCGGTGTGTGTACGATGAGCAGGGCAGGCCAGACTCTTCGCCAGAGGTGAAGCCGAAGGCGATGCAGGAAAGTGTAGCGGTCTAGGAGTGTAGCCGGAGTCTTAACGTAAACCTGGAACCTGAAGGGAAACAGCATTAGGAAAGCCACAACCAATAGAGTCAGGCAGGCGGCGTCAGCCGGCCTCAGCTAGCAGGTAGAGAGATGGGCAGTACGCTAACGCAGTAAATGTAGTAACTTACCCACAGCTGGGACCAGGATACGCGTATGAAGTAGTATAATTATAGATATAGCGGTATAGAATTTAGTAGCGGTAGTAGGTTAGTGTAGAGTAGCGGTGCCGGCCTCTCTGTCGGCCCCTTTATATACCGGGCCCTCCATCAGTTCGTGTCGGCGCATTACCAAATATAGGCAAAACTTACGAGCGCGGACGATGGCCTTCTCTGATTGGCCGAGCGTATGGACGGTATTATGACGTACACTCGGTAGGTACCGGTCATACGCCACAATACCGCCCGCCTTAGGAGAGGATTTTACGTGGCTAACAAGGAAAATCCGACTAACTGCGTTAGGTCTATGAGTCCGCTACTGTCCAAGCTAAGACGGCATATAGAGAGAAGGAAGGGAAAGTCTTCTACGGTTTGTAACAAATAGTTAGGCACCATAGTGTATAAGTTTTAGGTCCTTAATGTGCCAAAACCCAATAGAATTTCCAGACGCGTCCGACAACTCGTAAACGAGAGGCGACTTTTTATTAATCACTGTGCACTTCTCGAATTTAGGGGCTAGTTTCTTACAAAAGGACTTATCCTTGTCGCTCTGATAAAAAGTCCTTTTCCACACAGTGTCTCCCACATTAAACTCAGCTGGTTTACGGCGTAAATTATACGTTTGGGAATTCCTAGCATGAGCTTGAATGAGGAGTGCCTGAACTTTGTCAAATATGCCTGATAAGTGACCTATGTTTTCTGCGTAATCGTCCCTAGGTATGTATACTATATCATCAGCGTCTGTGTCGACATAGTGTGAGCCGCATGGAACTAGTTCACGTCCATAGACTAAAAAACTAGGTGTATAGCCCGTGACTTCATTAACTGCAGTATTTAATGCGAACTGCACCTTAGGTACAAGAGTGTCCCATAATCTCTGGTCATTTCCTACAAACGCCGCTAAGGTAGAACCAATGGTTTTATTATAGCGTTCGACCGTATTGACATGTGGGGAATATTTAGGAGTATAATGACGATTAGGGATTTTGTACTTGCGCAACATAGCTTTTAAATTAGCACTGACAAACTGTTTACCATTGTCCAATATAATTGTAGATGGTATACCATGAACTATAAAATATTTTTTCTTCCAAAATATTAGTTATTATTTCAGCAGTTGCGCGCCTGATAGGAAAAAGTAGACAGTATTTACTAAAACAACAAGTTACTACAAAGATGTAGGCGTTTTGTTTTCTTGTGATGGGTAGTGGCCCCACCAAATCTACACTAATGGTTTGGAAGGGTCGTGGGTTACTTACACAAGAAATAGATGGCGTGGAACTACCTATCGCTTACATGAGTAGGTCACTACGCGGTCATACGCCACAAGTCCATTGAACAGATTTTAAATATAGCTTCGCCTGGTTTTAAAGTGGGCATTCCTTAAATAACTTGTTACTACTCTACTGAGTAGATATAGTTTTATTTACCTAATTGATAATAATACCTCAGTTTAGTAACATAGATTTTTTTGACCTCTCGTTGTTTTGTTTGTTATAAAAGAAATGTTTTATTACTAAAAGATTTTTGTTTGAAATTAGAAGCGAAGACTAGTTGTTTCTTTCCTTTCTTATGTGACAGATCCGTCCGTAAAAGTTTACTTCACAAAACTTTATTAAAAACGTATAGACAGATAGGTATCTACGTCAAACAATGTTTGAAGCATAAAAGTCTATTGAAAAAGTCGTGATATGGTGTATGGTGCCCAGGTATGGTGCCGAAGTAAAAAATGATCGTAATAATTGGTACTATATGGGGTTTCAGTTTTCGTTAAGGGTCTTTTTACACCCTGTATAACCTATAACATGTAACATATAACATGTAACATGCAACATGTAACATGTAACATATAACATATAACATATAACGTATAACTTATAACATATAACATATAACATATAACATATAACATATAACATATAACATATAACATATAACATATAACATATAACATATAACATATAACATATAACATATAACATATAACATATAACATATAACATATAACATATAACATATAACATATAACATATAACATATAACATATAACATCTAACATATAACATACAGGGTGTAAAAAGACCCTTAACGGAAACTGAAACCCCATATAGTACCAATTATTACGATCATTTTTTACTTCGGCACCATACCTGGGAAATTACTGGTTCAGGAGATATTGAGGCTCAAAGTCACGATTTTTTTTTTCGAATTATTCCAAAATCGTGTTTAGAATGATAAATGTACACTTTCTGCCAAATAAACATAAACAACATTTTCAATATTTCCCTAAAATAAACGGCTTTAAAGTTCCCGACGCGTAGTGTATACGTACCAGCAATCAGCTGCGAGGTCATTCGCCTCGGCCGCGCGACCACGTGATCATAAACTGCCGCCACCGCGGCGCACGGTGTAGGTAGATACGGCCGGCGTAGGTACGATGTCTGCAAACGCACGCTATACATTGCTGGTAATAAAAGTTGTAAATTTTTTTAAGCTTAAAAATTTTTTTTGTTTCCCAGGTTTTATTTTCGCGTAGTATGACTTGGCATGATGTGCAAAACGAGTAGACTTCGGCTTGGTGATGGGTCTTGTGACACCCTGTATAACATATAACACATAACATACAACATAACATATAGCATATAATATAAACATATAACATAACACATAAAATGTAACATATATATGTTATAATAACATATAACTTATAACATATATAACGTATGACATACGTCATATGACATATAATATAACATATATGATATATTACATACGACATACGACATATAAACATAGGTATTATAAAGATAAAAACATATAAACCTACATACCTACCGGTCTTCAAATTACATCTAATATGTTGCGCTACAAAGTTCTATATCTTTCACTGAAAGTTCCATTCAAATCTGTTTAGCCATTTCAAGGATTACACCGAAAAAACAGCAAGACAGACAACTTTAAAAAGAAAAACTTTGGATCGTGTAATATGGTCTTATCTATACATATAATAAAATGGTAGGAAAGTCAAAACTGTACATTGAATATTTTTTTAAAAGAATACTTGGGGTGTGATCTACTATCGATACCGAGGCCAAAAATATAGTTTTTAGAATTTTTGTCTGTTTGTCTGTTTATCTGTTTATCTGTTTGTCCCTATATCCGAGATAAAGTAAAAAAGTACTGCATGGATTTACTTCAAATTTGGCACAAATATTATCAAAAAGTCGGGTCACCACATAGGCTACATATTGTCACGCTATGACCTACAGGGAACGAGCAGAGAACCTTTATTTCTTCAACACATTCTGTATCAACGTGTAATGTAACAATGCATATTTGAATGTTGTTATTATGTTAACTATGCTATAAGCTAGCTTCACACTCTAAAAATCACGCAATATAAGTAACTTAGGCTGATAAAAACAATTATTTGCATAAAAGTAGAATTAAGACAATTTTAATGCAGCGCCATCTAAGAGAGTTCTAAAACATCAAGTCGAATTACATGTGTAAGCCCTTTTTGGATATAAATAATTTAAATTTGAACATGTTGGCGACGTTAATAATTGTTTTCAAAAGTCATAGATGGAGTTGTACATTTTCTTCCTAAAATTTTATTTTTAATTCGTTTCAGAGATAAGCAAGACTATTAGTTGTTATTTAATTAATTAACTACACCATCGCCACACTTGATTGCTTACATCGTTTCTGTCAGAATAAATAGTAATAGAGTTAGTACAAAATAAACATTTCGGTCACATTGGTGTAGTTATTGCTTCTTAATTAATATATTTTCATGTCGCATGTAAACTTGCTTTAAATTGTCTTTCGGGATATAGGTACATATAGCACGTACCTTTGTTTGGATTAACTGTATATAAACATTAGTGAGATGTGGAACTAGCTAGATTATTTTGACTCACACACAGCCACATTTATTGTTACGTCTGAAGCGGTTTGGCGGATACTGGTGTTCTCTATACATGAGAAGCATCCTACCGTAATGCATTTACACGACCACCTAGAGAACGGCCAGCGCATATATTTTGATCCCGACAGCGTTGCTGAGCACTTGGAAAATCCGCGTGAAACAACTCTCTTGGCATTTTTCAGGCTCTGTAAAATCGATCAGTTTGGGAGGTCCCTTACGTAAGACGAGATGCCTTCATATTACACGTACGACAAGCAAAAGGGTGTATTTAACCGACGTTGACGAGGAGGTGCTGTGGAAGGTTTTCCGGGAAGTTTCAACGACACCGCATTTTGTAGAGTTTATACCGTACACACAAATAATGTCGAATGCTATTTTCTGCGGTTGTTACTTCACACGGTCCGAAGCCCAACGTCTTTCGCCTTTCTGAGGACATTTGATGGCTTGGAGTATCCCACTTACCGCACAGCCTGCGTAGTACGTCACTTTCTCGACGGTGACCAATACTGGGATGACAACCTCGCGGAGGCGAGCGTCAGTGACAGTCCCAGCCGCATGCGTCATCTATTTGACGTCATCTTGGTGTTTTGTGGAGTCGCGAACGCGGTAGCTTTCTGGGAGAAGTATCGCCATCATCTGTCTGAAGATTTTCTACGAGCTTTCAGGCGTGTTACTAGAGACGAAGTCGAAGTAACTGATGACCGCGTGCTGAACACCTGTCTCAGTTCACTTCAAGACGTGGTCATTTCTATCAGCGGCAATCCACTGGTCAAATATTTGTTACCAGCTTCCCAATCATCACCGCATCAAGACCGTGAAAATTGGGAGTATAACGCTGAGACAATTTGAAATGACCACCTTACGAATTTTACGACACCGTCCTTGAAAGCGTTGGGCAAAGCCAGGCTAAAATGTTTTTCTTGGATGCTCCTGGTGGAACAGGAAAAACATTTGTTACTACTGGCATACTTGCAGAGGTCAGGAGGCAAGGCAAAATTGTCATTGCTGTAGCGTCGCCGGCAATCGCTGCCACACTGCTTCCGGGTGGCAAGACAGCACATACCATGTTTAAATTTCCCATCGATTTAGAGAGCGCCGTAATACCCGGTTGTGGTGTGTCACGTAACAGTGATAAGGGACACGTGCTCAAGGATTGCTCTCTGATCGTATGGGATGAGCGTACGATGGCCAATAGGAAGGCAGTTCAGGCCATGGACAGAACCCTGCAGGACATCCGCAGGAACGAGCATTTAATGGGTGGTCACAGTTCTGTTCAGTGACGATTCCCGACGAACGCTTCCCGTGGTAACGC
Organism: Euclidia mi; assembly: GCA_944739405.2. Classification (NCBI taxonomy): domain Eukaryota; kingdom Metazoa; phylum Arthropoda; class Insecta; order Lepidoptera; family Erebidae; genus Euclidia; species Euclidia mi. The sequence continues at coordinate 20,792,296 of OX123185.2, forward strand.
GGGGTTCGAGAGCTGACATCATCATCATCATCAGCCTTTAACAGTCCACTGCAGGACTTTGAAAGGAGGAATTGGCCTACTATACCACGCTGGCCAAATGGGTTGGTATAGGGTTTGTATCAAGTTTTCCTTTTCTTACAGTGCTGTTCTTGCTCCCTCTGTCGGCTCTTACGACACCCATGGGATGATATGGGGTGGTGACATTCCGTATTCTTAATCCGTCACCACACGGACAAGGTGAGTGCTTCGTTGAAATTATCTTTGTTGTGGTCACGAGTTCGTATGCTGCGCTTGACCATTAATATGTGAGCTCAGCTTGGCGTCAATGCACGTGCTCAACAATTCTAAGATGTCTTTCTAAGTCTTGGCGAAGACACTCTACCAGAGGAGAGAGGTGGACAGGTGGTGCTTCCAGAGTCTCTCAGTAGAGTTGTATCCAGCTTAGAATTATACAGCTGTATATCGTAATAGCAGAATTCGTGAGTGTGTGAGTGGCCTATTCTGACGCCCAAAAATGATCAGGCTGTAGCAATTAACGAATGCATTCTCTCGGAAATTGAGAGGAATGAAGTGGTCTACACCTCTATAAACACTGTCGTCGAGCAAGAAAACGCCACACATTATCCCGTGGAATTTCTGAACTCCCAGTCAGCAAGTGAACTTCCAGCGCATAGCATCAAGCTGAAGGTCGGTGTCCCGATTATGTTTCTTCGGAACCTATCTCCTCCGAAGTTGTGTAACGTGACCCGCCTGAAAGTCATCTCGCTCCACAGACACACCTTTTAGGAAATTCTTACGGGTTGTGGTGTCAGCGAGGCAGTATTTATACCACGCATTCCTCTCATACCTCATAATTCAAGCGCATACAGTTCCCCGTGAGTGTTTGCTTCGCGAAGACCATCAATAAGTCGCAGAGGCAGACATTGAGGGCAGCGGGTGTCCTATATGTCGCTTGCTCCCGCGTCACCAGTCCTGACTCTCTTTACATTTTGGCTGCGGAGAGCCAAACCACTAATGTTGTATATCGAGAAGTCCTATAAGTATGTATTTTACCCTATTATGTATTCCTTATTTTCTCCATCTGCTTCAGTCACAATTTATGACTTAATTCAGCAGAATCACCATAAAGTCATTTATTCAAAGCAGGCTAAAAATCAGCACTTTTTGAAGGTCAATTTTACAAAAGACAGTCTCCCTCTGTTACTACACTTTCTGCAGGTATGAAATATAAAGAAGAAACGGGTAAATGAATGTTATTTTAAACTATATATATTTTCTATATAAAGAAAATATATAGGTATATTTTCTCATATCTTCACGCCTTTTATCCCCGAAGGGGTAGGCAGAGGTGTATTACACACCCACACTTCGCCAGATATGTTTCGGTCCCAATGTAATAGGAGGCGAGCCTATTGCCATCTACCGGGCACATTGTTAAGCGAGCGATAATTAATTAATCTTTTTTAATACACACATAACTTCGAAAAGTCATAGGTGTGTGCCTGGGGTAGCTGGGGATCGAACCCAAGACCATCGTCTCGGCAGTCCGTTACATACACCACTGGGCTATCGCCGCCGCGTATTTTTTAAAAGGTATAATCGTAGGTATTTATTTAATAGTTAGGTGGTGTAGGTATAGCGTTCACGCAGACGACGTCGCGGGCAGCAGCTAGTATGTATAATATAATTAAAAAAACCGGTTAAGTGCGAGTCGGACTCGCGCACCGAGGGTTCCGTACAAACCTGTAGGTATATAAGGAAAAGTTCACCAGTCATAGTTATGGTATTTTTATTGCAAAATTAAATCCATAACATTACAGTATGGAAAGCTGGAGGAGCATAAATTAAAGAAAAAGGTGTCTATGTCGTTTGTAATCAGTCATCCTTTATTTTATATTAACATATATCGCTTATTTTATAATATAACTTAAATACCTATACCAGCCTTGCAGCAGCCTTGCAAAAGTCTGCTGATGAATGATGGTAAGATTTTTGATCAAAGTTTTTAGTGACTATTAGAAATCTGTTACAAAAATACTTATAAAGTATTAATAATAATTATAGTATTTATTTGCAATGAAAATAAAACTATTACTAGGTGACTATTTGCACTATATAAAATAAAACAATAATTAATAGTCTTAATAAACAAATTAAATAGGTAACAAAAATAAGTATGACCATTTATGCCGTTGGTCTCGCGGCATAAATGTGCGCGTGGGATTGGGAGGTCTCGGGTTCGATTCCCGGGTCGGGCAATGTGTTATTGGGTTTTTCCGTTAGAAAATTCTCAGTAGCAGCACGGAGTCTGGTAATGTGCCCGGTACGGCAATAGGCTCGCCCCCTATTACGCGGGACCTAAAAATTCATGGCGAAATGTGGGTGTAATATAACACCTCTGCCTACCCCTTCAGGGATACAGGCGTGAGTCTATAAAAAATATATAAATAAAATAAGTAAGCGGTGATAGCCCAGTGGTGTACGTAACGGACTGGCCGAGACGATCATCTCGGGTTCGATCCCCAGGCTCCCCAGGCCCATATCACTGATTTTTCGGAGTTACATATGTGTGTGTTTAAAATGTTAATTATCGCTCGCTTAGTAATGTGCCCGGTAGATGGCTATATATAGGCTCGCCTCCTATTACATTGGGACCGAAACATAACTGGCGAAGTGTGGGTGTGTAATACACCTCTGCAAACCCCTTCGGGGATAAAAAGGCGTGAAGTTATGATACGTTATGTAAATAAAAAAAATAGAAAAGGAAATGAAAATATGGCATTAAGTATCAAATTTGAACCAGATCTGTAAATGGTGACTGAAAAAGGTATGAATAGTACCACATTGAATATTGAAGTTCGAAAAAACGTTTTCTATAATTGTACTACTTCGTGTTGTGCTAGTGTTTATTAACGGAAACATGTTTATAGATGAAAAATATGTGGAAATTCCATTTTGGGGATTCATTCTAAAATCAATATTGAAGTCTCCCAGGACAATCAGACGAGAACATGAATTATACCTATTGAGGTTGCTGCCTATATATTGTTGTATTTATGCATTCTATTACAACATTAATCGGACATTGTGGTGACCTATATACAGTTATCACTCTGACATTAAACATTTCGAAATTCAAGCATTCACAATGGCCGTTTGCAGCGTCTGGGTTATTTAAAAAATATCTTTTACATGATCCATCTATCACGGCATCCTTGAGATTACGACGTACATACGCGATTGATCCCCAACCTGGATTTGCATCATATATAGCTAGACCATCTACTCTGCAAACCTCATAAAATCCACCAAGTTCAAAAATGCCTCTGCGACACCCCCAGGTTTCAACAAATAATACCGCATGAGAGGAAAGAATAATAGGATCTATGATGACGTCTGAAAAATGTTTGCACGTTATGAAATACAATTCCAACTACATGAAATCTCAATCTCAATCAGCCTATCGCAGTCCTCTGCTGGACATAGGCCTCTCCCAACACGCACCACAGTACACGGTCCTCAGCCTTCCACATCCTTTATCTGGGCTATAAGACGTTGCTTCGTACCCAATTTCAAGATTTTGAGTTCACGGGAAGTACCCTGTAGGTTTTGATTCCCTTGCGAGTAGTCGTGAGTTTGAAAATATGATTAGGTATATTGCTCTTTATCTTGATTGCGTAGACGTATAAGTTTGATATTGTTACAGCCTAACAGTGTTATATACCTGAGTCTTTGATATGAATTTAAATTTAATACCTCTACGCGTTCAAGACAAAGCTGCAAAGGGGTAGTAACTTTAAAATTATTAAAAATATTTTTTATATGCTGTAACTAAAAAAATACGGTTTTCGCAATTTTTCCTTTACAAGTGATACAAGATGTTGCTTCGTACCAAATTTCAAGATTTTGAGTTCACGGGAAGTACCCTGTAGGTTTTGATTCCCTTGCGAGTAGTCGTGAGTTTGAAAATATGATTATATTGCTCTTTCTTTTGATTGCGTTGACATAGAAGTTTGATTTTGTTGCAGCCTAACGGTGTTATATACTTGAGTATTTGATATGAATTTCAATTTAATACCTCCACGCGTTCAAGAGAAAAGGGTAGTAACTCTTAATTTATTAAAAATATTTTTCTTATATGATGGAACTAAAAATGTACGGTTTTCACAATTTTTCCTTTATATGTGCTATAAGGCGTTGCTTTGTACCAAATTTCAAGATTCTGAGTTCACGGGAAGTACCCTGTAGGTTTTGATTCCATTGCGTGTAGGCGCGGGTTTGAAAATATGCTTATATTGCTCTTTCTTTAGATTGCGTTGACATAGAAGCTTGATTTTGTTGCAGCTTAACGGTGTTATATACTTGGGTATTCGATATGAATTTCAATTTAATACCTCCACGCGTTTAAGAGAAAGGGGAAGTAACTTTAAATTTATAAAAAAATATTGTTTTATATTATGTAACTAAAAATTTACGGTTTTCGCAGTTTTTCCTTTATATGTGGTATAAGACGTTGCTTCGTACCAAATTTCAAGATTCTGAGTTCACGGGAAGTACCCTGTAGGTTTTGATTCCAATGCGAGTTTGAAAATATGCTGCAATTTGCAGCATAAACGGCTGTATCTTTTGATTGCGTTGGATTAGAAGTTTGATTTTATTACAGCTCTATAGAACCGTAGATTCTAGTATTTAGTATAAATTTCAGTTTGATACCTCCACGCATTCCTGAGAAAAAGGGTCTTGACAGGCGGACGGACAACAAAGTGATCCTATAAGGATTCCGTTTTTTCCTTTCGCGGTACGGAACCCTAAAAATGGGCAAGTGCGAGTCGGACTCGCGCACGAAGAGTTCCGTACCATCATCTATGAAAGGAAATCACGTATGTTGTATGCATACTTAAATATATTTTAGGTTTCTACCTGTTTATTAAGATCAAGTAACAAATTGCTTAAAAATTACGTTTGGTGTACCCTCTTTAATATTTCTTTTTTTATTTAATAATTTATTTTGCAAGGTAATATTCAACTACATATTCTGTGAAATTTTAAGCGTCTACCTGTTACCGTTAGTAATATTGAGCAAAAAATACGAAAAAAACACGTTTAATGTATGGGATCCCCCTTAATATTTTCATTTTTTTTATTTTTAGAATTTGTTGTTGTAGCGCCAACGGAAATACATTATTTGTGAAATTTCAGCTTTTTAGCTATCACGGTTTATGAGATACAGCCTGGTGACAGACAGACAGACAGCGGAGGCTTAGTAATAGGGTCCCGTTTTTACCTTTTAGGTACGGAACCCTAAAAAGACTTAGTTATTTTGAAATCACAGAGATACACTTGAATTTTGTTTTATGGTTAGATTACTATAGATTCATATTCCACACGAATGAAGTCGCGAGTATCGGATAATACTAATATATAAAGCTGAAGAGTTTGTTTGTTTGCTTGAACGCCCTAATCTCAGGAACTACTAGTCCGATTAGAAAAAGCGTGTGCTTTTCAGTGTTAGATAGCCCTTTTATCGAGGAACGCTAAAGGTTATGCAACATCACGCTATAAGCCACGGGAGCGGAACAGTAGCCTTAAATAACGCGGGTGTAACCGCGGGCTCAACTAGTGTTTAAATAAAGAAAATTGGCGATCACGGCGAGCAAGTGTGGCCGGTAACCGTGGAAACCGGGCTTGTATCTAAATTTCGTAGAAAAAAATATTTTTAAAATATCTACATGATAGGAATTTGTGAAAATCTTATACTAAAATAAAAATCTGTAAATCTATTAGGGATAAATAAAACCAACATGACACGAAAATATATAATCATGTTGATAGTAACATAATAATATAAAGCTTATTTTGTAATTTTGCATAGATGAAATCGACTCCATAGTTCCCAGTTCTAATACTTTATCAAAATATTAGGTAAATTAAATTCGATAACAAACCTTTGCATATCTCATGATTCTAGCATTATTCTTCAATAAGTCGACATTCTTTTTATTTTTTAACATAAGATCTCTTATTTACCTTGTTACCCATTTTATTTTGTATGTTTTATTTCTTATTTTACGAAACAAATCGTAATAAAAATACCTATAGTTGCGCGCGAACGCGATACACGTCCACCTCGGACGGAGCGCGTAGCTCGAGTGACAAGCTAGCGCGCCCGGCTGAAGTAAACGCTATGACATCAGGAATAACGTTAAATATCGGGTGCGGGCGTAAAGTGGATCAAACCACTTCAAGCATGGAAAAAGTTGAAAATCTTGTGTTGTTTATTAAAATAGTAATATTTGTCCTACAGAAAAAATGTCTTGAACTACACTAAAACGTAGGTTTCTTTTATGTTTATTGTTTACTTCAGAAAGAACAGTGAATATTTTATTCAAATATTTTGAATATGCTTTGCAAGTAGTGTAATTTTCAAATGAAAATGTTATCGAGCGAATATCGTCCAATCATGTATCTGTTCTTGAACAAAGACAGACAAGGGCCTAAATAATCGTTTGCTGAACTTTCACTTTCCTAGTATATATGACTGTTTCAGAATATCGCTTCAAAATAGCATAAAATTCGGAATGCCTGCTCTTCGTCTGCACCAAATTGGGTAAATCTTTCTTTTATGTGTTCATTATTGTCAAGAGAAAATTTTATAAAAAACTAATAACAAATATTAAAGAACAAAAATGAAGGCAAGGAGTTTGCCGGGTCAGCTAGTTTGTTATAATTATTTACTACAATACACATTCGATAAATTTAACTGCAGCACTAATTTAGTAACATTTGCAGAAACGTCAAAGTATTAAAATGTGGTGTTGGTGTTGGTAACAAAGTTACATGACTGTGTGAGCGGCCATCATACTACAATTGCTTGTCTCTGGTCATGCGAGACGTCCTTTAATGTAACGTGTGATCCCACGTTCTTATAATTACGCTTTTCTCGTTGGAAATTCGCAAATGTTCGTGTTTTTCTCAATTACCACGCCGCAGTAGATAAAATAAGGTACATGTACTTAGCGGGCCGAAGAAAATTGATCAAATGTCACTTAAAGCCCGCTTAGTTGCCTTTGCAGATCTGTACTGGATACGTAGCTTATAAGAGTAAGGAAAACATTCGTGGGCTTATCAGGCAGCCTATCAGGTTATTTGAAGTATCATCATAATTTGTAAATAAGTAACAGCATACCTAAGCCCATTTTTTTTCTCTACCAATTTTTTTTCTCTTATCTTATACTTAAATTCTTACGGTACGGTACAGAACGAAACTTTTTATTTGAGTAGCTTTATTGGTAAATTTATTCATTAATGGTCGAACCGATAAGTCATTTCGCCGCCGCCCGAATTGAAAGCAAACTTATTAAATAAAATATACGTCGCGGAATCGACAGCTCAAACGCCGTTGAACATTCATTTATATTTAGCTGTCGTTCGTTTTTTTTACATGACAACTTTAAGTTAGTTTTCCCATGGTCTCCCATGGATTAAAAAAAATATTTGCTGTTGCATACAGTATCATAAGATAACCCGCTGACCAAGTTTCGGGTTGCTAGCAACTTTATCAATTCAAAGAATGTCTAAAGTTGTTAAAACATTTGCACGTAGCTACCTCATTTGCCGCCGAATTCCAGGTGTATTAAAAAGTAAGAGAATATGTTATAACTTTTTTACTCCAAGAAAAAAAAAAAAGTCGACATCAAATCCATATTCACACGCAGTTAAAGTTCAGTGTCATCAATACCTATCTACTAAAACAAAAATCTTCAGCGAGAAAATAATATATTCTAATATTCAACACAATACATGCGCAACATGGCTCGGGTCACTATCCTTTCCCCTGACTTTGCTCTTTAGTAAGTCCACGACGCCCAAGGGAACTTATAATATCGGCCCATTCGTAATCCGTACCCGACGGCAAATCTCTGCAGAAATACCGAACCGTATTGGCAACTTCGAACTCAATTGTTGGATTGGGAGACTTGTCTCTCGTGTTTTACAGACTCGACCCTTTTATGTACTAAACAATATGAATAATGTAATGTAGGGTCCAATGGCAACTCTACACCATCTAACTCAGTCGAGCTAGTAATCGAATTTCTGTTTTGAAAGTGCTGCGTATATTATGTAATGATTATATTGGCCCGGTTTATGAATTGTCTCACTGTTGCCGAAGAGCTATTGTCGCTATGAAAAGGGGTTTGGCCATTGTCCACAATGCTACTACGCTAGCGCGCTTCAACTACTTGCCTGTTAGCAGACTTCAGATGTCTTCCAAGAGCATTATGCGGAACTCATAGACTGCATGTGTGTTTTACCATCATGATTGTTTTCACCATTACTTTTTCAAGCAACAGTTACCGATGTATCCAGATAGATTCTGATAGCTGTATGTAAAGTGAATTTGAATTCGAGACCATCTGCATAGCTATTTGTTGGTCACCCACTAAGCTATCAAGTATATTAAACTTATATATTTTCTAAGTTAGGACTCGAACGTAGCCCGATACATTATTTTCTTCAATACACTTAGATCAAAATATGTTGGCGTACGTTTTATAGAACATAAAAAGCTAATAATAAAATGTGGCGTTTTGTATAGGTATATATTGTGATGAATAAACTTATAGAGGGTTAAAAGCAGCTTTTATATAACATTTTCTCGGAAGGAGTGTTATATTGTTATTCTTTATTTAAAGTAAAGTCTCACGCTTGTTTTCCAGAGAGTGAGCGAGATAGAGTGTAGTAGTTCCGCTTGAGACATATATCTATTTAATGTATAAAATTTAGTTTCATACTTCAAGAGCGCTTGATGCTGTAACGGGATCTGAATGAGTTGCAATCTAACGCTGAACGAGGTTCAAGTGTGCGCAAAGGATCATACCCAGAAGGTTATGGATATTACGTCACTGCCAATATTATTACAAAAAGAGAATAATAAGAGAGAACAACAAAAAGACATAGTTATCATATAAGTCAATACAAAAATCGTTTATTCACTTAGGTTACAAAAATAATCATGTTATTGTAATAATAATTGTTAATGTTATATTATCTTTGTTACAGGTAATCTAAACACAACAATCCATGCGGGTATTCATGATCTTTGGGTAATATGGCATTTCACCTAACCATTCTTAAAGGTCATAGATAAAGGTCTAAATATTATATTTATAATTAATCAAAGTTTATTATTTAAAGCATTGCTGATAGAATAATAAGCGTGTTACTGATTAGATACTGAACGAGTAGTGTGGACAGTCACCAACGCCATGCTATGAAAATCGAAGATAGTTTTATTGTAAGAAAATATCAAAATCAAAATTGAAGCCATAAAAGTTAAATGCTTTGAAAATGAAGATCATGTACTGCCGTGAAAAATATGCTGATTTTCCGTTCTATTTCCATTGATATACAACAATGTCTATTTCATATATTTTAAATTTGCTTACGTCAACCACGTGGCCAAATATGAAACACTACTTTCAACCCGACCTATACCTTTCGGAACCCCGCAAATTCTAAACATGTACTAGATAATTCCATCACAAATTAACGCTTACCTTGTCCCGACAAAACGTAATTAACATAATTTAATTACTAAGAGGATGAAGGCGAATGGTTTTAAGCGGTTTATTTATCATAAAACCAAAATCAGTATCACCTCTGGGTATTCTATGGGTTATTCAAGCTCACGACTCAAGGATACGACCCGCTCTGATTGACTAGTTTTGAATACAACTCAGCAGTGAACTTGGAACGGACCAATCAGTGTGTAGGAATCTAACGGAATCGAGGTGAATCGTCGGTTGAAAACGCGTACTAACCTCCTTGTAATGAATGTTTCAAAACGGCGTGGTTTAATTTAGTGCTCCATAACAGAAGCTGTTGTCTCATACATGAGTAATATCTTGTCTGTATCTAACGGTTTCAGTTTAGTTCTCAGTTTGAATTGAGTCTACTGTCTGCCTAGCGATGATTGCTTTGAGACGTAGGTACAATCTATATGTACTTATTAAAGTACGTAGAACAATCGTGAATCATATTTAAATGGGAATGTGCGTTTGGTTGTATTTTGCGCTTATCAGCGTAATATTGCGAATGAAAAACAATATCAAGTAAGTATTGATTAAGAATCTCGTGTTAGCAAAGCTACTAAAAAATCTCAAATCTCTAAATGCATTCGTAGCATTTACAGATTTCTGTAGTAAAATAGTTAAACGAAATCTCAGTGTCAAACAGCGAGGCGGCTGCTTAAACTGTACATTTAGTAAAAATTAAATGCATTTGGACTACACTTTTTTATATTTTTCACTCGTGAAAGAATCTGCTTTCTTAAAGTAGGTATTCAAGATTTAAAATGCTTAGTTACTTTCATTACAGACTCGTGCCTAAACTTGCCTTATTTGTCTGAAGTTTATTCAACTATCAAGTTAAAATTTACTTAAGAAGCACTTTAAATAAAATAACTTGTCTGTGTTAGTTTTGCTGGTGGTTTGAGCTGGTAGCACTTTATAGTTCGTCAGTGGCTTTAATGACGTATTATGTAGGACGCCGACTGGTAAGGCGACAAACAGCGACGGGCAATATACATGTGCTCGCGACGTACGGTACCACTTCCAAGCTTACCTTATGTATCGTATCGACGACGCGCGACTAACACTCACGTCACTCAAAGCAAAAGACGAAAGCGTTCTCAAAGAACGCTCGGCTGACGCGACTTAGACGCGGCGGCACCGCGGTTACTGTTACCAGTCTCATCCACGATAACATAATGTATGTGACTACAGCTCTCCCTAGCGTGGTAATGTTATTTTCTTCTAAACTTATGGAATGGTTTACTGACCAATCAGAATTTTTAACTTGTTCGAACTTAGGTTTATTTCAAAACTAATTTCGTGAAATCATACATAAAGGATGGAATAAAAAGTGCTGATTACGCAACGAGTTGATATATTGTACTCATTCAAATATAAATTTCTATGCTTATATGTCAAAGTTCTACGCTACACTTCTTCTACGACTTTTCTAAAGAAGTCTTTGCACGTAACTGCAAGGCCTTATTTATAAAAAGAAAGAAACAACCAACAAAAAATTTAGACGGCGCGACATCTTACAGGTTAGCTGGTATGCTTACAATTCGTAATAAGCAGTTAATTACACGATGCGAATACGCAAAATCAATTACCATCAAACGGACAATTTTATACACTTGGAATATCTAGAAATAAGGCTATACGTGATCAGGAATTAATATAGCCTAACGATAACCTCATTACAGCAAGGCTGACAGTTGAAAGCCTTCATGAGTGAACACATTTCTAACAAGAGCATTAAGTGTAGGCTTTAGATTGAACAGAAATATAATTTGTCATTGGTATCCCAAATAGAAAGATTAATTTACTTTTGCGAGCCTCAAGACAAAAGGGGTACTTGAGTAGCATTCCCAGCACAAGACTCCTTTTTTTAATCAACTGTAGCTCTTACTAATTAAGTACTTAAGTTTTTATGGACGCTGTTCTGTACTCGTACAACGTTCAGGAAACGTAATGTTTTGTTCCAATTTTGAAACTGTTACAGAAAGTTGTAGTAGTCCTTCCCTGGTCCTAATTGACATATCTGGTCCTATTTTTATTGACATATCATCGTAGCACCCTAGCTCAGAAAAAATAATCGGCAGGTGAAACCGCAGAACATAGATAATATTTGCGGATGTATGCAACGTTAACTTGTCTACCTTATTAGGTATGTGACCAAATATAGTTGGTGATCATTTACTTTTATGATGTTCGCGCCTACCGTACAAGCCTCTTCTCACTATGAGAAGGTACAGTCCACTACGCATCACAAGAGCGGTTTGGCAGACTTCACATGACTTTCGACAACCTTATTCAAAACTCGCAGGCAAGCAGTTTTTATAACAATGGTTTCCTTGGCTGTTGGCAAGCGATAATTAGTAATTTAAAACGCAATTAACTTCTAAAACACACTAATGCGGGCCTAAATTTGAACTCATTTCTCTGCGTACAATCTCTCAATGTTAGTCTCCCTAGTATGGCTATGAGTACAGTGTATAAATGGCGTATTGATTACGTTCACTGACGTTTACTGGTGGCTGTCTCGACTATTTGGTCAGAACACGGCGCACCGGATATCCAATTATTGGTAACTTCTACCGCGTCTTTAGCGAGAAGAGGCACTACGCTCGTCTATAAACTAATTTGACTAAATATAATCTGCAACTTTATTGTAGATACGCTACATAGTATACTGAAAAACATACAACACACTGAGATCTTTCGATAAGCACTATAAGTGCGAAAGTGAAGATGGATCAATGGATTTATTAGTCTAAGATCCCGCGACAAATAAGTGCACTCATCGAGTTTTCGCTAAAACCAAATTTTTATATAAATTTATGATTCATCATCATCAGCCTGCAAGTGTCCACTGCTGGATATAGGCCTCTCCAATGGCACGCCACTGAGCCCAATTTTCGGCTTTTCGTATCTAGCCGCTGCTAGCCACTTTGTGTATATCGTCACTCCACCTAGCAGGAGGGCGTCCTACACTACGTTTGCCAAGGCGCGGTATCCACTCTAGAACACGACTACTCCAACAGTTATCGGTTCTTCGACATATGTGGCCGGCCCACTGCCACTTAAGCTTGCTAATTCTTTGAGCTATGTCGATTACCTTGGTTCTCTGTCGGATCACTTCATTACGAATTCGATCCTTCAGAGAAACTCCAAGCATAGCCCTCTCCATAGCTCGCTGAGCGACCTTAAATTGGTGGACCAGTCGCACCGTCAGTGTCCACGTCTCGGCTCCGTAAGTCATAACGGGTAGGACGCACTCGTTAAAGACCTTTGTCTTAAGGCTTTGCGGTAGGGGTGACGAAAAGGCTTGACGCTGTTTCCTATATGCTGCCGAGCCCAGCCGTATTTTGCTGCCAGCCTCCTTCTCGAAATTGGTTCTACCCAACTGCAAGGTTTGCCCAAGGTAGACGTACTCCTGAACAACTTCGAGAGGGACCCCATTTAGGGTAATCGGTTTCCCTATTTAGGGTAATTTACGATTAGGAGAATATATATTTATTAGGTTGCCTATTAAAATGTGGCCGCAAGTATTTTTAAACAAATTTTTTGGTAATTGATTTCTGGGAAAAAGTTTCGTTCACTTGTTTTTTAAGTAAAATATCGTCTACATCACGGCAATACATATAAAGATTCTGAAAAATCACGGTTGCCATTTGTCACTTCGCAGCGAGGTATAAACAGGCATGATTTCGATATATATCTATATATGATAGGCAACCGTGATTTTCCAGAATCTTTATATACATTGCTGTGATGTAGACGATATTTTATTTAAAAAACAAGTGAGCGAAACTTTTTACCAAAAATTAAAAAAAAACAAAAAAGAAATTAAAAAGATATTGCGGCCACTTTTTGATAAGCAACCTAGTAAATATATATTCTCCTAATCATAAATATATATAAATATTAGGTTTTTAGCGAAAACTCGATGAGTGCACTAATTTGTCGCGGGATCTCGTACTATATGGATGTTTATTAGTCTTTCTAAAGAACTACACGGAACGGATTTTAATTATACTTTGCATAATCAAAATAAACATAAACAACTTCCACGCAAGCGAAGTCGAGGACAAAGTCTAGTCACATAATTATAAAGTTGCAAAGCATTAAACGGTTTCCCGCGATTGTAATAACATCGTTGGTATACCTTAGCTGTGAAGTTCAGTGTGTGGCTGCTACTCCAAAACCTTTCTGGCCAACGGCGATCTGCTCATCGCGTCATGTCTACTTCAGCTTAACTAGCAAAACACGCTCATCTTTTGATATCAAACCCATCAACTACAACGTGACTTTACCAGACTGCATCGGATAATTCTTTCAAAATTTTCCAGCTGTATTTGATGTTCCCGCGTACAATAAACTAAGCCCGTATTGTTAATTACATGCACTATGTCAACTCGGCAAAGTGCAGAAAGAGAGCGACGTCACTTTAATTGCGTAATGCTTTTGAATTAACCCAGCTGTTCATTGAAGTACGGATGTTAAACACTTTTAAAAATAGTTTTGTCTAAAAATTAAGGTTAATTTCAGGCAAGTCCGCAGATTTGAAAAGTATCTTCGGGTACCTACTTAAAGAATTTTCATGCCTAACTTTGACTTCACTTAGTGCCTGCCCAAACGTTGATGCATCTGAGCAAATTTCAAAACATAATTCAGTGCAAACTGGCTGTACTTTTATAGCCAGCAATTTGGCACATTGTAATACAAAAGTGAATGTGTCAGCAAAAGAAAATGTTGAAAGAGCATAATTTATTTTAAGTGAGACATTCTACTGGTTAACTAACCATTTGTTTGACAGTATTAAAAAGGCTTTTTCGTTTATATTCTTTGCCATTCCAGCCATGATATTTAAAATTGGAGGCTTAAGTTGCTTGTGTTGTACAAATCTTTGCACACAAAGACAACAAAATTTTGTGTAGCCGAGCTCTGCTGGTTTTAGTAAGGAATTCTTTTGTAAATACCCCTTTTATAAACACAGTGATGGGTACAATTTTGTTAAAAGGTGTGTTACTTTTATATCATCAATGGTATTGTCTGCGCTTAAATGACGTGGAATAATTAAATCTATTACTTAATACTTAAACCCCTTATCAAACATAACAATAGTTTTCAAGTCAAACTTGGTTATCTGTAATGTTGAGTAATTGTACGATCCGCGCGTTTCTACGAACGGACTGCTCACTTAAAACCTAGGACAAACCTAGTCAGACTACAGGAAAAAAAAGAAGCCACATTACTCTAAACAGAGAATACGAAGCAAAACAGTAGCTCTGCGCTACTAAAATTGCCCATACAAATATATAGTTGGGCGCAAAATTCCTCAGCTGGCCCGTTTTTGAGGTTTAAAAGATAAAAACAAAACTATTGTATTAGTAAGAAGGCGAATTTCCAACAAGCTGACTGTTAAAACAGAGATCTGAGAGTACTAAAACCATTATGCCAGGCACAACTTGGTCGTGGCTTATTATGAAATGGATAATTTCTTTGGATTGTTCTAGGGGAGGAATAAAAGACCGCACTTAAATTTAACGGCGTTATAGGATTATTATGTTATGAAAGCTATTCCATCACGTAATTTTGTTTGAGATTTGAACGATATCAGACTATTGAAGTCTAATTATAAGAACTATGTATAATGTTTGCTAGAAAAATTAAGCAATTTAGTTTTAGGAGTATAATGAAAATACTTATCTAACAGCTCCCAATCGCGTAATTATTTCAAAAGAAGAAGTGAAATATCTTCTATTTTGCCCAACGTTTCGTCTTGGGTATATATGTTACTGTAAAAGCCTGAAGTACGGTAAATCTTAAGGTTTCCCAGTAAATCCTAAGATTTACCAGCATGCGTTGGTAAATGTCCGAATTTTTTAATGAAAAAAGCACTAAGTTGATGGAGCTCTGTTTCGCAGGGCTCCTATTTTTGGGTTAAGAGTCACAAGAGAACTGCTAACTATATGTACATAATTTTCAAATAATAATAATTTGAATCTCTGTAGGTACTCATTATGATTACTTTTTAATTATCTTTCTGGATGTACCATTGCTTCGTACAAAAGCAATTTAAAATACTAGTAAATAGGAAATTCCACCACCACGCAAGTACAGTGCACAGTCCTTGATTTTAAAGTTATGACGAATATTAGATTTTCTGTGAATGGAATAATTGTTTAGAAAATAAAGAAGTCACGTAATTTGGCTTAAAATCTAAATGTTATTCCGTATCTATCTATGATATATGATTGCGCTACACATTAGTATGTACAACTCTGCTATCGAGACATCTAGTTAACAAGATGAGGGACATTTCTTGCGCACGTGTGCCATTGGTATCAGTGCCCTCGTCCACGACATAAACAGAGCCAGGTAACTTGCTATAGTACTAGTATCGTATTACTACCACTGTCAAGCGAACCCCGCGTTTATTGAGACTAGTGACATTAACATTAAAGGTAATCGTAGCTTATTTCTGTTTTAAAATAATGTTACACGCACATTAATGGATCGCAACGTTTTAAGATAATATTGAATGCTGTTTTTTAAACACAGTACTCAGAACATTTAAGTAAATTCATTAAGTTTAATGTAATCTTCTGTATTATGTAAAATTCTTGCGTTACAGACAGACAGCCAAAACTATAAACCACAAGAAGTTGAAATTTGGCACTAAGAAGTGATTGCCTGAAATTCCCTCGGGATTGGACAGTAACGGTTAAATAAAAAATTATGTGCGTAGCTGCGGGCATCCTCTAAATAATTATTTTCATGTTATTAATAATAGCAATGTTTTTACACTAAACAGTCCTCGATTGTCCTCGACGATACTCCGGTATTGTGAACTTTTTCTTAGGGAGGGGTTACAATTTTTTTATGAGTATTATAAAAAACAATATTAGCGGACTCCGGACTTCAGGGTGAAAGTCTTTAATCGCAACTGATACACGGCGAAGATGATGATGATGATGATGAATAATGCCATATCTCAGTACATATTAACGACGATGTTATAAAATCTACAAGATGACGTCATGATTTTGAACAGACGCGCGTATGGAAGACGAGAAATTAGATATTATAATTTAGAAATTTATGTCTAACCTAGGGAGAGTTATTTTGAGCAAATTAGCGTGAAATGCGCTAAACGCTACAAAGCGTTAAAGCCTACCACCCGCCGGGTTAGTATTAAATATATAACAAAAAGAGCTGGATAACAAGTTAATAGAAAGACTTAGCCTATTAGGAAGTAACATACAATAAAATAAACATTGGCACTGTCAAATCTTTAAGGACTATACACAAAGACTTTCACATCAAATGTTCAATATTTATATTCAATTCAAAATAAAGACATGCATACCATAAACTTTCTCAATCTGCAACGATACCGTAAAATTGAACATAAACTTAAGGGAAAAGTAGTAAACTCAATCAAGTTCCAAGTAGAGCAGTAGAAATGGTTTAAAATAAATGTGCGGCGAAAAAGAATTTATGTTACTTACTTGTATGGATGTTGGAATTTAACCAATGCGGGCTCGATTCCCTTTCCTGTCATTCTACATATTTCAAGAAAGAAACTTTTCCATTTAACAAGACGTTTTTAACTGCTTACACACGTTATACTCGCAGATGCTCCTCTCAATTAGCTAAGCAAACTGTGGTTAATTCTGTTTCTTAATCCTATTCTTAATCTTGTTAGAAAGTTCTGTCAAGTTTCGAAATATGCGTTATATTTGAGACTTTGCTTTAAATCGATACATTGTATTGCAAAAATAATTTGCTTGGGATATAAAAAAAGCACTGCTATATTTACTTACTTATTGAGGAGACCAATAAACTACCACTTGATGATCTCGGGTTTAAATCCACGATGCGCTTCATTGACTCTTTTTGTCTCTCTCTCTCTCTCTCTCTCTCTGTCTCTCTCTCTCGCATCTCTCACTCATTTGAACTTTATTATTCTTACTTGCTCCATACCTTCGTGCTGCAGGGTTTAGTAGTCGGCTCTGGCCGTCATAAAAATCTTTAAGAGATCTTATTTCAAATTTGCAATGGTTCTAACACTGCTTTGAGACATACAATAACACTATCTTATTGGTGGAAACGTCAAAGAGCATGCCGTTTATAAACACATTAGTAAGTACATTAAAATAAATTCATTAACATTAAAGTTAATACACTCTCAAATTACTTCGAATGTCTTAATGCCAGCAATGTTTTTTACACTACACAGTTCCACTAAGAACCACCGACCATATTGTCTATATATCAACGGAAAATAAAAAGAAACTGTTGCAAGATTAAATTGTCCTCGACGATACTGTGGTACTGTGAACATTTTCTAAGTAACGGGTAAGAAATACTAAACCAAATACACCGGCCATTATAAAATAAAATGCATCTATGATCGCCTTTTTGAAAGAAAACTCGTCATCATTGTCTTGCCCTGGTCCCAATTTATTTGGGGTCGGCGCAGTATGTTCTTCGCTTCCATACTTCTCTGTCACCAGTCATCCGATCGTTTACCCCTTTCTCTTTCATATCCATCCTCACACAGTCCATCCATCTTTTCTTTGGCCGCCCCCTCCCTTTTCGTTCTTCTACATGCATATTCATCACTTTCTTACCTATGTACATCTCATCTCTTCGCATAACATGTCCATACCAGGCCAATCGACTCCCTTTTACCTTTTAATCAATGGGCGCCACTTTCATACTACCTCTAATGTAATCATTCCTAATTCTGTCCATTCTTCTCACTCCACACATCCATCGTGATATTCTCATCTCAGCATCATGCAATCGTTTCTTATCCATCTTCTTTGTAGCCTAACACTCAGCTCCATACAGTACGACAGGCCTTATAACCGCCTTATACATGCGGCCTTTTAACTTCACAGGCATTTTGTGATCGCATATTGTGCCTGAGACCTGTCGGCATTTCATTCATCCTGCGTTAATTCGTTGCCTAACATTCCGATCAATTTCGCCGTCATCTTGTAGGAGTGAACCTAGCAAAAATCGGCGCATACTGGTAGAGGTGTACCGCCGAATGTAACCGGTATAGGACTGGAGAGACCGCCAAAGCCACAGAACATATACACTGTCTTGGTTCTGCTTATTCTCAGGCCTACATTCTCCAATCTCTGCGCCACTCCTCCAGCTTGCTCTGCACCTTTTGTCCATTCTCTGCAACCAGATCGATGTCATCGGCAAACAGCATGCACTAGGGTGCCTCTTCCTGTATGTCGGATGATATTGCATCCATAATTAACAGGAAGAGATAGGGGCTAAGGGCCGACCCCTGGTGTAAGCCTACGGCCACATCGAATCTGGCTGTGATACCGGCCGTGGATCGGGCTTGCGTTTTGCATTCAGCGTACATGGCTTAAATCAACGTGAGGTATTTTTCAGGCACTCTTTTCTTCTTAAGGGCCCACCACAAGACTTCACGAGGCACTCGGTCATATGCCTTTTCAAGGTCGATGAATACCATGTGCAAGTTTTAATGTACCTTCCTGTATTTTTCACACATTTGGCGAAGTGCAAAAATGGCATCCACCGTACATCGACCAGGCATAAAACCGAATTGGTTTCGTGAAATTTTCTTGGGTTTACGCGAATGTTACACATTGAAATTAAACTACAGTTTACGGATTTTATCGCGTTATATTACTTTCACTGGTTATTTGTTATTACATTTAAACCGAAAGATCTAGAAACTACATTTTAATTACGACGTTTCGAATTCTTTACAGGATTCATGTTCACGGCAGACTGAGGTGATATTTGTCTTTGTCTTGAATTTAAAAGTTATCTCAAAGTACCCGAATATTTTTCAACTATTGGTGTTACTATCCACGCAGAATGTGCTCACTGTGTCTTGATGTCTTCTGGTGACTTTGTCCTTTTTGGGTTTCATTAGCCTGATAACAGGGTCCCAAGCTAGAGGTACATTCCAACCATCTTCCCTATTGAAATTAGGATGTTTTTTAATTTCAATAGCTTCACGTATCATTCTTGGAATAAAGCGGTGTTCTTTTGCGAGTATCTGTGGTTTATCAAATCGCAGGTAATGGTTGGTTCCTTGTTCTACATGTTCACACACAGCAGACTTCGTCGAGCGTTTGTGTTTAATGTCAGCTATATGTTCCTTTAGTCGAATGCCTATGCTTCTCTTGGTTTGTCCAATGTATGAGAGCCCACACTCACAGTCTATCTTGTAAACCCCGGCCTCTTGTAAGGGTAACTGACACTTGACAGATGGTAATAATTGGCTTATCTTCGTTGGCGGCTTGTAGAAAGTTTTGATTGAAGCTCGCTTCAAGATGTAGCCAATCTTGTCGGTCACGCCCTTGATGTATGAGAGGACAGCAGGTTGTCTCTCTACTGTGGCTGGCTTGTTCTTTGGGGATCTGTGACGTTGGCGCGGTGGTCGGAGCTTGTTGTCTTGCAGAACTTGCTTGACATGTTGAAGCTCGGCGTCCAGGTGTTTCTTGTCACAGATGAACAAGCCAGCCACAGTAGAGAGACAACCTGCTGTCCTCCCATACATCAAGGGCGTGACCGACAAGATTGGCTACATCTTGAAGCGAGCTTCAATCAAAACTTTCTACAAGCCGCCAACGAAGATAAGCCAATTATTACCATCTGTCAAGTGTCAGTTACCCTTACAAGAGGCCGGGGTTTACAAGATAGACTGTGAGTGTGGGCTCTCATACATTGGACAAACCAAGAGAAGCATAGGCATTCGACTAAAGGAACATATAGCTGACATTAAACACAAACGCTCGACGAAGTCTGCTGTGTGTGAACATGTAGAACAAGGAACCAACCATTACCTGCGATTTGATAGACCACAGATACTCGCAAAAGAACACCGCTTTATTCCAAGAATGATACGTGAAGCTATTGAAATTAAAAAACATCCTAATTTCAATAGGGAAGATGGTTGGAATGTACCTCTAGCTTGGGACCCTGTTATCAGGCTAATGAAACCCAAAAAGGACAAAGTCACCAGAAGACATCAAGACACAGTGAGCACATTCTGCGTGGATAGTAACACCAATAGTTGAAAAATATTCGGGTACTTTGAGGTAACTTTTAAATTCAAGACAAAGACAAATATCACCACAGTCTGCCGTGAACATGAATCCTGTAAAGAATTCGAAACGTTGTAATTAAAATGTAGTGTCTAGATCTTTCGGTTTAAATGTAATAACAAATAACCAGTGAAACTAATATAACGCGATAAAATCCGTAAACTGTAGTTTAATTTCAATGGTTTCGTGAAATCTCACTCTCGTCTCGCAGGCGTCGCTCAATTACTCTCTCCCATACTTTCATACTATGCGGCATTAACTTTATTCCCCGATAATTGTTGCACTCTTGGATACCACCCATATTTTTTTAAATGGGCACCAGGTAACTGTTGCACCATTCCTCGGGCATGGTCTCCTCGTGCAACTTTATTATTGAAGAATAAAGCCAGCCACGCCCATCCATCATCTCCTAACGCTTTCCATGCTTCCACTGGTATTCCATCTGGTCCTAACGCTTTCCCATTCTTTGTTCCACTAACAGCCTTTTTAGCTGATCTTTACTAATTTCCTTCACTAAACCAATATTCATCACCTCACTTTCAAGTTTTCCGCTCTAATCTTTCTCTTCATTCATTAACTTTTCAAAGTATGTCCTCCATCTTTCTTTTATTCTATCGTCGTACATAAAAATTGCTCCTGTTTCGTCTTTCATGCACTTAATATGGGATACATCCTTCGCCTTTCTCTCTCTAGCTTTAGCCATGCTGTATAAATATTTAAGACCCTCGGGTTTTTCCGGTAACCCGTACAAGTGGTCTAGGGCTTTGGGTCTAGCATCAGCTACAGCTTTTTTGGCTCTATTTTTACATTAATCGTATTCTTTCTTCTTACTTTCTTCCAAAGATTCATTTCCTCCTTTCACCAGCTTCCATTCCTTTAACCTTGCTTTCTTTTCCTTAAGCGCATTCTGTACCTCTTTCATACGCTTCCCTTTCGACTTTACTAAAACATCCTTTGCTACACACTTTATACATTTACTCATCTCTTTCCAACACTCATTGACACTGCTATCATTCATATCGTCCATTTCTAACATTTTAACTACCACTCTATCTCTGAATTTTTCTACACATTCATTCTTCTCTAACATATGCCATCTTATTTTTGGAGGCACTTCTTGGTTCTTTGAGAGCTTAGTCGAATCTGAAGTTCAACCATCAGGAGCCTGTGCGGCGAGACTAAATCTTCTCCTGGTACCACTTTGCAGTCTTTGACGCAGTAGGAAATAATCAATTTGGGTCATGTGGTGGCCGCTATTATATGTAACTAAATGTTGCTCTCTTTTCTGAAACCAAGTATTTGTAACTGTTTGGTCAAAATCGGTAGCAGCTTTGAGAATTGCTTCTCCCTCACAATGTCGGCTGCCGAATCCGCAACCTCCATATACTCTTTCATACTCTCCACTTGTTCGTCCCACATGTCCAATAAAATTACCTCCCACAATAATCTCTTCATTCTCCGGTATACCCGTCATCATGCTATCGAAATCCATCCAAAACTTATCTTTCTCACAATCATCACACCCTACCTGAGGGGCATACACACTTATCACATTCAAAATAATACCTTGCCACATCACTTTCACAGCAATCAGTCTATCATTAATTCTGTTTATACTTGTCACACTATCTTTCGTCTAACACAATTTCCACGCCATTTCTTTTTCCATCACTTCGACAATAATTAAACTTGTATCCTTCTCCGATCTATCTAGCTTTCGTACCTTTCCATCTTGTTTCCTGCAGGCATGCCAGATTTTTTCTTTTTCTTTTCAAAACACCAGCTAACTCTCTAGTTCTTCCAGTCATCGTACCTACGTTCCAACTTGCATTCCTCACCCTTACATCACAGGCTCGCTTCTTACGTTGCACTCGCCCGGAGTAGTACAACAACCCTTGCATACTTATCGCAGGTGCCGGGTGCAGCCCCTGCGCGTCGCCTGCGGGGAACTCCCTAAACCTTTCGCACTCATTGTTATACGTGGCCATACTACAAAAGGTTTGGCATGTATTTTACCAGCCGGCCGCCTACCTGACGCCAACCCTCCTTGGGAATATTATCGTTATAAAGGAAGAGGAGTAGGAGATACGGGGTAAATGGATAGGATGTATGAAGAAGGGTTTTTAGGTGAGGGTACTGTAATCACTGGAAGGGATATTAGGTAGTGAATACAGCAGCTCGGAGAGCCGGGATCGCGAACCCGAAGCCCTGTGTAATGGTTGGACAAAACAATACACAGAAGCACCCCCTGACTACTTTTTAAAAAACCTATTGCAGTTAATATAAGATCTTTAACTTCAATTAAACATTTTGATATTTTCACCAATTTAGGTGATTCAGAAGATTTGCTAGCTTCAATCATAATATTACCGTCTTTATCATCAATCTTGTTTATAATCTGTCCCACTGCTGGGCACAGGCTTGTACTCATTATAACAAGAGTCCAGCCATAGTCCACCAAGCTGGCCATCAGATGCCATCACGGAGAACTCGGATGCATACAGGTTTCCCTCACGATTTTTTCGTTCACCGTTTAGCAAGCAATAAAATTAACGATAACGCACATAACTGCAAGAAGTCAGTGGGGTGCGCGGCGGGTGTGAACCCGAGACCGTCTGCGTTATTATCTGCACTAGGTTATCTACTGCTCACTTAGTGTCACTTTTATATAAAATTTACATACATACATACATAACGTCACGCCTTTTATCCCCGAAGGGGTAGGCAGAGGTGTATTTCTACACTCACTTTTCGCCAGATATACTTTAGTCCCACGTAATAAGGGGCGAGCCTATTGCCGTACCGGGCACATTTCCAGACTTCGTGCTGCTACTGAGAATTTCGTGACAGAAAAACCCAATAACACTGCCCGACCCAGGAATCGAACCCGGGACCTCCCGATCCACGCGCACATTTATGCCGCGAGACCAACGAGGCAGTCGTATAGGGTTTGATGTCGAGTTTTCCGTCTCTACGCAAAGATGGTATTTGCATCGTGTTATCCCTTAGTCGCCTCTTACGACACCCACGGGAAGATAGGGGGTGGTGATACTTGTATTCTATGCCGTCAACCACACGGAAAAGATTTTTTAAAGCTTTATTCTGATTTTGATTTAGAAATAGTTCGCTAAGTATATCGCCCCATTTCTAAATTAATTAGTTCATTTAACGTCGCAAGGCTCGATTGGACTCGAGGCTTAGCCTTTTGTCTTCGTATGTGAGCACTCTATTCAACGATGAAAACCTTCAATTACAAAGTTTTAGGAACTATGCTCCGTTTTAAAAAGTTTAAGTCACATGCACAAACAGCCAGAAGCGGATTACCTATTCTGAATTACGGGCGTTATAGAAGTTCATTTTCTTTTAACTTACGCTATTAAATATAAGCCTAGTGTAGATACCAATAGACTGCCATGCAGAGAGTCCGGGTTCGAATCCACAGTGCGCACCAATGACTTCGGAATTATGTGCGTATTAAATTGTTAATTATCGTTTAAAGGCGACAGAAAACATCGTGAGGAAACCTACATGTCTGAGAGTTCTCGATAATGTTCTCGAAAGACATGTGAAGTCTGCTAACCTGCACTAAGCCAGCGTGGTGAACTATGGTCTTACCCTTCTTATAGTGAGAAGAGGCCCGTGCCTAGCAATGGGACAGTTTATATACAGGGCTGATGATGATGATATGAACGTTAATAATTCGTGTCCGTTGATTGAATGTTTTTAAAATCCTCCGCGACACGCGATTTAGGTACTCTTAGTGCAGGAGTTGTCTTTGAGAAGCAAAAAAATACATTTACCTATGACAGTCTCGTTTTAAACTTTTAAGGCTAGTTTTACATAAAAATCATTCAGTGGCGTTCAGGAGCTAGAGAACTCTCGTGTATCTTCACGGTGTTCCTATAAATAAAGAATTGTCCTGTGTGGGAATAGAAAAAGATCAGACAAGTAATTGGATCAAAATAATTGCTTGCGAAACTGCTGGGTATGCTTGTTGTACTTTTACACACAGCAACAAGTTTACTAGTTGTAGAAGGATTTCAATACTTGTTACCTACGGCATAAGAACGATACAAAGGTATAAGTGTGTAGCTTGATGAGTAGCCGTGTGTACATGAATAGTTGCTTTAGATAACTGACGATCGGACAACTACTGCAAACTTTTTGATTCATGACCAATAACAGTGGTAAACAACGCAAATATTTTACGCGTTTAATGTCAGCTATATGTTCCTTTAGTCGAATGCCTATGCTTCTCTTGGTTTGTCCAATGTATGAGAGCCCACACTCACAGTCTATCTTGTAAACCCCGGCCTCTTGTAAGGGTAACTGACACTTGACAGATGGTAATAATTGGCTTATCTTCGTTGGCGGCTTGTAGAAAGTTTTGATTGAAGCTCGCTTCAAGATGTAGCCAATCTTGTCGGTCACGCCCTTGATGTATGAGAGGACAGCAGGTTGTCTCTCTACTGTGGCTGGCTTGTTCTTTGGGGATCTGTGACGTTGGCGCGGTGGTCGGAGCTTGTTGTCTTGCAGAACTTGCTTGACATGTTGAAGCTCGGCGTCCAGGTGTTTCTTGTCACAGATGAACAAGCCAGCCACAGTAGAGAGACAACCTGCTGTCCTCCCATACATCAAGGGCGTGACCGACAAGATTGGCTACATCTTGAAGCGAGCTTCAATCAAAACTTTCTACAAGCCGCCAACGAAGATAAGCCAATTATTACCATCTGTCAAGTGTCAGTTACCCTTACAAGAGGCCGGGGTTTACAAGATAGACTGTGAGTGTGGGCTCTCATACATTGGACAAACCAAGAGAAGCATAGGCATTCGACTAAAGGAACATATAGCTGACATTAAACACAAACGCTCGACGAAGTCTGCTGTGTGTGAACATGTAGAACAAGGAACCAACCATTACCTGCGATTTGATAGACCACAGATACTCGCAAAAGAACACCGCTTTATTCCAAGAATGATACGTGAAGCTATTGAAATTAAAAAACATCCTAATTTCAATAGGGAAGATGGTTGGAATGTACCTCTAGCTTGGGACCCTGTTATCAGGCTAATGAAACCCAAAAAGGACAAAGTCACCAGAAGACATCAAGACACAGTGAGCACATTCTGCGTGGATAGTAACACCAATAGTTGAAAAATATTCGGGTACTTTGAGGTAACTTTTAAATTCAAGACAAAGACAAATATCACCACAGTCTGCCGTGAACATGAATCCTGTAAAGAATTCGAAACGTTGTAATTAAAATGTAGTGTCTAGATCTTTCGGTTTAAATGTAATAACAAATAACCAGTGAAACTAATATAACGCGATAAAATCCGTAAACTGTAGTTTAATTTCAATGGTTTCGTGAAATCTCACTCTCGTCTCGCAGGCGTCGCTCAATTACTCTCTCCCATACTTTCATACTATGCGGCATTAACTTTATTCCCCGATAATTGTTGCACTCTTGGATACCACCCATATTTTTTTAAATGGGCACCAGGTAACTGTTGCACCATTCCTCGGGCATGGTCTCCTCGTGCAACTTTATTATTGAAGAATAAAGCCAGCCACGCCCATCCATCATCTCCTAACGCTTTCCATGCTTCCACTGGTATTCCATCTGGTCCTAACGCTTTCCCATTCTTTGTTCCACTAACAGCCTTTTTAGCTGATCTTTACTAATTTCCTTCACTAAACCAATATTCATCACCTCACTTTCAAGTTTTCCGCTCTAATCTTTCTCTTCATTCATTAACTTTTCAAAGTATGTCCTCCATCTTTCTTTTATTCTATCGTCGTACATAAAAATTGCTCCTGTTTCGTCTTTCATGCACTTAATATGGGATACATCCTTCGCCTTTCTCTCTCTAGCTTTAGCCATGCTGTATAAATATTTAAGACCCTCGGGTTTTTCCGGTAACCCGTACAAGTGGTCTAGGGCTTTGGGTCTAGCATCAGCTACAGCTTTTTTGGCTCTATTTTTACATTAATCGTATTCTTTCTTCTTACTTTCTTCCAAAGATTCATTTCCTCCTTTCACCAGCTTCCATTCCTTTAACCTTGCTTTCTTTTCCTTAAGCGCATTCTGTACCTCTTTCATACGCTTCCCTTTCGACTTTACTAAAACATCCTTTGCTACACACTTTATACATTTACTCATCTCTTTCCAACACTCATTGACACTGCTATCATTCATATCGTCCATTTCTAACATTTTAACTACCACTCTATCTCTGAATTTTTCTACACATTCATTCTTCTCTAACATATGCCATCTTATTTTTGGAGGCACTTCTTGGTTCTTTGAGAGCTTAGTCGAATCTGAAGTTCAACCATCAGGAGCCTGTGCGGCGAGACTAAATCTTCTCCTGGTACCACTTTGCAGTCTTTGACGCAGTAGGAAATAATCAATTTGGGTCATGTGGTGGCCGCTATTATATGTAACTAAATGTTGCTCTCTTTTCTGAAACCAAGTATTTGTAACTGTTTGGTCAAAATCGGTAGCAGCTTTGAGAATTGCTTCTCCCTCACAATGTCGGCTGCCGAATCCGCAACCTCCATATACTCTTTCATACTCTCCACTTGTTCGTCCCACATGTCCAATAAAATTACCTCCCACAATAATCTCTTCATTCTCCGGTATACCCGTCATCATGCTATCGAAATCCATCCAAAACTTATCTTTCTCACAATCATCACACCCTACCTGAGGGGCATACACACTTATCACATTCAAAATAATACCTTGCCACATCACTTTCACAGCAATCAGTCTATCATTAATTCTGTTTATACTTGTCACACTATCTTTCGTCTAACACAATTTCCACGCCATTTCTTTTTCCATCACTTCGACAATAATTAAACTTGTATCCTTCTCCGATCTATCTAGCTTTCGTACCTTTCCATCTTGTTTCCTGCAGGCATGCCAGATTTTTTCTTTTTCTTTTCAAAACACCAGCTAACTCTCTAGTTCTTCCAGTCATCGTACCTACGTTCCAACTTGCATTCCTCACCCTTACATCACAGGCTCGCTTCTTACGTTGCACTCGCCCGGAGTAGTACAACAACCCTTGCATACTTATCGCAGGTGCCGGGTGCAGCCCCTGCGCGTCGCCTGCGGGGAACTCCCTAAACCTTTCGCACTCATTGTTATACGTGGCCATACTACAAAAGGTTTGGCATGTATTTTACCAGCCGGCCGCCTACCTGACGCCAACCCTCCTTGGGAATATTATCGTTATAAAGGAAGAGGAGTAGGAGATACGGGGTAAATGGATAGGATGTATGAAGAAGGGTTTTTAGGTGAGGGTACTGTAATCACTGGAAGGGATATTAGGTAGTGAATACAGCAGCTCGGAGAGCCGGGATCGCGAACCCGAAGCCCTGTGTAATGGTTGGACAAAACAATACACAGAAGCACCCCCTGACTACTTTTTAAAAAACCTATTGCAGTTAATATAAGATCTTTAACTTCAATTAAACATTTTGATATTTTCACCAATTTAGGTGATTCAGAAGATTTGCTAGCTTCAATCATAATATTACCGTCTTTATCATCAATCTTGTTTATAATCTGTCCCACTGCTGGGCACAGGCTTGTACTCATTATAACAAGAGTCCAGCCATAGTCCACCAAGCTGGCCATCAGATGCCATCACGGAGAACTCGGATGCATACAGGTTTCCCTCACGATTTTTTCGTTCACCGTTTAGCAAGCAATAAAATTAACGATAACGCACATAACCTGGACCTCCAGATTTAACAAAACACGAGATTTTCTACAAGCGACTGCCGTCTGATCTTCACAAAATGAAAGGACAGCCTAAGCCAACGTTAAAGTTAGTTATAAATCAGTATCAATTTTAGAAGTTTAAAAGGCAAATATGTTTGTAATTATAATTTACTGACAAGATATACACTTCCTGCAGCACAAAACAGGAGTTATACGGTCATGCAAAACAACACATCACCACGTCTATCCCAGAAGTTCTGAAAACATTAACCCCTTGTTTTTTACTGAAGAATTGTCCGCCGTAGTTAAACGCCTAGCCATAACAACTCATGGCGAACAGACGTTTTTACAGCCAGATAAAATGGAAGTCATATTTTGCCGCCGTAGGTATAACGTTCGCCCTCACATATAAGGTCGGGGCAAAAGTATTTTCGTATTATTCATACAAATGAATATATTTTTTGTTGGTATATTTTTTTATTTATTTATAATAATTATGTACGAATGATAATATGATCAAAACGGCACGTTTTGATCGATGACTTGTTGCCATCTTGTGGGTAGTGCCATGATCCCATTCCTGTAGAAATTTTGAGATTTTTCATTAAAAAATCTGACAGGTAGTGTTCACAGTGTTCTTTTGAGGTTCGCTTTATGCTTCCTAAAGAGTTCTGCAATGACCGAAACAGGTGGAAATCTCATGGAGCAAGTTCAGGGCTATACGGAGGATGCATCAACACATCCCAGCCAAGCTCTCTCAATTTTCGCTGCGTTGCTATAGATGAGTGCGTTCTGGCGTTGTCATGGTGGAACACCACGCCCGTCCTATTCACCAGCTCCTGCCGGTTTTTCTCAATAACTTTTTTTAACCTCATCAGTTGCTGACAGTAGAGGATGGAGGAATCGATAGTTTTTCCCGGTGGCAAAAGCTCATAGTGGACGATTCATTTCCAATCCCACCATACACATAGCATCACCTTGTTCCGAGTCATGCCGGGTTTTGCCACGGTCTGTGGGGCTTGTCCATGCATCGACATTTTTCCATCACCCGTTTAAGAAATGGTTCGGAATTGTTACGTTTCAACAAATAATCGCAAATGGAAACACGTTGCATTAGGTTTCTCTCAGTGAGATCATGTGGTACCCAAATGTGAAGCTTTTCCTTGTACCCAGACTTTTGTAAATGACGTAAAACTGTTTTATGATCAACATCCAGTTCTTCAGCAACAAGCTATGTTGATCTTGCTCCACTTTCCCAAAGATGGCACTGATTTTATCTGTGTCAGGGCGTCCAGAGCGATCCTCATCTTTCACACTAAACTTTCCAGACTTGAAACGCTTGAACCACATTTGTGCTACTCTTATTGATACCGCATTAGGTCCGTAAACTGCACAAATTTTATTCGCGGCGTTCGTCGCATTTTTACCTTTTTTGTAATAAAACTTTAAATTGTACCGAATGTTTTGTCACATAAATTCATTTTGCTTGCTTGAAAAACAATTGAAAAATGGGGGGAACTAATTTTTTTTAAGGTTCCCTACCTCACAAGGTAACAAAAGAAACCCTTATTAGATCACTTTCTGGTCCGTCTGTCTGTCTGTCTGTCTGTCCGTGTGTCACCACCGATTTTCTCAGGAAGGGGTAGACCTAGGAAATTTAATTGAATTTATACCAGATAGGTACTATTATAGAGGTCTATGGTTTCTATTAGGTGTATAAAAATCAGGGTCCTGGGTCAACCCGATAAAAAGATATGGTCAAAATTTGATTTTTGCGAAAACTTGTAAGTACCAAAATTAACCTTAGTTTTCAACTTTTTTTAATTTTCCAAATTTTTCCTTTACTTGTTCTGTAAGACCTTGGTTTTTTGGGTCTTTGGGTTCTGTGACTGCATCATCGTAGAGCCTAAGTATTGAAGCTAGGCACAAACAAATTAGACAGTGGGTTTTTTTGACGTAGACAGTTAGATACGCACCAAACAATTCAAAAAGCCATTGGTTTTGAAGCAAACACTACGAAAATACGAGCAATAACTTACTTATATTATTAAAAAATAAATACAATCTGATTGGGTCTCCCTATTCACTCATTATTCCCTTCTTAATTTATTTAAGTAGCTTCCGATGCTTGTTCTATTGTGTAGCAAGCATTTTTTACTAAATCTAAAACTAGCCTTGTACATTTTTAAGGTGAATAAAGCTTAAGCAGCTGTATTCTATTTGGAGTAGTCGTAGTACGCCATCCAGGTATTGTTATACGAAGTTCCACGGTAATGCTAGGACTCGGGGGAAATCTAAATAACGACGGTCGGCGCCGTAGCGATCGGTAATGTCTACTTGTCCTGCCTTCTTCATCTCCCTTCTAAATGTAAATCATTTGCACAAAGAATCGTAAGCTTTTAAAATGATTGAAATTGGATTTACTCAACAATCCTTAATGGAAAAGATTTCCGATAATGTTTCGGTTGTTACATTTTGAAAATTCCTAAATGATTTATGTATGTATGTAAATACCACCCACCCGCAAAACTATATCTGTGCATACGTCATCATGGCGCTTGCAACAGTGCTTATATATCGGAACCTCGAAACAGCTGTACGTTATGCATATTTCAATAAACATGTTAATTATATTTAAAATCTTGCTATCTCAACTAATTATAGTGTTCGTTGATGGTTTGTATAATATCTCACTCATAAAGCAAAATTAAAATCGGAATGCTCTGTCTCTTTCTACACAATAGCATTTTTAAGGCGACGCACAGTCCAATCATTATTGTATGTTTATGGTTTCGACGAAACACGAGCTTTTGTTTGCAAAACTGATTAAAACAAGCTGCTGTGGTCCATTGTCGAATTTTGCTATTGTAAGGTTTCAGAATCAGCATCGCCTTACTATTTTTTACTTATTATTTTAGACATTCGATTTCGTTACATCGCGTACAATAATAAAATTGAATGAATTTTAAAGAAATTCAAGGTTTATAATTTTACACTCAATATTACAATTATTTAAATAAAATGTTAAGATTTATGTGGTAACACATCATTAATCTTACGTACGAATGTTTAATATCTGAAGGCAATACACCATTTGTCATGTTAAACATAAATCACTTATATTTTGTACAAGCTCACGGTAAGGGATGATACACACACGGGATTTCGGCATTCGCAAATTTATCGCTTTTCGGAAGTTCGTCATCGTCCGGAATGCATAAGTGGCGTAAGTTTGGTGACGTATCCAGACGTTTGCAGTCTGATCTCTGCAACCAAACGTGATAACAAGATTCTATGACTAGAGGATGCCCGCGGTTACACCTGCGTTATTTAAGGCTTTCTGCTCCACTGATGTTGTATAGCCTATAGCCTACCTCGATAAATGGGCTATCTAATACTGAAAGAATTTTTCAAATCAGACCAGTAGTTCCTGAGATTAGCGCGTTCAACCAAACAAACAAACAAACTCTTCAGCTTTATGTATTAGTATAAGATTTAGACCAGTATCGCGATATTTATATCTGCTGCCAAAGATGTTCATGACAACCGTTACCGACGTCTTTAAACGCTTTTCGAGGCACGGTGCGCCTTTTTGATGGTCGATAATGTCGATAAATTTTTGAAGCCGATATTTCTCCACGGTCAAGTCTCCATCATACAAAAACGCTAATCATTATACTCATATTCTTTTGTTAGTTCATATGTGTTTCGATAAAACAAATAACGATATTAAGCAGACAATTATTAAAACACAACGAAATAAATAACCAAAAAGTCTTATCGTATGTAGAGTTTCCAAGTATTAGCTAAATTACTAATACTAATTCTAAAAATAGCGTGTGTACATTGTCCTTAACCACGTCTGCTGTCATGTAATTCTGTGAAATAGGTTGCCGATTACTCACATATATACGTATTAAGACTGCTCGTACACAATACTTTCATAAGTAAAAGGATCACACAAAATACTCGAGAATACAAAAGTACTCGAAAGTTTGTTGGAAATGGAATCAGGCGTGTGGTTAAAGCACGCTACGCATTCGGAACAACCCGTTTAGCATTGTTTCCGCGACGTCGCGACTGCTTACGATAAATAAAGTTAATTGAGTTCTCAACTTAACTTGACCCGCGGCTTGCGTGCTCCTGTCCCCGCTAAGTACTCTTTGGAATTTCTGCGAGAGAATATCGCCAGTTTTCTCAATTTCAGACTTTCGAGTAGGTATTAAGGCGTGGAATTTGTTTTAAATTGTGTTATTGTTTCTACTCTGACATAATTTGATAAGAAGAGATTGTGGGCTACCGGCAATTAAAATTATCTCCCGATTGTGGAACTAATGATAAGGTTTCATCTGCCTCGTGGTTTTTGCTGATGATTTTCCGGTTTAATGCCGTAAAGTTATTAGACGTTTTGTATGAAAAATGTTCGTCCATTCTTCTATTTGCTTTACGATCATTAATAGGATACTACATAATTATAAAATAAAAGCCAAGCCTTTTCTTAGCTCGGCAAGCGACTATAAACCAGTAAGTAGTCCTACTGTGTCGTCGCGGACGCGTAGCTTATCAAAACACAAGATGTCATTAATTACGATATAGTGGTGGCAAGAAAGTGGTTTTATAGATTTTTTTTATATATACGGGCTTCGCTTATAAAATAGATTTGAACCACTTGTAAGAATTAATTAAAATAATAAAGACGTTTTTACACCATCCTTAAAAAGACGAAATCTTTGTATTTTAACTAAAATTCTTTGCATTAAAGCAAGATATTCTATTTGGATTATAAAGCTTTGAATATATTAAAGATTAATATAACACAGCAACTCAAAGTTACGTAATAAAAAGTCTCTGATAAGCTGCAAAGCAGCAACTTTACAATTCACATTACCAATAATTCCCAATTCAACACTTCAGAAGAATTCATTTCCTGTCGAAAAGTAGAAGAATTTTTCAGAATAAGATAATGAATATCTGAATTATTAATGTACTAACAACACCTAGAGAATTTCAGCTGAAATTTTCTTGTCAGTAAATCGTCATTTTAGCTTAATTATCAAGCGAGATCAGGCGATGTGCCGTGAACCTCAGCTCGTTTACACTCTGTCGTAGAATAAAGCCACCCTCCGCCCTCATTGTGAGCCTAGTAAAGTCCGTATAAGCGAACCTCGGGATCTCTATAACGCCGTTTAGTTACCTATAGCCCCAAATCTTTTACCCGGTTTCAATTTACTTACGATTTACCATAACAATAGCCATATTGTATTGGTATAAGCTCGTGGGATTATCGAATAGCCTTCAAGAATTCACGGCCAAAATTATCCTGATTTATTGTCACAAAAACGTAACTACAATTTCCAAGCTTCAAATCCAAAATCAGCTTTAGAATTAGGCAAGCACCCATTAATGTTTTTATGTGAAATTATTGTTTATACGGTAAAAAAAAATAAGTTCTAATTTTATCTAAGATTTCAAACACCTTCAAAACGTGACGAGCGTTTGCGTTTTTAAATTTCCGGAAGGAAATCTCAGTTTCCTCGTTAAATGTACTTAAACAAGGCAGGTTTCAGATTAAATTTTAATATCTATTTAAATTGAATAAAGTCTGGCGCAAAATGTAAAATTATTTCAATGTCGTACTTTTTACTTTATTTTTTTTCTTTCTGTCTGGCTGATAACGATTTAATTCTTACTTTGAGCTCTAATGTCTGTGGGCGATTTTGAAACCTGTTCATCATCATCATATCAGCCGAAAGATGTCCACTGCTGGACATAGGCCTCCCCAAAGGCTCTCCACATAGACCGATCCTGAGCCACCCGCATCCATCCACTGTCCGCGATCCAAACAAGATCATCAGTTCACCTTGCCGGAGGCCTACCTCTGCTACGACGTCCTGTGCGTGGTCGCCACTCCAGAACCTTTCTGCTCCAAAGGCCATCAGTTTTTCTGGCTATATCTATAACTATCTTACGTGTACATATCAAGCGGGAAACGTGCTCCTTAAATGGCAAGACTCGTAGGATTAACTAGGACAAAAATGGATTTTGTAAATAATTACTTGTACCGATTCAAGTTTAGGGACATCTCTAACAGAAATATTTTACAAAAGTCCTACACCAAGTGCGGTTTGTACCTAACTGGACTAATTCAGTGGTAGATGCGATCCTTATTTGCGTAGGTTTTACAAGTATAGGTACTTATCGCCAAATTTCTAGTTCCCTCTGAAGTTGCTGCGTACAGCTGCGCAGTAATCGAAAATTAGATGTCAGTGGGACAGATATTTTTTGTCAAGATTTTCTTTTTGACTGCGCAAACCTGCGTGGTTCAATTTCAGAGAGCACTAGAAGTTTGGTTAACACTATACCTTTTAATTTTATTAATTGATTAGTCTGTCTGTTAGAAAGAGATAAAAGATAAAGAGATATCATATTAGAGGTAAAGCCAGAATAGCTGGATGGCTGTTTTTGTTAAATGTCAATTAACATCTCAATGCCTACATCTAAATCGTATCAAATCTAAAGTTTATCTATTGTTTAACAATAATCATTTACTTGCACATAAACATGGTTTAAAAAGGTCTTAAAATTAAGCGCGGTAATTAAGGCGAATTCTGTCCTAGAATAATTTATTAAATGTATTTCAGTCATTAATCTATTAGTCTCCGTGATTAATCTTACATATCACCTAAGCCGTACAGCGATGATGGTGAGCCAAATTCTGATTCTGATTATTTATCAGAATCAGTCAGAAATTATACACCCTATAGCTCTGTATAAGTATTATTTATTGTTTCAACTTTTCTGACCGCTCTCGTGAAACTTTTTTGAAACTAAATTCAATGGAATCGTAAAGTGGGATTTACATTTTTATTGAAAGCCGTCCTTGTACTTCTAAAGTATTGAGTTTATTACCATTCGAAATACCTTCTATACATAATGACGCTGTATATTTTTTTAACAAGATTTATAAAAACGACGATTTGGAAATAGATACAGGTATTATTTGTATCTAAAGAAAAGCAATGTGTGTTTGCTGATTGGTGCCTTACATTATTATTTAGTTAATAATCATTATCAGTTTAATACTAGTAACAGAAAGAACTTCTGTGAAATGAGCCGTTGAATCTAAACTCAATAGCTGATAAAAGTCTACCACGTCTTTGAGTTCCAATTGATAATAACAAATCTGTTACAACAAACAGTTCTCAGGGGCCAATCATAAAACAGGCGCAACACGTAGAATTCTGTTCAGAAATTCCCTTTCACGTAACCGTAACGTCGGCTGACAAGGGATACAATTTGTCTTCGGCTGACCGCACATTTTTTTAACTGTAGCAAGAGAAAGAGGGCTATCTGACACCCTTTTGAACCAAAAAGCCTCCGACAAATAACAGGGCGAGAATCACACCAAATAATTTGAGCTTATTGTGACGATGACTAATAAAATATGAAACGTTGTAGCGTCGGTTGTTTTAACAGATTACCTTATTTGCTTAAGAGCGCTACTAAAGCATTTCAATGATGTGGTTCTTCATTTAAGCGGTGTGCGAATATAATGTGGTTTTGTTGTGTTTTATCTTATTCAAATTTGTCTTTTAGGTATCTATTTTTATAGACATAGTTATGTAGAAGTAACTAAGTAATTCGAATTTGTCTCGTGTATCTTGGTAATAGTGCGTGGTAGCTAAAACACGATGAAAATGTACTCCACTGTAAGGTTTAGCTACTTACGATCCCTAATTTAAAATGATGGGGCAATTTTTCTGCATGGTAACTCAAATTGGATGCCAAAGGAAAAGGAATTGCCTCTCAATCTTTTTTGCACTCTGTTATTTCAACTTAAATTATGCCCGCAAAATTAAAAGAGAAATAGAAAATTTATCTTTTCGTCCATTAATCGTTCGGATGAGTACGGCAGTTCTTGTTTGTTTTTTTGAAAGACAACTCCTGCGGTAGGAATAAATCCTGTGTCCAATTAGATCTAGAATTATTGTTAATTAGCATAAAACAAGTTGAGTTGAGTGTAGAGTTGGGACTAACTTGGGTCCGTGGTTTAAGCAGGGTCGACACCTATAATCTTAATATAAAAAATCCTTGCGTTACTGACTGACTGACAGACACGCTACAGCCGAAACTATTGGGCGCAGGAAGTTGAAATTTGGCATGTAAGTTCCTTGAGGACCGTAGGGGTGCACTAAGAAAGGATTTCCCGAAATTCCCACGGGATCGGCCAAAACGGGTAAATTTAAAAAAAATTGCAGGCGTAGCTGCTGGCGTCCTCTAGTATTATATAAGGTTCTGGTCTTCACTACCTTGAGTGACGCTCGAACCCAAGTCTTTATATAAATTCTCTTACAGTGAAATTAACTTGGAGAATATGAAATTAATTTATGGTAACTCTTGTAAAATTACTACAAACAGAATGGAAACGGACAACGTCATTTATCAACATCTTTGCGTTATTGTATATATCTACTTTTATGGCTTTTACGCATAAAATTCGGCTACTTCTTATGCGTAAAATTACTTTTTTATTGTGATTTGTACTTTGTAATACATGGAATCTAATTAGCAAATAGAAATTTTTCATCTGAAAAATATTTCATCTAATTGACACAAGCATCATTAAGCACACTTCGTCTATAAACTAAAAAACAGAACAGAAACTTAAACTAGATAAAACATCCAGTACAGTCACAAAGCGAGATCTGCTGTATTATTGAATAGCAAAGTTATACTTTTCAATATCGCTACGCCATCTGGACTACTCGAAGATAAAAGCTTTCTCCACCAAATTATTATCTATTCACATACACACTCACACACTCGGTACGACCAGCAACTCAATACGACGATATAGAAAGGGTTAAAGAGGATCCATCTTTGTAATGTCATATCGTTATACTCGTACGTCATATAAGGCAACTTGCGTTGTACTAATATTGCTTGTATCGCGAGCACTTATTATCCATCTCTTTACTCAAACAAGACTTAAACTATGATTCACTTTTTATACATATGTAGCTACATTTTTGTATGGTAAGTACTAATCCATCAGTATACTCAAATAAGTCTCAAACTTGATACCACTTTTTATAAATAGCTGACTTATGTGTCCCGTGTGGAAATTAAAGTTACATACAGTCTTGGCATTTTAAGGATGTGTTTCAATGGGATAAAATGAACACTTCTTGTAAGCAATCTGCTTTGCCTCCAAGGAACATACATGCCTAATTTAGTAGTTTAGGCTGTGCGTTGTCTGTCGGTCTAATGACAAGAAATTCGAAGATAGCAAGGAGAATTTTATATATTATATACAGAAAGAAAATGATATTTACCTCGAGAATAAGCGTGATTAATTTGTTGTTCATATGAACCCCATAATTGAGTTTTCATAAGAAAATGTAGCCAGGATTCTACCACATAAATAACCTAAGTACGAAAATGGACCCGGAAAATATTAATACCATAATCAACATCCACTTGGCCGGAGACTTGCTGAAATAGAAAATGGCCAGGATAAATAAAATGACTCAGGGAATTATCTTGATACAAGAACCTTTTAGTCTCTCACGTCACGCGAAAATAGAAGTACACATAATTATTATGACGAAAACTTACCAAGTAGGTACTTACGAGTCGCACTTGCCTTAATAGGTATGTACTATGTACTTACTTCTTAATTTATTTTTTGTGGTTATGTATATAGCGGCAATAGAAATACATAGCTACACAAACTGAAAATTTCCTCATTCAACCAAAAGCAGTTAATAAGCCTGCTAAGAGGGTCCATCGTAGAACCCATCACTTGAATACAGGTATATGTTAGCTATTTCTGAACAGTTCATAGTCTATAACAAAAGTAAATAAACAAGCCATCACCAAATAATATTCATACTGGCTTTAGCGCTCGTAAGCTGTTGTCCGGTTCAAACAAATTGTTCAGCTCTATAATATAAGTACAAATTTAAAGCAATTAAATTCCACCCTATCTAAATTAGAGAGCAAACGTACTTATAATTGTCAAGGATTATTCGCAAACTATGTACATCCGAAAGTACATTCAGCGTCGAATGAATATCGATGACTTGCAAAAAGCTCGCGGGGTTATTGAATTATGCATAGAGTCTCGTTTGCATTCTGATCGCAAACGTACTCCATATCGGCACAACAACCACGGTGGTGAACTCGCCGCAAACCCTTCCGACTTGCAAGCGTTCGGTCTCGCATTGAATTTCTACTTTTTAATCAGTAATAAATGAAAGGCATACAACTTGGTAAGCGGTAATCACGATTCAGAAGTGAAAGAATATAAGTGTATAATCTTAGCCTTCCTTACCCACAGTTATAAGAGGCCTATACCTTACAGAAGAATCCTAAATACGTGTCAACATGTGATACAATTGTAAAGTCCCATTTTGTATTAAAATAGTGAAAAGGAGTAGGTGCGTGTCTGGTGACAACAGTATATTGGTTTGCGCCCTCCATTAAGAACGTGCACGTACGCATTCTGTGGTTTTACGAAGATCTATGAAAGGGTTTCACCACCGGCGTTCGAATAAGACCATTAACTGTTGTTGTCGGGCTGTTGCCACACGATAGCTAGCCAGGTTTTGCACTAAACAGTTTGTTAAGTTTTTCATACAAAAGTATGAATGAGGTATTTGTAGTCAGAACGCACGCTTGCAGTCAAAAAGTGTATCGCAACGGACTCGTAAGATTTACGGAACACTTGAAGCAAAATTTTCGTACGAAGTTTGGTCGACCATACACTATACTACTACTAGGTGTAATCATACATACATACATACATAGTCTCACGCCTATAACCCCGAAGAGGTAGGCAGAGGTGTATATCTACACCCACTTTTCGCCAGATATACTTTAGTCCCACGTAATAAGGGGCGAGCCTATTGCATAGGTGTAATCAAATTGAAGTAAATGGAAAGCGCCGTTAATAGCTTGACAGTTTGACAGGAAAAATCTCTGTGGTTGAATGTGACTCTATATCTAAGTTTCACTTACCATTATCTATAATAAAAATAAATAAGCAACTTCTGGAGCAAGTATACATATCATTGGCCCAATCGATCTTCATGTACTGTCTGTCTTGCTGGGGAGGGACAACAAAACTAAAATTCTTGGAGCTTGAGGGGGCGCAGAGAACCTTAATCAAGGTCATGTTTTTTAAACCCTATAGGTATCCCACCCACAACCTATATCTATTATCAGGTCTTTTGTCTGTGAGAAAGCTTTATTTGCTTCAACTAACCTTATAAAAACACACATCACTCCCGTATGACCCCTCTAAGTCAAAAAGCAGAAGGAGCTACTTAGTCGCTCCAACTGTCCACGTTAGATCTGCTTTCGCTAAAAGGCAATACCCAAGGCAATCGTCTTATTTATGTAACTTGCTGAATAAAGAATTGCGGATATATTCCATGAAACTCCGGGACTGCAAAAAAGTTGTAATAGATTGGCTTAGAACTAAAACTTACGACGATGTTGAGTCTATTGTATCTTGTATTCAGTAACCAAATTAGTTACAATTAGGATGATGAGCACATGGTTAGTGAAAGAAGTCTTATTCTGCTTCTTTCGATCTTAAGACAGTGTCGCAGGGCTAACCGACAAACGATAACATACATTTGGTCCCACGTTTCGTCTAGGCATAGCATGTTAATAACAATCAACAATCAAAAGTGAACAATAATGCACTGAGCTATGCTCATTGTAATTCACACACGACACAACCACACTCTCATACTTACACCCACAATCTCTCACACTCTCACACACTCACACCCAAACTCACTCACTCACTCATTCATAATGCACATACCACACCTACATGCGTGATCTGCCCTCTTCCTGTGTAACTTTCATTTATTTGTAAGAACACCTGTATAATTTTAAGTCACCACTTTATTTTCAATGTAAACTAATGTTAAAAACCACGAAAGTGTAAATTCATAACTCATCATTTTATTTTTGCATGCTTACATAATTTACATAGTCTACACACAGTCTACATTTCAGTTGCATTAAAGTGACAAGTGAAGCGCGGAGTCCCCTAATAAAAGCAATTCCTTGCTTATAAGGTGATCTCCAATAATATGTATCACAATGCCAATTGTAATTGAAATAAACGTTTTTTATTTCTTTATTTTTATTATATAAAAATGAATCGCTGCATGTGTTGCTCAGCGCAAATCTCAGAGCTCTAGAGCAGCTGAACCGATTTCGCTAATTCTTGTTTTATAATATTCCTTGAAGTACGAGGATGGTTCTTACGAAGAAGAAAAATTAAAAATTTGTTGAAAAGTCTAAAAACAACACTTTCCTATATTCCCATACAAAAGATTCGTAATAATACTTAAAAGTCAATATGAACTTTAATACCATACCATAAAGTTTAAGTTTTAGTGAAGGGGTTCCGGGAAGGCAAGACAATTTAGTGACGTTAGTATCGTCGACTGTTATGGGGTACGAAGTTCGCCGGATCAGCTAGTATACCTATTATAATATTTTCGTGTTTAAGAAAACTATAGAAGTCTTCGTTATCAGTTATTGGGTTACCATAGAATAGGCTCTTCATAATTTGCGATTACTGTGTGAGTTGCTCAGGATACCTATTGTAGCAATAGGTGTATGCCGTTCTCTATGCCGCTACTTGGATGTTTAGTTTCGATTCACTGCGTCTTGGCTTCAGAGTGCAATAGGAGGTAATTTTCAAAAGTAGTTAACTCCAAATTCAACAAATTCGGACTAATTATGCCAGATGTCTCTACTGGATGTTCTCATAATATTTCTTCCAATCAATTTTGGCCAAATACAACAAAAACCAGTTAAAATAGTGATTATATATACACTTTATTTTCAAAACTAGCCTAGCTCTTGCATTCAAATTGAGTCTAATCCAATTGGACCAATCACGTCTAGCCGTGTCCGCCGTTATGCGATCGTCATAGTAAATACGGTTTGAATAAAACGTCGGTGTATCAATGTGCTCTGATGAAAATAAAGGGATTATTAATAGAAAAAGTTGTTAATTTCAAGAAGAATATGGAAAAAAACGTAGAGGAAGAACCAAGTCATCAAGCAAAGAAGAGAAAATCTACGGGAGGGCCATAGGATCGCCGAGAAAGGAAAAAGAAAATGCCAGTATTTCTAACACTTTGTTACCAATAATAGGCCCTAGGATTGTGCAAAATAATGTGATTGTTGTTAGTGTTGATATTGAGGGTGATATAATAAATAGGGCATTTTACAATTAATTATTACAAGTATTAATATGATAAATGTCCAAGTTTGTTTATGTGTATGTATCTACTATCTATCTCCGACCTTTGTATCTAGTCATATTTTGTGTTTGTTAATCTTTTATGTAAAAACTACTGAACAGATTGCGATCGAATTAGGTAGATAAATAGCTAGAGCTGGACCTCTAAAAAGGATGATGCAAGTGATTGGGCTCAAAAAATAAAAGTAACTGTCCAGAGCTCAAACGTACCCTATTAATATTTATACAAATTACTAAGAACCTAAATATCAAATTTCATCGAAATCCATTAAGCCGTTTTGAAATAACAGAGGAAACCTTCCTCGTACAATCGCAATGTTTACGAAATTTCAAGCACGGTGGCAGCGGCGCGCTCCTGGCGCCGAGCGAAGGGTAGTCGGGATTTTTTGCTTACTTTTAAAAAAAATACTTGTTTGTAAGAATACTCATTTAAGTTTAATAAATACAAAAAAACAAACAAAATCTTTTTATTATCATAGTTATTTACTCAAATCATTATGTTTCAAAAGTATTTCAGGTATTTTTCTCATAAATTTGTAATGATTTGAGTGTTCAATAACGGTTTGTCAAAATCAGTCAAATCCTGACAACTATCTATCAAAAATAGTCAATTCCAGTTCGTTTCTAATCAAAGAAAGGCAAATCCACACTTTACAAACAAAGGTAGGCAAATCCAAATTTGTTTTTCAATTTATCGCTAAAAATCCTATAAATTCCTTTATTTTCATGACTTAATAATAATCTATATCCATAACAAAACCATGTTTACTATTCAATGTTGCCAGTATGCAGGACAGTATAAAAATATACAAAAGTTCATTTTACTCAGTTTGTTGTAAAGTGGATGTGACCATTATTGAAAATTAGCTCCTGGCCATGTGCTTCCACCTGCATACAT
Source organism: Euclidia mi (assembly GCA_944739405.2). Taxonomy (NCBI): domain Eukaryota; kingdom Metazoa; phylum Arthropoda; class Insecta; order Lepidoptera; family Erebidae; genus Euclidia; species Euclidia mi. Next base: position 20,834,922 of record OX123185.2, read on the forward strand.
AATGCCTGAACTAATGTCGAAATCTGTGTGTTCCTGCTCTTATGTTTAATGGAGGAAGCAGGAAGCCTAAGAGCCTCGAACTAACACCGACAACGACGTACATTCGTGTTCAAACTTCCTTAGTTTGTGGAAACTACACGTAAAGCAAGCCGCAACTTAGATTGGTTTTTGGTTTTACATTGTTTTTGAAGGTAGGCTATTTGTTCCGTATGATATGGCGAAGGATTGGTAATCAGGTTTTGTGTAATTTAGCCATGATATAACGCATAGTATTACCTCTCTCTTCAATTTAAGAGCTTTGCTCTTGTCGGTGGAGTTTACGCCATATATTTCTATCTTCAGCCAGTAGCTTGACCTCCTTATATGACATGTCCTTTGACCTTTATCAGTATCAACTAAGTCGGCAAAATTCCAGAGCTCTTAGATATATTTTGGCGTGTCCTGCCTAAACTGCTGAAGTTACGTGAAAATAATAAACCGTGAAAAATAATATTGTTTATCTCAAAAAAATCTAAATGTAACTCCGCGACAACATATATCCACTTTTTATAGTCATAATATTAAACTAAATAGTGTCCAGTAAATATAATTTTTGGTACTTTTTTACGATGCACATTTTAGAGTATGAAGCGCGTTTTTTATCAAAATTGATACATTTGTTGCCTTCCGTATTTAATGACGATGAATTTGGTCTTTTCTAGTAAGTAGTTTGAACGAATAGTTTTAAAAGTTGTCACGATATAATTGACCTGAACGGTGTGACATTAAAGACTTAATATGAGTTAGCGCGTTTAAGCGCAGCAGGACGAAGAAGCGGTCTAATATGTACTTTATAGTAATCCTTTCTTTAGTTTTTATTTTATCTGCAGCCGTTACATTCTGTTAGTAATGCTCTTCAATAAATTATATAATATACTTACCCTTCATACAAATCTTTACCTGCAGTTTGACTATTACGAAAACAAAAGTAATTTTTGAGTATTTTTATCTGTATAAATGTATGTTTGTGATAAAATTTGATATTTATAGTCTGACACACTCTATATTAACATAACATGCGGGTGAAGCCGCGGGTGAACGCTAGTCATAATATAAACACAAGAAACGTCAGAATACCTCGAGATTTTCAGTTTGCTCGCGAAAATACGCATAAATAGTAATCACGGAGATAACGACGGCGGTAGATTCATTTCATTAGCTTTGCATATATTATGTATCGGTAGCGCTGCCGCCTGTGGTTGCACCCAGAAATGCGAAATACGACCTTATATGTGATACTTCAGCATGTTTAAAAAAAATAATACGTTAATATATTCCAAATCGTTCATTCTCAAATTGACATTTGACAAATGTGTACGATGCTTTCTGTAGACGTTTTTTTATAAATTCTTTTTATAATAGCTCAATTAATAATAACATTAACTGATGTAAACGTATCAAGGCAAAAACAAAATATTGTGTAAGGAGGTTGTTACCTCTTTACACAATATTTTGATTTTGAAAAAAAATAAGCATTTATAAAAGCAATACTGGCATAATGCATTCTTTATTTAAACTGTGATTCGCGTTCTTCTTCTTGATTTTTCTGTGTATTTTTATTACTGTAATATTCCAAAGTTCAAATCGGTCATTATCTAGTGCACGATTGACAAATATGTAGGACGCTTCTTGTAGACGCTTTTTTATAAATTCATATTTATTCGGAACTTAGAAATTCAGATTATTTTTACCCGATTACGGCGGTGCCAAAAGGAAGGGTAATGTTTTTGGCAGTCTATGTATGTATGTAAGTATGTATTTATGTTTATATGTTCCACCGTAGCGCCTAGACTACTGAACCGATTTTAATAAATGGGCTGTCAATAGATTCATAATAATGGCGCGGGTAACATAGGCTATATAAATATTATTTTTTTTATTACGGAATTAATAGCCCAGCTTCCAATAGGTGTGAAACGGCTCTAGCTTGAGCCTTTCTGTACTTATACTTTTCATGTTTCGTCCTTTTTAGACCCAAAAGGGGTTTTTAGTACCCCCTTTTTCGTGGTCGGGTTATAGTTTTTAAACTTTTTTACTTACATACATAGTCTCACGCCTATAACCCCGAAGAGGTAGGCAGATATGTATTTCTACACCCACTTTTCGCCAGAATATACTTTAGTCCCACGTAATAAGGGGCGAGCCTATTGCCGTACCGGGCACATTTCCAGACTCCGTGCTGCTACAGAGAATTTCGTGACAGAAAAACCCAATAACACTGCCCGACCCAGGAATCGAACCCGGGACCTCCGGATCCCACGCGCACATTTATGCCGCGAGACCAACGAGGCAGTCGTATAGGGTTTGATGTCGAGTTTTCCGTCTCTACGCAAAGATGGTATTTGCATCGTGTTATCCCTTAGTCGCCTCTTAGGACACCCACGGGAAGATAGGGGGTGGTGACACTTGTATTCTATGCCGTCAACCACACGGCAACTTTTTTATTTATTATTATACCTCAGTTTATAATAACATGAACCTATGTAAACGTTTCAAAGCAAAAATAAAATATTGTGTAAGGAGGTCGTTAACTCTTTACACGATATTTAGTTTTTAAAATAAAAAGAAACAATCCTATAAAAGCAAAGCTGGCATAATGCATTCTTTATTCAAACTTTTATTCGCGTTCTTCTGTTTGATTTTTCTGTGTAAACATTTTTCTAGTTATGTGAGCGTCGTTCGACTTTTACGATTGACTGTTAGAGGTTAGAGATATTTATGTTGTTAATGTGTTTTTGTAAATTAGTAAGCAGGCTATGTTTTATTTCGTAGATATGTTTTACGACATTTTGCCGTTCGTTTTTTTTTATATATCTCTGTAAAACTGTCGAAGGGACGGGAGTTACACAAAAATAAGCTACAAATTGAAAAATCGAAAGTGCGGCGAAAGCGTTGCGTTTATGGACCGCGGCTCAGAGGAAAAAGGACATTATTAGTAAGTAATTTTATAAGTTTTTTCTAAATAAAGCGTCGTCCTCCTAGCGTTATCCCAGTTTCAACCTGGGGTCCGCTTATTAGTCTAACCGGATTTTGCTGAATATTAGCTTTTCCACAGAGCAACTGCCTGTCTGACCTCCGCTACCCGAAGGGATAGCGGTATTCCATGGTCTCCGACGCACGGGGCAAGCGATAAAATTAGCAATTCAATACGCACATAACTCCGAAAAGTCGTGCGCGCCGTGGTTTCGAACCCGATACCTTCTGCAACGCAGTCTGTTAATATCTCCGCTAGGCTATCGCTGCTTTATTTTCTAAATAAAGTGTAAGTGTGAATAATTTTATGAAGTAGCTAGTTATGGTAATGGTACATGAATAAGTACGCCAATACGACGTTCCCTTAATTCTAAAAAATATTTGAGTTTTCGGAGTATCTTCAAACGGTTTAGAATAAGTTTTTTTAACAATGACATAGCTAAAGATGACAATGATGACGAGGCGAAAATAACGAATATGATTGACATTCATTACACACTGGTGACGATGATGTGCCGTTTAACTTATGAAAACCCCATTACTTTCTCTGCCAGCAAATACAGGCCTGTCCTACTTTTAACTCACAGTACAGTAAAGGGATGCGATTGAATCGTTGCACGGCGCGTGTAAGATGTTTATTAAGATATTTCATAGTTATGATAAGAAGAATAAGGCACGTAGGTTTTCTAAACTTATTCGAAATGCATTTGTAGGAGTATACTCGTTTCAGTGCAATAAAATATTATATAATATTTTATTGCACTGAAACGAGTCTCCGGTGTATATATATATATATATATATATATATATATATATATATATATATATATATATATATATATATATATATACCTATATAAAATTCTCGTGTCACAGCGGTAGTTAAAATATTCCTCAAAAATGGCTGGACCGATTTATATGAAATTTTATGTGTATTCTGTAGGTCTGAGAATAGGTCGTAATATATTTTTCAAACCCTCAAGCCATAAGGGTGGCCAACCCAATAAAACTTTTTACCCTTTTATCATCAACTTCTATTTTTTTATAGCCATTTGAGGAATTTGCTATAACAATAAACAAAGCTCAAGGGCGGGCTAACACTCAAAGTTGCAGGTGTTCATTTAGATAAATTCTGTTTCTTCCATGGGTACGTACAATGGGTATGTTAACATACCCATTATCTTCGACTAACTATAGATACCACTACCACTTTTCCGCCAGCACAAATAACTTTGTTTTGCATAGTATTAATATAAGTAAACAACAATGAAGCTATATTTGCGATTTTTAAGATTTGCTTTATTTCAAAACCTGCTGATTACATATCGTTCAAACCAATGTTAGTTGGTTTTAACGTCGTTGTTCGTTTATAACGATCCACAGCATATTTTTCTTTTATATTTGTCACTATCTTACTTTAAAAGTTACGTTTCCAAAGTGGTAAAGTGACAAAAAAGTTTTACACTTTGACTTTATAAGTTAGAGGGACACACACCCTCATTTTACTACTTTGGAAACGTATCTCTTTCAAACGATTGACTTTGAGAAACAATGCTTTTAGGAACCTCAAAGTATTTTTTAAAGACCCATTTTCCACACCAGTTCCAAGTATTGGAGAGACCCCTTAATATTTATTATTTTAATTTTTCTATAATGGCGTAAAGCGGTTCACAGAATACACGTACCTACCTACCAATTTTCAAATGTATAGACTCAATAGTTTTGGCATAAAGTGAGTGACATACGGATTGACAGGCAGACATAGCGCATCTATAAGGGTTCCGTGTTTTGCCATTTTTGGCTACGAAACTCTAAAAAACTGTTCACAAAAATGTATTAAAGTATTGTAATAAATACTTCTTGCAGTTACTTATTTATAGTATAAACAAAAACGAAAATTGTTAAAGTATCCGAACATTCCGAACAATAAACGTCATTTTTGTTAACCCGAATTTAACGCGAGCGAAGCCGCGGGCAAAAGCTAGTTTTATTATATTTCTCCCGTTTTTATCCCGTTCCTTACAAAATTTGATTCGCTACTTGTAGTGCCATCTATGCGCAACTACGCGCTCGCGTGTCAAAACTTTTCATAAAAGTAACAATAAAGCACGAGAACACTTGTTTCAATTGTAGGTTTTACACTAGGACCAAGAATCAAATGGACTCGACATTTGCGTACACCCGTAAAGGATGGACATAGAGTACATCCTGAGTTGGTGTTACCAGATGTTGTAAATGTTTACCCTACAATTCTACGAAGTACATATTAACTTTTAAGTAACATTGTATCAAACCCGAATTATAATAATAATATTCTACCACATTCACACAACACCATCTAGTCCCAAACTAAGCAGAGCTTGTACTATGGGTACTAGATAATGGATAAACATACTTATATACTTTTTATTTGTAAATACATACATATTATACATTGAAACACCAGAACAAGACAAACATCCATGTTCATGCACACAAATGTTTGACTTGTGTGGGAATCGAACCCGCGACCTTCGGCGTAGCAGTCGTTTACACTCCCGCTGCGCCAACCGGTCGTTCCGGAATTGAGTACCTTACCAGACATCTGAGACCGCGTTCTCCTATAATTTTTAATCAATTTGGTATTTCGATGAATTTATGAGCTAACTCGAGAAGTTCCATCAATATATATTTAGGTATTTTTGCAACGAATAGTAACAAACATCTATATAATTTACAGCCCAATAAAAAAATAAAAATATAGCTAACCTTACAAGGAGGTTTAAATCCATCCATAAGGTGTGCGATAAGTATTTTTTATACTTAATATTATTATGTATAACAAAAGTGTCAAATATGTGGGACTGGCTTCACTCGCCAAATAAACACAAGGCTCAGAGTTATACATCTTTTATTATATTATTTGACACTCAACTTTACTCTCCTTTGAACAAAATTAATTTTGTATACAAATTTCTTATTTTCTCTTCTTTAACATTCGAGAATGATTCCAAATAAGTACCTATTGCGGTGAGTTTTCCTAAAACACTTTTGTTCAAAATGTTTAGAGCATACTCTTGCATATTTATTCGGATCCCAGTTTTCTCCTCCTTTTGCACGTATCCACAATTATTTTTGGATCTTGCAGTCCTTTGGGAATCTATAAACAAATAATTTCATTACTACAAAGAATCGAAAAACAAATTAAATAATTAATCTTAGGTTCATATGAAACTAAGTAACGGCAAATTACCCAAAATTTGGGTAATTTCCCAAACGCTTCTGTGGTATCCCTAAAAACATTTAACGCTGTAAAATTAAAAAGTATCGATGACTTTTGGCTAGGTCAACATTCAACGACCTATTGAATTCGATTGTGTAATACTAAAATCGCGGTGATAATAAAATAGCATTTTTTGGTTTATTGATGTCATTTAGAAATTATTTCCTTATGTAATGATACGCTATTTGTATCATTCTATCAATATTTTTGCATGTATAAATAGATATTATAACTAAAATATCGTACTTACGAATAAATGGTTATGTTCTCATATTTCCGCTCACTATGGCTTTTACAGCCTAAAATGTAACAAATCACCATAATAAATCTGAACCAATGATATTTTCACTAAGCATTCACAATTAATAACAATAATAACACAATTTTTCGCGGAAATTATCGAGAGCTCAAACGTTTGTTGGTCACAATATTCAGTTGTGACCAACAAAAAAAACGAAAACTCTGACAAAGACAAAAAATTCTATCTTTGTCTCTTTTACTCTTATGTATTTCTGTATGTCATTATCTCGGTCTGTCACGGTATTATTATTTGCTTGTCAAATCCATAGAGATACATCATCCTAGGTTTTACATGATAATAAAGGTTTAATTTTCTGTAAGAACAAAATTTTACTGTAGATTGTTTTGTGTGCCTCCTGAAAAGCTGCGTATTTCACAGTTACGAGGTGTTCACTATAAGGCATCGATATCTTTACTATGTGATAAAAGGATCCCACTGTCCAAAGTCCAAGTTTGTAGCTTCAGTAATGGCAGCATATTTTAAAAAATCATTATTACTTATGCAATGTTTCTGGTATATTTATTTTGATCACATATTTTCCGTGCGGATCGTGGCAGTCTGTAAAAATTGAATTTATGAAACCTTTATAATATCTGCAAAAATAACTGCACAACAGTGTTTATTATACAAAATATTTAACATGACGGTTTCGGTAGCTAGTATCCCGTTTATAACGTGAAATAAATTACTCGCTTCATATTTTCAACATTTCAGTGAAAATGTTTGCAGTGAGTAATGGCATGGTAACATGACACTATTAGGTGAATTTACGTGACCGCCTTTAGACCCGACTACACGATTACGATCAGAGCTAGGCATAAGTACATACATATGTACCGTATAGATAATCAAGTAGTTAATTAGTCAGAAATATAATGAGGCACATAATTTATTTTCAATTTGAATATACATATACGGCTGTGTATGATTATTTCCATTATTTATAACTGTAAATTACACTTGGCTTATCTCGAAACGATACCTAACTATACTTAGAAACAATACTTATCTAAAGTTAACACATCACGAGAGAACAAAGAGCAACCATAATTTGTCACCAACACTGTACACACAATAATTTGACATGTTGAACGAAATACGATTTGATTTTGAATTTACTCACAATTATTAGTATTCTGCTACACTAAATGTCATTATCGTCTAATTTGACACATACTTAGTTCGACGCTGACACACAGTGTGACACTTTGTTCAAGTTACGATCTAGTCACGATATCAAATTAAGAATCATAATTTAGGAGCATTGCTTTTATGACATAAGTATGTCACTGAGACCAGATCGAAAATAAATTTTGAATAAATATAATTTTGAAAATTGGACCTCTAATATGACTGGTACCTCTGCGCCCAAAAGACTAGCCTGGCTATATTACCGTAGTAATACACATTACGTTCAAATATCGTTAGTTGTATATAATCAGCTTTAAAGCCTTGCCAGGCCTCACCCTTTTATTTAATGAAGGCCAATCCTCACCGTACGACGCACCTAATTAGCATTCGTTACGTATCCCTCACCACCTTTTTTTTCACTAGCCCACAATTTTGCTTCAATGTCAAGTTCTTCATGACACGCACCTGGTGTACTTAGCCGTCACTTGGAAATGATGTACTTACTTTATATTCATCACAGTCTATTAAACACATTGTGCTGGTAGTATACCACTCAAGACAAATATATTACAGTCTACCAGCTGACGCAAATTATTTACTATGTTTAACTTGTGACATCAGTACGTATCATAGATACCATAGCTTACGTTCGGCGACACACACAAACTAACACGAGTGCCAAACTGCTGAGTTGGCCAAACATCATAATGTCAAAGCGTTTACACCACAAGACATACCGTTATAGACGTCCCATACAAACATGAGTGCTGATATTAAGAATAATGGTTATGGTACAATTTACCCCATCTAAGGCTTATGTTTAGTAGACGGGCAAGATTTTTTTGGTTGGTAAGGCATTGAGACGATATGTCAAGGATGTCTGAGATGGTATCAAGATCAAAGCAAAAAGTGCTTGCCGTCTTAAATGACACTTTGACAAAATGAACTACTTCTTTGTCGTCGACTTTCTAGATAAAATTCATGACCATACTAATAGTATAAATATAATCAACTGAAAATACTTATAATTATACTCGTATTGAATCTGAATAAGGTGACTGTGTGTGACTTCACCTCTTCGATTAAGTCACACACAGTTATATTATACAACAGCTTTTTGTCTGCCTTCGCCTTTTTAAATCCATTTAATCTGCTTTGTGGTTGTATTGGTATCTGTGTTGAAAAGCAAATGCTGCAATTCGTATTTGCTTCCATGATCAATATAATGTAAAGTTTGTAAATAAATGAAATACTTTTGTCTACACGTAATCGAATCAGGCGACATAGTTACAATCAGCATACATACTTCTTCAGGCAAGAAACAAAGTCTCGTACTTCTTTCCAGCTTCAAATTTCTTGACTTTGAAAACAATTCAAATTCTTCGATCCTCATTATTTTTCATAAATCAATAACTACCAAGTTTAGAGACAAGAATGTTGAATTCTAAGGAACTCTTCAAAAAAAGCATAAAATAAAATTATAATCAATTCTTTTACTGACCTTAATTACCGCCTCTACGAAGCGTTTTTTTGCGGATAGAATAAGGCGCTTTTAATCTAAGAAAGATGATGATGAGGACTCTATTCATTCAAGTCGTCGCGCAGAATTTGAGACAATTTTAACAGATACCTGAAAGTAATTGCCACAAAATTAGAAAGCCCTATATGGGCACATTGGTAAACATATACACGATATTTATTAATATTTAATTGTATTATATTTATAATAAAATTATTATTTATCATGTTATGTTAGTATTATGTAGTATATCTTATCAGAAAAGTAATGTAGGATATCTTATCAGAAATAATATCTATTATAGGCGCTTGCAAAACTATGACTTTGTACCTCTCCTAAATATACTGTCATACGTACTAAATACTCTGGTATGTAGCAATAGAGTGAGAGAGATACTTACCTCGTATATGTCGAAGTCGAAATCAGTAGGTAGACTCGCATCAGTAGTCGACCTGCGCCTCCATGCGTCTACATAGATTCTGTATTTACAAAACGATGAGTGTCATAAATTAGGACACACACAAAATAATGCATTATCACACATGATTTTATGTAAGTAGTTATATTGCTTAGCTACTACGTATAAATCATGATTGTTCTGTCTGCGCCGTACGATCGGTTGTTGCGTTTACTTTATAAAAACTGCCTCGTAAGCAAGTTGTAACCCTACAATATATGTATGTATAATTATGCGGACACTAACTTTACTTTTTTTGGTTTCAGGTAATTATTATCTGTGTCTCCATATTCTTCGTGTCTGCTTTTATGGTAAGTATTTCAGCTTCTTAGCGGCATTTTGAAAGACCCTTGTATGAAAATAAAAATCATTTATTGTTTTTACAATACATACCCATATAATTTCCACATAATTTACACAAATATCATGTTTTACTGGCAAAGCATCCATTTGCTGCGAGGCTTGCAATTGACAAATCAGAATCAAATTGTGTATACATTCGAGTACATACTTAAAAAATATCAACAACGAAGAAGGTATGATATTAGTAAGTAGGTCGTAAATCTTGCTGACTATTAGTTTCTTGACAAAAATCCCAATATATTTCCAAGACATTCATAACAGAAAAATTCAACAACATTTGAGTCCTTATTCACGAGGCAGTTTGGGATAACTTCTAAAAGTATCCAGGAAAAAACGAGAGATAATTCACTATGTAATACATATCTTCGGAAAGTCAAAGGTCAGAGCGGAGAGTCCCGGCCCTGCGACCTCGGCGTAGCAAACTAGTAACTTTCCCAGAACGCTTTTGATAAATTGAAAGTATTGAAACTTTTTCTTAATAACATAATTATAATATTTAGGAAGAAAATACAGTTACAGTTCACGCTATTTATTTTAAAATTAAATCGCTTTTAAACAAATATACTTTTAATATAGTAATATTTATGTAACGGGTTTATCACGTACCTACCTAATTATTTTAAAATTTACATACATACATACATACATAGACTCACGCCTGTTTCCCGGAGGGGTAGGCAGAGACTACGGAACGCCATTTGCAACGATCCTGACATACCTCACTTGCTTCACTCACTCCCATCAAGTTTCCCATGCATGCTCTTCTGTTAAGGGTACTTCTGACTTGTCCTTTTTTCAGGATGTCTCCAATCTGGTCAGAGAACGTTCTCCTAGGTCTTCCCCTTTGTCCTGTCCCATTCACACTAGCCTGATATATCTTCTTTGTCAGTCTATTGTCATCCATCCTCTCCATGTGCCCAAACCATCTTAACATGCCTTTCTCAATGCTTGTCACTACATCTTCTTTTACCCCACACCACTCTCGTATCACACAATTCTTTACTCTGTCGGTCAAAGACACACCACACATACTTCTCAGTGCTCTCATTTCTACAGCATTTATTCTACTTTCAAATCTCTTCTGCCATACCCAACTTTCACTACCATACATAAGGGTAGGCACTAACACACCTCTATGTACAGCCAAACGTGCCTTTTTGGACACGTTTTGACTGTTCATAAACGCCTTCAGAGCTCCATTCACACAATTACCTGCATTAACTCTCCTTTCAATATCTGCTTCATTCTTACCATCTCTTGTAAACAACGTACCTAAGTAAACAAACTCTTTCACTTGTTCCACTCGCTGTCCATCGATCAAAACATTACAAGCCGTAACGCTTTCCTCCTTTTCAAAAACCATAACTTTCGTTTTACTTACATTCACTTTCATTCCTTTCCTTTCTAACGCACGATGCATGATTGTTACCATCTCCTGCAACTCCTCCGTTGAAGATGCAAGTATAACCTGATCATCAGCATAAAGGAGGCATTTGACGAGTAACCCATTCATCCTTAATCCGCAGTCACTCTGTTTTAAATCTTGCAAACAACTGTCCATGAAGAGGTTAAACAGCCACGGCGACGCTACACATCCCTGTCTAACACCTTTCTCGATGGTAAACCAGTCAGTGTATGCCCCGTTTATCCTCACACAAGCTCTAGAATCCTCATAAAGGGATTTCAGAGCTCGAATGAGGCTGCTGTCCACCCCATTCATTGACAGCACCGACCACATTTCATTCCTCACCACTTTATCGTAAGCTTTTTCCAAATCCACGAATGCGCAATAGACCTTTTGACCTTTGGCCAAAAATTTTCCGGCTATGCTTCGCAAGGAAAAAACCTGATCCGTGCATCCCATACCCTTTCGGAATCCCGCTTGTACATCCCATATTTTCTTGTCGGTTACTTCCATAACTCTTTCAATAAGTACCTTTGCATACAATTTGCCAACAATGCTGAGAAGGCTAATGCCTCTATAGTTTTTGCAGTCTTGTTGCGAGCCTTTTCCTTTATAAAGAGGCACAACTACAGCTGTGGTCCAGTCATTAGGTACTCGGCCGGTGTTCCAACACAAGTTATATAACCGCTGCAACTGACCAACTATGATGCCCTGTCCAGCCTTCAGCATTTCGACTGTAATCCTATCATATCCTGCAGCCTTACCTACTTTCATACTTCCCAGTGCCTTCACGATCTCATCCACGCCAATAACGCCTTCATCATTGCTATCATTACAATTCACTTCAGCTATCGGTGTCTCTGTCGCCGTTCTTTCGAATAAACTTTCAAAATACTCTTTCCATCTCTTCAGCACGCACAATTCTCCATTTACTATACTTCCATTCTCGTCTCTGATGGATGTGTGTTCTGACGATTGAGTTCTTCCTCGAACTGCACGAACGGATTTCCAGAAAAACTTTATGTTCCTCTGGAAATCGTCAGATAATCTGCTATCAAACTCATCTTTCTTTTCCTCTTTTTTCCTTTTAACCATTTCTTTCACTATTCTTTTTGACCTAACAAACTCCTTTTTTGCTTCATCTATGTCTACACTCGTTGCTTTTCCCATTCTTTCATTTGCTCTGGCAGCCAACCAATCTGACCAAGCTTTCTTCTTCTCTGACACTGCTGATTGTACATCCTTGTCCCACCATGTATTCTTAACCTTTCGTATTTTCCTTCTCTTGATCACACCACATACTTCAGACGCTACACATACTACCTCTTCTTTAAAGGCCTGCCATAATTCTTCCATATCATTTATGCCATCGAATCTCTCAAATCTTGCTATCAATCTTCGTTTATACTCATCTTTCACATCTTTCTCTTGTAGATTTTCTAATTTTATTCTTTTCAAGACCCTATTTTCATTACGCTCTCGGTGTCGCCATCCTTTAAAGAGCCCACTTATCCGGCTCAACACCAAGAAGTGGTCTGTGTGGATGCCAATCCCTCGATATACTCTTGTATCCAACACATTCTTTCTCAATCGTTCATCTACTATCACAAAATCAATCATACTTCTTCTAACATTTTTCGCCTCTCGCGTATACATATGTATCCTTTTATGATCAAACATGGTGTTTGTCACACAAAGGCTCCACTCCAAACAAATCTCAATCAGTGCTTTTCCATTTTCGTTCACACTCTCATCACCAAATGCACCTAACACCCTTTCAAATCCATCTCGCTTTACTCCCACCCATCCATTGAAATCCCCTGACAAGATCAATCTTTCATTATCCTTGCAGTTCCTCAAAATCTCTCTTAAACTCTCCCAAAACTCCTGCCTTTCGTCTTGCTCATGTTGTGACATACCCGTAACTATATTGACCGGGGCGTACACCCCCACAATAAAGAGACAAGTAAGTCCTACTTTTATTCTCATCCACAGTAGCCTAGCATTTACACATTCAAACTCTTTTACGCACTCATTCATGCGCGCAGACAGTACTACACCAACTCCCTTACAGGCTCTGGTGGTACTATCTACCCCAGACCAATACGCCGTATATGCACCATGCTTGGTGGTGTCACACCCTTTTCTTTTTGTTTCATTCACACAAAGAACATCAATCTTTCTATCATCCATCATCTGACATACTTCATCCAATTTGCCGTTCATTCCTCCACCAACATTCAATGTTGCAAACCTGCTTTCCGTAGGCCGCTTTTCGCCCTCGCGGGAAACGAGACGTGACGGGTTGCGAACCGCGTCGCCGCCGTATGGAGAAGAATAAGTTTTTGTTCCCATAGCGTTCCCACGAGATTTAGGGATCTAGACGGTCCATCCCCGCAGAGCCCTTTACGGGGGTAAGGCGGAATATCAGCTGTGCCCTGTGACCACCAACACAGGCACCCTCCGTTTACGACCAGCTTGCCCTGTGGCCACGAATCCCTCGTCACGGGTCGGTTCACACCTTAGATCGGGGTTTTGTTTCGGGTATGCTCCCTGAAAGTTGGTTTAAATTCGGAGTTTTCCTTCTCCTAGACAGGTTGCCAACCAAGGCTAACGAGGCCCATCTCCCCGAATTTTTAAAATTTAGGTTAAATAATTTAGCTCATCACACAAAGATTTTTTCTGAGTGCGAGTGAAAAGTCTCTGACTAGCTAAGTAGTCAAGGTCATTAACCGCTACACCAACGGGCCCGTCACTTACTTTGACTGCTACGCCTATCTTTCAAATTGTCTATAACTCAAGATATACAAGTAAAAATAATTCATCAAATCGAGTAACTACCTATTTACTTGCTAAAATAAGCATTTAATCCTGCAAACAAGACTCTTGAGTTCTTGATTCTACGACAATTTACAACAGTCTATTTCAATATAGAGCTACCAGTACAAGTAAATCTTGGGTCGTAATATATTAATAAATTGTTCGGTTCCATTTCCAAGACAAACCTATTAGGTGTACGGGTTCCGTTGTAAATTAGTTCCCAGCGCCGAACCTAGTGCTGAAGGTAAGCTTTGTCGCAAACGAGATGACAAATGATTGTGCCTGACGCTGATTACTTGCCATATAGTCTCATATAGTCTCTCACAATAATATCTTGGTGAGATATTACTAATGAGTTTCAGGCTTTGAGTTACGTGTTTGCACGTATTTTGGGTTAAACTGAGACTATTGACTGCTTCATATTAAGAATAAATGCATATCTTCTTTCTCCTAGCGTTATCTCAGTTTCAACCCGGAGTCCGCTTACTAGTCTAACTGGATTTGACTGAATATTAGCTTTTCCACTGAGCGGCTGCCTGTCTGACCTCCGCAACCCAAAGGGATAGGATATTCCATGGTTTAGACTAGTGTCTGTTTATTCAGAGATAGGTCTACTGACTCCCAATAACGACTGTCAAAGATCTTCATGACAACCGAGACCGACGGCTTAACGTGCTCTCCGAAGCACGGAGCAAGCGATAATTAATAATTCAATACGCACATAACTCCGAAAAGTCAGTGGTGCGCGCCTAGGATTCGAACCCGATACCCTCTACATGGCAGTCTGTTGGTATCTCCACTAGGCTATCGCTGCCTATAAGAATAAATGCATATACTTAGTAGGTATAATAAATACGTAATTACAAATTATTTTTTGTATACGTATTTTTCTACGTAGTTTAGACTTTTTACAACTTACTATTTGTTTTGTAATAATCTTTCGACATTTTAATTACATAGATTATTTATTTCATCGTCATCACCGTCTTGGTCTAGAGACGTTCACTGCAGGACAAAGGTCGTCACCAAGAATATATTTTAAGTTGGATCTGTTCCAACTGTAAGCAATTAGTGACGGTTCAACAGCCATGTTAATGTATCTCGTTCACTATACACACTGGACCCTTTTTATGGAGCAAAAGGTTGACCTTATCTGCTCACAGGCCGCGTGATGCGTCTAATGTGCGTTAGTTTCACATTCGATCGCTATTAGGGCTAACTGGAGTGATGGGATTGTATAGGTATCTACTGATATGTGCTCGTGTACATGGCTACATCAGTATGCAATACATGTGTAAAACCTATAGCAGATGGTTAAAGGGAGAAAATGATAGTAATTTTGTGGCTGTGGTTAATTAACTGGCGTTATATTTTGTATCCAATGATATTACAAGGTAATTGTTTGTATCTATTTGAATCAATTACCGTTTTGCGGTCCCCTGGTAGGAAGGTGACTTGGTGAATAGCCTTGGTAAATACTTGCCGATACTGGCTGAACGGATTAGCGTTTGAAGCTGCAGGTTTGCCGCTTAAGGCGCTGTGCTAAGCGACTGTTTTGGTAAATGAGGGGGTGAAGCAGGGGTGAAGGGAGCTTAGCTCCGTCTACTGCGGGGCGCCCCCCTTCATTCTCGTCGCGTGCGGCCGTATTCTGGCGACATCCGTATTCCAATATTTCAAAATCGCAAGCAAAACGTTATAGCATATTGAATTGAGATACTGATATTAAAATTTATATTACATACATCAAGCTGTTTGTACAATATAGGCATAGCGCAATTTTTGTTCTCAGTGCAGCCATGAAAGCAAAACTGGTTTACATTAGACGTTATAGGTATTAATAGTTGACGAAAGTAGGTAAATATCTACGTGCCGTAAGATGTTCAAAATAATTAAGTCAGTTCCATGTATGGAGAGGCCATTATTATGTTTGTTTTGTTTTTGTATAAAAATAGTGAAGCAGTTCATAGAATACCTACATCTAATTCCATTCCTGCCAGTTTTCAAATCTGTTTTGCAATAAATTGGCTGTGACATACGGGCGGACAGACAGACAGACATTGCGAATCTATAAGGGTTCCGTCTTTACAATTTTTGGCTACGGTACCCTAAAAAACATAATACTGCTCTACTAAGCGCAAAAGCCGTATCTCAACTAAAGCGAGTTACGAGATAATTGAAGTTTAGTAAAAGTTGATTTCTTTTATTTATTTATGGATGTTTATTGTTATTATAGGTATAATTATTATGGTAAAGGTTTCGAAATATGTCGCCGTTTTTAGGGGTTGTGAGTGATTGGAGAGAGAGGAGGGGAGGTCTTGAAACCCCCCTCACCATTTTCACTTGCCGGAAATACTTGGTTTCCTCTGAAAAAAAATCTCCAAACATCGGTGTCATGGCACTGCCAACTTCCACATTCATCACACTAGTTTAATAAACTAAGGTTGACGGAGCCCTGCGAAGGGCTCCTATTTTCGGATTAAGGGTCAAGAGAGAACCTAACATAACCTATTTAGTTACTTATTACAGTCGTACCTAACCCTAGGCACTCGAAAGCAATGACGCACACATTTGACATTAGCTGTCAATATGATCATTCCAAGATGGCAGTTTTGCGTTTCGTTTCACGTTTTTTACATAAAACATAAAATAGACATTTGTAAAACTGTACTAAAGTATTAAAACTACGTTCCGTTTTGCATAATTGCCGAAGTATTAATGAAATTTTGGAAATTGTTTAAAAATATTTGGACGCAACTCCTGCAGCCAAAATTACTATTAGGTGATTAAAACGAACTCCCTTAAGCCCCCTACACTACCAATATCCTCAAATTCAGGCGACTTGTTTCGAAACCCAACCCATTATTATTTTTCAAAATAGATGAAACATCAAAAATATATGTGGATATACCTTATTCATGAGATACTGCTACGTCGCTTAGAAAATTATAAAATTAGAATTTGAGTTACTGCTTTTTCGTTAGCTCTCGTCATACATGTTTGTATTGAAAAATATAAAAAAAATCTTTCGCTTCAAAGAAAATAAATATTAAAAGATATTTATTTATATTCATTTATAATTTATTAACGAAATACAGAGTTTACAGCTCATCAAAAGTTAGCTGTCTGCTACAACCCGGCAGGTTTTCTTTATTCTCATCGAATGTTAAAGGCAGTGTGTGAGGTAATAAGACTTATTATTTGAGGCACAGTTTCATTTACTTTCCTTTTACGGCTTGGTATTGAAGAAATTTCAAGCACTGATGAAACATTTTCCTCTCCGTGATCTTGCAATGCCATCCCTTGAGCTTGACGAGAATCAACAATTTCAGGCAACTGCCAATTCATATAAAACGCCACAAGCTTCTCCCAGAAAACATCATCTCTTTCTATAATTTCTATTTT
Source organism: Euclidia mi (assembly GCA_944739405.2). Lineage (NCBI taxonomy): Eukaryota > Metazoa > Arthropoda > Insecta > Lepidoptera > Erebidae > Euclidia > Euclidia mi. The sequence continues at coordinate 20,852,594 of OX123185.2, forward strand.
TAGTGGTATACTTTCGCCACTCCACACAGCAAATAAACACATTTGTTTGCGTGTAACGTGGCGTTGCCCCTGAATTTGATAATAACAATTACAATATTTGTTTAGACTAGTAAGTTCACTTTTTTATCATGTTTCCATATTTGTATTTTATTTGCTCTTATACTATTCTCCGGGCCATTCTTATATGCAACTTTAGAACATTAAATTTCCACAATCGTGTTTGGACCTATTAATCCATCTGGCGTGGCACCAATAATCGAATAATCCACAAGGCTCGATTGTTACATTTTCTTGCTTCGCCAGTTGTTGCAAAGCCAGTTGTTCATTTTAGATTCCATGCGCAACTGATTTTACGTTGCAAATATTTTATTTGTACAAAATATTTTTTACTAAGTTGGCTTTACTGCTGTTATCTCTTCTTTTTACCACTATACAAAAATTTCAATCTGCCAACATATTCTTACGCAATTCGAACCAGTCACTGCTATCCCTATTGTAATTTTTGCTTATCACTACGGAATTTGAGTCAAATTTGTTAAAAATATTGTTTGGCATTTCTTGGCTAGCTCTTGAACAGATCGTGTTAGGAATGACTGAAGTCAAATGTGTGTAAGTCGTTGCAGAACTGTTATCTTTAACTTCACTGTAATTACAATAATGATAATTAGTTACGTACTTTATTATTAAAAAAACACTATATCTTGTGTTATAGCAAACAGAGAAGTCACCTTCTTACTTATAAATGATTGATTTTAGAAATTAAAAAGATATTAGATGTACTGAGACATACCTAATAGTTTATGAATAATCAAAGTTTTACCCGATGTACCTAAAAAGGGTTATGTTCAAAACACAATAATACAACATTCGTTACCGCTTATGTGCGGATTGCGGAGCGCCATATTAGCGCTGTCATCATTATTGTTCGCCGTGGCGGCATCTTAGCGCTCCAGGCGCTCTGACAAGCTAATGAATTTGAAATATAGGTACATAAAATGATTCGATTTAATTATATTACTCTTTCAAAAAATGAAAACTGTGGCAGCTATGTATTGTGAGAATAATTTATATAATTATATTATGCATAATCGATAATATATAAGTAACATAGTTAGTCATAAAAGACTCTAATGAAAATAATTTGTGTAAAAATGTTACATATTTCATAATCACTTGGCCATGGATGAATTTCTATTTTATTACGACGCTTTCTTGTACAAATCCTTCGTAGAACTTCATTTCTCTAATTGTCCATATTTTATTCTTCTAATTATATATTTATAAGCACAGAAACAATAACACATTAAACGCAACAAGAGTATAAACTTAGGTCCTAATTATATGTGCCCATAGTTACATGAAAAGCCTATTTGATTCAAAGTATTCAGTTTATAACATAAAACATGAAATTACGAACTCAAATCGGCGTATTATAATAACAAACAGGTTTACGTAAAATTTCGTGCAGCGGAGACGCAAGCGACATGACCTATCTCTCACAGGGCTCATAGCCGAATGATGAGGTCTGGGCGGGGCGTAAACTAGCAACTGACACTCAGTACACCGCTTATGCTAATAAGGTTTAAATTGCTGAAGCGTTTGATATTGATGGGATCTACCGAGCGTCAAAATCGTAGACGTTTGGCAGATTTTATTTAATTTTACAAAATATACAGGTATAATATGAAAAGAAATAGGGTAATTCTTTAGTTCATTAGATTTCCTACAATATTATCAAAAAAAATACGACAGCTTACGATCAAAATATTGCAAACAGTGAGATGAAATATTATTTTCTTCCTCGATTTTGTGATTTTTTTACCGTGATTCTATTTTACGTACATGAAAAATTCTTTCAAAAGTCTTTTGTTCAGACTTTTGACTTTAAGCTCTGATTTTTGCTAGTTTGTAATATGTACCGTTATGGCTAGATGCGCGACGAAAAATTAGGTGTTTCACGGCTTCTGAGGTATAACAGCGCCTTAACACTAACTCTAGTGGTGTGTGATCCGCACCTGTAACAACACTATGTAATTTTCATAATTATATTATTATGGATCTGGGTATTCTTTCAGCGTCTTTGTTGAAAGTCTGTAAAGTCTCATATAGGACAATATTTATTACTGATGTAGAAACTGTACTTTTGAATAGTGTGTCTGCGGGCAACATATTTCTGCGTGTAGAAACGTATCTACGTAGGTACCTACCTACTTTATAAGAATTTAATCCCGAATTTTTCAATTTACATGAGTTTCGGTGCAGAAAGCGTGGTGTCGCAAATTTGGGCTATTGTCCACAGCAATTACTCGTTGAGAATATGTCGTCCAAAAAATGTAGACGTGTAGCATAGAATTGCATACGATGTGACTTATTTCTGGTGACGTCATCACGCTGCGGTGAAACGTGTTGTAATTTCGAGCGGCCTGATTCGATTATTTGTCATGTTCTGTGCTGTATTTTAAAATTTACAGATGTAATTTAACCATGTTAGAGTAGATACCGTGGCCGTACATACATACATACATATCGTCACGCCTTTTATCCCCGAAGGGGTAGGCAGAGGTGTATTTCTACACCCACTTTTCGCCAGATATACTTTAGTCCCACGTAATAAGGGGCGAGCCTATTGTCGTACCGGGCACATTTCCAGACTCCGTGCTGCTACTGAGAATTTCGTGACAGAAAAACCCAATAACACTGCCCGACCCAGGAATCGAACCCGGGACCTCCCGATCCCACGCGCATATTTATGCCGCGAGACCAACGAGGCAGTCGTATAGGGTTTGATGTCGAGTTTTCCGTCTCTACGCAAAGATGGTATTTGCATCGTGTTATCCCTTAGTCGCCTTTTACGATACCCACAGGAAGATAGGGGGTGGTGACACTTGTATTCTATGCCGTCAACCACACGGCCGAAGGCGTATAACATTTGGCACAGTTAAAGATTGCCAGCCTATTTATTACTCCTCCCAACATTGTTTGTCCGAATAGCATAATTCATTACACGTTTGCTATAAACTTCAGAATGCAAAAGGTTCAAAATTTTGAAAATTATTTTTACCCCTTTATCTTTACTCGTAATATCTTCCACCGAGCCGATTTCGATAATTATTTTTTGTTTGCAAGGATACACTTCCCGTTTGTGAATGACTATTTTATGAATGGAGGTGTGTAATGTGTGTAGTTATGCATTTAGTACTATAAGCCCGTTTGATTTGAGGATATAATTATTGTACAAAATCAAAATAATGGAACGTTTATTATATTTAAAACAACGAACCAAAATATATACCATTAAAAAGTTTGTAAAAGCAAAAGAATATTTTGTACCGACGAGGCAGACAAAGATACATAATTATGAAGATAAAAGTAAATGACGTTATACCGCGCTTTGGCCATTATTAGTCATATAATTATGTCTACTAATCAATATTCAAACGCTTACAACTAGTTTAATATGAAAGCCATTACCGTGCTCTTTTCTATTCGATATACATAATTATTTCCTACTCTAGGTACTTATATATTGATATGAATATTTTTTTAAATTTACTACCCTTAAAAAGCGGCGGTAGCCCAGTGGTGTACGTAACGGACTGCCGAGACGATAGTCTCGGGTTCGATCCCCAGGTACCTCGGGCACACACCTCTGACTTTTCGAAGTTATGTGTGTATTAAAAATATTAATTATCGCTCGCTAAATAATGTGCCCGGGAGATGGCAATAGGCTCGCCCCCTATTACATTGGGACCGAAACATATCTGGTGAAGTGTGGGTGTGTAATACACCTCTGCCTACCCCTTCGGGGATAAAAGGCGTGAAGATATGTTATGTTATGTTGTGTTACTACCCTCTTTATTTGTATAAAAGTTATAATACTTTAAAATAAACTTCCTACGATTTTTATATGCGCTACCATACTGTATCTTTATATTGTTAATCTCCGCTAAGGAACAACCAAAAGTAATTCTGGTACGAACACTACATTTAACTTTACGACTGAACACTTTAAATAAACAAACACCAAACACGGTTTTTGTTAGCTCCACAAGCGTAAGATATGTGGTTTACAGACATTTTTTTCTGCCGAACAAATTTACTCCATGCTGCCTGATGTTAAGCAGTCAGTGAAGTCCCATAGTGATGGCCATCATCCCAGCAGCCAGCATGGCATTATGGCATGATGGCCCTCACCTTGACGGCCTTGAGAACAGCTTTTTCACGCCCCGCTTAAAGGACTCAGGATCATAAGTGGAGGGAAACACGTGAGCTGGTAATGCGTTCCACATCTTAATGGTACGGCAGAGATAAGAGGCGCCGAACCGTTTGGTGCGTGATGGTATCTGTTCTACCTTGTAAGAGTGGCACCTTAACCCAACACGTGTCGTTCGGGATAGGAAAGGAGAGGGTGGGATTAGTTGAAAGAGCTCTTTGGAGCACTCACCGTGATAAATGCGATAGAAGACAGCCATTGAGGCCATGTCTCTGCGTAATTGCAGTGACTCAAGAGTCTTAGTGGCCTCTGGATCCCCAATTATAAGGACAGCACGCCGCTGCAACCTATCGAGGGCATCCAATAAATACTGAGCGGGAGCCATTCCAAAGGTGAGAGCAGTATTCCACGCAGGAGCGAACCTGGGTCTTGTATAACAGACACAACTGCTCCGGCGTGAAAAACCTCCTCACCTTGTTCAGGACTCCGAGTTTACGAGATGCGGATTTGATAACATCCTCGATGTAGTTTTTCTGGTTGAGATTTCTGCGTAGCTACATATTATGAGGGAGAGGTTTAGCTTGTTTTTTTGGTGCATCAACTATTTAGTTATATGCAATTTATGCAAAGTAAAACAATATCATTGAGAGAGACTTAGAGACATTAAACATAATTCAATGCATTGGTTATATGTAAATGGATTACATGTTCGTTAAAAATAATAAAATTAATTACATTAACATACAGGTTAAACGTTATGTAATTTCTTTCAGATAACTAGGCTACTATTGAAACCTTTATTTTATTTTATTTTATTCTTGCGTTTCAAATGGTTAAACTATGACACAATTGGTCACATTAAGTGATTTTTAAGCTTGTCTGACATTCATATATGCAAATGAACATACATGTATTTCAAAGCAGGAAAAAGAAATCATTTTCCAAAAAATATAAATATTTCTGACTATGAACTGTCCCAACAAAAATATAATTGCTACTGGCTGGGACATTTTATAATAGCAGTATATCACTCAATTAAACGGAATCATATTTAAATAATGGGTCACCCTGTTTTGACTTGATTCATTCAATGCAAATAACATGCATTTTCGGTGAAAGCTGGTCACAGGGTAGCCTGTGTGATTGTAACTCAACCAATTGTCACCGAAGCCAATCAGCGAGGACAGTGGTCTGAATAATGAACCAATTTTCACAGTATTTACTGAATGTATTGCTTTTCATTTTGTTGTACGTTTATCTGTTTGAATATTTGTATCCCATAAACAACAATACTTGTCAAAAAACAAGTCTCGCTACTCAGTTTTTCTACCGTAAAAAGTTGTGAGATCCATATAATACCAAGTCGGTTATTTATTTATTCAGTCCCTACTTTAGAGTCTTTAAATAAATAGATTGACTCGGCTATCGCATGCAAACACAATATATCTCACAAGTAATACATATAAAAAATTAGATTGTTTAGTTATAGTAAATTCATACTTCTACTTAGATTAGTACTTACAGCTATGTAATTTGTTCTCTCTTCATTCTCTTTTTATACGTTTATAAATGTTTCTACCGAGTTTACTGAATTCTTTTAAACCAACGTAATTTTATCGACAGAAACGCTGTTGATATTTTTTAGATAGCTATTTGTAAAATCTTAATCGCTTTGATTGCCTTTTTTCGTCTAGCGGTCAGTGAGCCTGACTGCTAAGCCAGAGGTCGAGAGACACTTGAGTTTGATTCCCATCAGGACGAATATTTGTGTGAAGAGCACGAAGATTTGTCGAGACTGGCTTTAATTTGTATTAAATACGTACGATCTTACTTTACAAAAACATTATTTTATTTAATATCTATATTAAAATATATTCAACAGTTGTCTGATTGCCCTAGTTCGAGTTAGCACTCGATATGAGTTGATCGTCGTATATTTTTTTAACGGATATCAAACTTTAGAATTGGCGAAATGTGGGTGTAATACTACACTTCTGCCTACCCCTTCAGGGATACAGGCGTGAGTCTATAAATAAATGAAAATAAATTACATAGGCGGACTAGGCACCCACCCAGGCCCTACTAGTTTGGGATTCGGTGGCCGCGTGTGCTTTGTCCTGGAATATTTAAATTATATCAAATATTATTTAAATCTGTCTTGAAATTCCTGAGAATAGCATCGTAATCAAAGAACAGCTTCACAAAACCAGTATAGATTCGAGATTCCTCAATGATCATCACTTCATGACTTAGCGTAAATACACATTTGTCATAATATTAGCTCTGAAACAAAAACTCAGCCAATAACGAGAGCGTACATACCCGACACCGGAGAGCCGGTACACAAATGTATGTAATTAATTGAATCCTGGACGAATATTGATGTACGCTACCTTTATCGGTGCAAACCTTTTAACAAGGTGCCTGTGATTTATTTGTTGACTGCATGATTGGTTTGACGGAGTGTGCAATGCGCACTGTTTGTAAGATATAGTGTGTTGGTGAAACATGGGACAAATCTATGCATGATACGTTGGTTAGATATTTGTAAGGTGACGTACTACACAGAATGTTTTCCTAGTGCTGGCATAGTTTTTCTTAAGAAGGAATTGTGGTGCACCTCACCAACTTTAATCTAGCACTACGTAGGTATTTTATAATTCATTAACGAATGTTATACATTGCATTTATACTGCCAATAGAGACAACAGCTGTTGAACGTCAACTAAAATGTCAGGACGGGGATAGGAAAAGGACTTCAAATGAAAAGTAAAACTTTGTTCATCCAATTATCCATTAAATTCAGTCGAAAGACGTCCATCGAGCTTGGCTAATAGAACGATGAACCGTACCACAACAATTCTAATACCCAATAAAGGTACACAACGTATAGCGGCACCAGTTTCCAATCCAATTCACATCTAAAGGACAACTAAGCAAGACATATTGTTAGGAAACACATCACTTCTTTGAAAAATAACTACAATATATCGGTACACAAAAATAAGACAAGGTCTCTCGAGGTTGTTTTAAGCATATGGTACGTGCGTTTGCTTAAAACAACCTCAAGAGACCTTTTTCGCATTTAATGTAGATATGTTTGTGTACCGATATATTGTCTCTGAAATGAAAATAGACGATGAGAAAGCTTTCACAGGTACATTATGAGAGTTTAACATAACTTACGTCTTCATACGAGCAGTTTTATACGCTCTCGCACTCATATCACTAGTTTACTTAACCGATATGAAGATTTTTATTGATGTTGACGACTAATTTAAGAGGTTAATAATATAGAAGTACTTTCGGTTTAAAAGATGCTGTAACTATGTCATCCTGGTCTTCTCCCGGTTGCATAAAATTCTTTTACCTTGTAGCCTGAGGTTTGTGTTGTACTCTTACCTTTGACAGAATATCTGCTTTGCCTGACTGCCGTCTGATATCCGCAACCCAATAACAAATTATTACCACTCCGTTAATTATTTTTTTTGCCGCCATATTGGTACATTTCTCCCTTATCATTAGTGGTAGAAAACATAGTCTAATTAAGTCAAGTGCAACTTTCATCAAAACAATGCAGGTAAAAATATATATTGATCACCACTCTCCCGGCGACAGATCATTTATTTTACAATCACAGTCATAATTATTGAGACATAAAAGTAATTTAAATAGCTATAATATGCACGCACGGACGCTGCATTAATTCAGTGAAAATAAAACCTCACGATTGTCATGAAATTGAAGCCCAGTATGATTATATATATGCAATCGAATGCAGACGGGCACTGAAAACCGATTTAAAATCTTTACGGTCAGTAAATCTTGCAATTTAAGTTCTATAAAGCCTTGCAATTTCGATTGGTTCTAGTAAAATAATCACCAAAGGTTATATGTATTGGCCCTGAATTATCAATGAAGGGTGCACAAAACTTTGGTAATTCATTTGTTTGCGCCATGGGTTTTAAGCCCAAAACCATCTGCTAATAGTCTACAGCAACTTAAAAAAAGATCCGTTCCGTACGTAGTTTCTGCCGTCTTTCGACATTGTCACTACAAAAGATGATGTTATGATTTATGAACTATATCACTGCAAAGTTGCATCAAAATCTCTCTAATCTGCCATTCGGCAATTTTAACGTAAACGTGTAATAAACATCCATCCAATACTCGCGTTTAAATATTGCTAGGATATAAAATTATCAAAGTAAAATAAACCGTGGCAAAATCCCTAAGGATTCCAGTTTAATTTCAATATCTGGCGCACACGTAATTGTGAGACAAGAGGGGAGCATGTTGATTCCTTGTGATGTAAATGAGAGTGCTCACGGGGACGGCATACAAACGTCGGCTGATGAACTTCTCGCTCGTACGCTCGCCGTGAAGGCCTTTAGAATAGAATAGAATAGAATATCTTTATTTACTGTAAACAGGGTACATTACAGATGTTGATGTCTGATATAATATAAAGTATGAAAGTAGAAGTATGATAATAATATAAAGTACAAGCCCATTTAGCCATTTAAAATAGCATGCAAATGTAGGAACATACAGTTTAAATTGAACAAGTTAAATCTATTTCATTGATCATATTTTATGTTAACAATGTCATATATTTATTCATCAATAGGTCAATTAGGTACTCATTACACCGATAATTCATCATTTAATTACTTGATAAAAATTCTTTAATAGAGTAAAAGCTTTTTTGCATGACCCAACTACGTAAAGCTGGTATAAACTTATTTATCGGCAGGATTTTTATAAAGTTTGGTAATTTATTATAAATTTTTACATACATGGCGTATGAGTTGTTTTGAAGCCGACTCGTTCTGGGTATCATGTTTAGAACAAGCCTATCCGGATTTCTTATATTATCCCGCCGAGTGACATCTTTAGCGTGTTTAAATTAATCTGGATGTTGTTTTATAAATTTACCTATTTCAAGTATGTAAAGACATGCTAACGGGAGTATTCGCAACATTTTGAAGAAAGGTCGACATGATACGTCCGGAGCGATATCGCAAATCGATCTGATGCATCGTTTTTGGGCTAAAAACACTTTTTGTATGTGTGAGCTGTTGCCCCATATAAGTAACCCATACCTGAGGACTGATTCAACATAAGCAAAATGGGCTGTTCGTGCAGTATTTTGGTTAGTTACTTTTGCCAATTTGTAAAGAGTATATGAAAAACTATTTAATTTGTTCGTAATTTTTTCTACTTGTTCGATCCAATTGAATTTTGAATTTATTATAATTCCCAGAAATGTCACACAATTTGCATTCGATAAGGTATGTCCATGATAATTAATTATTATATTATTATTATTAAAATTATTAAAATTAATGATATTTGTCTTGGATAAATTTATTTTTAGATTATTATTATTTAACCAATTAATAACTAATGTCAGAGTATTGTAAATGTCAGTTTCGTGTTGTTTGATTGACATATTTTTATCTGTAGTCACCATAATCGATACATCATCTGCAAACAGTATAGTTTTATGTTCTATAACATCAAGTAAGTCGTTTATATAGACCAGGAAAAGCAGAGGTCCCAATACGCTTCCCTGGGGAACTCCGAATTCATTTTTTTTTGTAATCTGATCTATATGTTTGTATATAATCCTTACCGTTCAACTGAGATATATCAACGCTTTGAAGCCTATCTTCTAGGTAGGTTTTTAGCCAGTTATGTGCTGGTCCCCTAATACCATATTGTTCTAATTTTTTCAAAAGCAGTTTATGTGAGGCAAAATCGAATGCTTTTGTCATATCAAGGAACATAACTGTTGTGTATACTTTATCATTGACTTTCTGGAGAATATCATTAACTAAGAAAAACATAGCGTCCCTAGTGGATTTATTTTTTTGAAAGCCAAACTGATTCTTGTCTATTATCTCATGCCTGTCGAAGAAAGATGTTAATTTATCATGCATGACTTTTTCAAATATTTTCGAAAATATTGGCAAGATAGTAACTGGTCTATAATTTCTTATATCAGTCTTTTCTCCTTTTTTGTGTAATGGTTTAATTACGGAGTATTTTAGTTTGTTTGGAAACGTGCCTGTCTGTAGGGACAGATTTACAAAAAAAGTGATTGTGGGAGCCAATTGACTACTACAAGATTTTATGATTTTGGTACATACAGAATCATAACCCTCAGATTTTGTGTTTGTTAGAGATATTATCAGCTTGTGTATATAAAACTCATTCACAGGCGACAAAAAAATGGTGTTAGAGTGTTGATTTTTTGAATTTGTATTGTTAATTTCATGGTTTATTTGGTTTGTACTAGAAATGAAGTAGTCGTTAAACGCATTAGCTATGGACAAGGGGCTGGTTATAACTGTGTTATTATGAACAAGCTTAGTTACATAATCTTTATTTATTGTACCGTTAGTCTCACTCTTAATGACTGACCATGTCGCCTTACATGTATTTTCACTATTTAGTACATATCTGGAATTACTGAGCTTTTTAGCTGTGAGTATGCATTTTTTAAATAATTTATCATATTTTATTTTTAGTACCTAACTACTGCTAACTAATTGTTGTCTCTCAATGATCTCTTTGCACTTTTTTTGTTCTTTTGAAAAGAAATATAAGCTTTAATAAAAGATGTAAGAATTTATAAGTCTTAATTTGTGACCTAAATGAAATGGGTAACATTGCATTTAAATTTGTATTGTATTTTCACTTAGTATTTTAGTATTATAATATACATGTCTCTCTATCTTGCCAATAAACATGTTTTTACGGCTCAATCGTTCAATTCAATCGATCTCAGCAATCATATACATATGACCATACATATCTTCTTAATTATACGGATACACACAAGCACACAGGTCATTTAAGAAAAATACATGTACAAGAATATCAAAAGTATTTTGCAGTCGTTACTATCCACAACTTTAAAGCATAATTCCTGTTTGATATTTTATTCTAATTTGTAACAGTTTGTCTTAATCTTTCAAACGAATATTCCTCCAGTCTCCAAGTTTATAATCACCATATATGTATGTATGTAGTTCAAGTTTAAAGTGATTCAGATCACATTATGAAACAAAATTTGAATTGAAAGCAAATTTTGTTCAAGTTTTCTGATGACACGATACTTTTTAATATCTGAAAAACATCTGAGTTATCAGTTATTTTTCGGAATAATGTAATAACGCAAATGAAAAATGTTTGTTTAGGCATTTTACAATGCTCTCTCTATCTCACTTATACAATATTTTAATTGACACAAAAAGTGGTTATCAGAAATTGTAATTATTCGTTAACTTTTGCGATTTGTACACGTATTTAACAATATTAAAAAGTTGCATAATTATTTGAAAATTAAAGATGACAAACATTCTGTTTCACTCAACAGAAATTACTGAACTCACGTTTAAATGTTGGATTCTTTCTTTCTTCACACACACCCCTACAAGTTGTTTGCGTCTTTCATGCTTGTTGCCATCATCAATTCTCTAGCATTTTGTTTAGAGGCTAACACAAGAAATCTATGCTTGGTTATTCCAACACAACGTGTAGGGATTTCATCATGACTTCAACGCCATTTTTAGCTGCAGTCGCATCCAACAAAGCTAACTTTAAGTCATTATTTTCCTTGAGGCCAAGCATAACAACATTTTGTTAGAAGTTGTATAGGCATGTTATATGTATTTTATTAATACCTGGCTCCAATTAATATTCTATTTAAAATTAATTGAGGAATGAGATCTAATGACGATATACGGCTGTTAAACCACATCGATGTAAATGGAAAATTTAAACACGATATTAATTTAAATGGTCGAATCCGTGCGTCGCGTCATGTACGCGTGGTAACGACAATTTGAGTTAAATTACGCTTTGAATAATTATATATTCTAAAGGTTTATTACTCATGTTCTACTTTGCTCGAATACCTATAAAATCTTAGTTGTATATGTGTGTTTATTTATTGATATTAATGCATATCTTAATATATTTATCTTAATATATAAAATCCTTGCGTTACTGACTGACTGACAGACACGCTACAGCCGAAACTATTGGGCGCAGGAAGCTGAAATTTGGCATGTAGGTTCCTTGGGGACCGTAGGGGTGCACTAAGAAGGGATTTCCCGAAATTCCCACGGGATCAGCCAAAACGGGTAAATTAAAAAAAAATGCAGGCGTAGCTGCTGGCTTCCTCTAGTTTATTAATAAACTAATACGAATAGGCAAGTTCACTGCAAGTTTTTTTTTGTTAACCCATTCTCTCTTTTTTAATTATTCACACATTTCAATGCTTTCATGTTCGAGAGAGGATCTAAAATTATTATTTATAAATTAATTTCAAGTTTTACGTAAGGAAAGTATGAAAAAGAATGTAGTAACTGATTAAGCGGTCTGCTTTTGTGATCGCATAGGTACACCAGAGGAAAAATCTTAAAAAACAGTCACGAAATACACAGAAAATCGAAAGTAAACCGTTTTTGCCTTAATAACTGAGTCTTTAAACTAATATGCGCCACGAAATTCAAGATAACTTATTTATAAAATGGTAACGCTAAATTTTTCCTCTTTCATACCTTTTCCGTCAATTTATTTTTCTACAGAACGCAAACAAAGACACTAAATACCGCCGTATTGTTTACTTTAAAATTCTATTAGTACAATTGTCACGATGCTCCCACACAAACTAACAAGACAAATATCGCAATGACACCAACTCAAACGATTAGAAGTCGGTTTATTTTTCTACGTTACCCAAATAAAGACACAAAATGACACGGCACTGGTTACTTTAAAATCATGTTACTATAACTGTCGTGACGTTCTCACACAAACTACTTATATTCACAACGACAATTCGAAAATATCTTCAACTACTTTACTTGTGCTACCGAAAATAAGCTCTCCTATCTTTATTTTCCATTGAAGTCACAAAATTAGATTTCCATTTATCATTTGAACGGATAACCGAATTAATTGAGTTGGGTAGCACCTTTAAGACTTGAAGATTGCCTGACGCTTCAACGATTTATACAGTCTCAAACTTAAGATAGATGTCTGAAATTAAATTGATTGTATAATGTGAAAGTAAACGTAATAACAATAAACGCTCTTTAATAGTGTCTTTATAGCATGTTATTTAGATAGCACGATTATTTATTTATTTGTTTGTTATTTGTGTGAGTGTGTGGTCAACTCTAGTGTCGGAGTTTTCGGACCGCCTGAAGGCCTCCAACATGGCCTAACGATCCTTATCCTGAGACAAGAACCGAGACCGACAGCTTTATGTGCACTCCGTAGCACGGTAGCGATAAGATGTAAATGCCACACGTGGTCACCCATCCAGGTGACGACCTGTGCAAGCGTTGCTTAACTTTGCCGATCTTATACGAACGGCAAGCCAAGTCTCGCTATTATTTATTGATATTTCTGTTTATAACAAGATAAAACAAAGGATTCAAAATCCCATACACTCGACGCAATTAACATATATTTTCTATCCTCCGAAGGAACTTAAACACACCACACTCGACAAGTGGTAACAGCCAGCTGATGGATTATTACGAGCGTTTAGACACATCTGTCCATCTGTTTTGAAATCGTTGTACATGATCTCTCGTCATTACTGCAACCACAAAGACAAAAGTACCTAATTATTAAAAAGAAACGATTTCCAATAATAAAATACCACAGAACATTAAATCATATGTCATCATCTTTCGTAATTACATTTATAATCGCAAATTATTAATTTTACAAAACGTCTGATCCTAGTCACACTCAAATCTCACCCATTTATTTTCTGTTCCAATTCTATACACACACATACATACATATCGTCACGCCTTTTATCCCCGAAGGGGTAGGCAGAGGTGTATTTCTACACCCACTTTTCGCCAGATATACTTTAGTCCCACGTAATAAGGGGCGAGCCTATTGCCGTACCGGGCACATTTCCAGACTCCGTGCTGCTACTGAGAATATCGTGACAGAAAAACCCAATAACACTGCCCGACTCAGGAATCGAACCCGGGACCTCCCGATCCCACGCGCACATCTATGCTGCGAGACCAATGAGGCAGTCGTATAGGGTTTGATGTCGAGTTTTCCGTCTCTACGCAAAGATGGTATTTGCATCGTGTCATCCCTTAGTCGCCTCTTACGACACCCACGGGAAAATAGGGGGTGGTGACACTTGTATTCTATGCCGTCAACCACACGGCCGATTCTATATCCAACAGAATATGCAAAAACTTCTCATATTCGTATGAAATTATTCCCCTTTTTTCGATAATCGACGTTAAACAGTACTCTTCTCTGCCGCAGCCGTGACGATAAACCACGGCTGCGAGGCGGTGAGATGACATACATATCTGAGATACAGTGTGTAATGGTTTAGTATACGAGTGTCGTCGCTCGGTAATATATTGAAGACACGTAACAGATTCAGTTTTAGTGTGTATAGACTAATTTAGTCCTGAATAAAGTGCATGTATTATGACGACAAGACATATCCTTCAATATCTGTTGATAACTCTATGTTATGCTCGATACTCTCTGTAATACTCTAATACGTAGTCTCTGTAATACGTCGATAACTCCATAATAAGTAGGTACACCTTTTGACGCTTTTCCCGTCACTCGTGTTTGCTCAATATGGGGATTAGTCATTAACCTAATGTCCCTTAGTTTTATTATAATTATACTTTTGATACTTATTCTAGTTCTAGTTAGTACCGTTTAAATTCATGCAAAACTATTACACTATTAGCTCACACCAAACACTCGCCTTACTATAGCGCGTGATACGTGTTTGAAGCCTTATTAGTTTAGCCAAATGGGATCTTACCTCGATTCGATCGGCGTACTATTTAGCCTATTTTCAGGTCGTTTTAAAACTTTCAACTCGTCAATCAGTGCGCAGAACGCTTAGCATCGGTCGAATCGAGGTTAGGCGCCTTTTAAAACACTAAGAATTAAGATCTCATCTGTAGTCCGCCACTTGCACGCAGGCTAAACTCAAACACGCATTACAAGAATAAGATCCCTTATCCACAGGGCTTTATCTGTCACTCTCTAGAGTTCCTGTGCTACAAATGAATAACAATACGCCGGAATTGTATCGTTAGTCGAGTATTGGGCTCTGTTACGTACTGTCAACACGGAACACGTAAATATGATGTGGTGGTTACACGTTGCGGCGATTTAAAATGTTAGAGATACAATGCTTGCGAACGTATACACACGTCTTTGAGAATAGAGAGAAAATCTGCATGTTTTTTTGTGTTATGTATGTATATTTCATTCACTCGCAGCATATTATTTTTTTGTCAACCAAATACAATTTCTCATCGCTCCATTGTATGCCTATAACATATTACCGCGGGGTGTTTTTTAGACAGGCAATAATCCTGGTATTTTGCGAGGCAAAATTGTGAGTGTTTTAAATAATTTTCCTTGGCGTTTTAGAAGGTTATTTGTCAACGTCGCGGAGCCAGTTCCATGTGATGCAAGGAATTTAGTAGCTCGGAAATAGCTCTCGGTCTCATCGGGTAAACAGCCTTTACAGTACCGCCTTCCATCTCATCATCATTGTCATATGTATTAGCTGATTGCTTTATTACTTCCCACATAATATGGGCGTAGAATCCCAACTGCCGTGAAGGGACTACATGCGTATTTTCACTTGATATACTGATATATCTCTGTGAAACGGCTCTAAATGTTAATGCCAGCCTTCTGGGCACGTTACCCCATGACAGTGATGCGGAGGTATACTACGACGCCTAAACGCCTCGTGCCTTGCGTTTTATAAGAATACCAGAGGATGCCTGCAGCTACGCTCACACATTTTATTTTACCCCTTGGTACCCGATCTCATGGGAATTTCGGGAAATCCCTTCTTAGTGCACCCCTACGGTCCTCGAGGAACATACATGACAAATTTCAGCTTCCTGTGCCCAATAGTTTTGGCTGTAGCTTGTCGGTCAGTCAGTAACGCAAGGATTTTATGTTAAGAATATATTATTATATTTTCTTTTTAATTTAGTTATAGGTTTATAAGTATAGTTTTAGTTGTAAATAGTAGTTAAGTAATAGTGGAAATGTAATTAGTTTTAAAATAATTAAATTTAAATAAAAAAATTAAAGACTTTGTAATCTTATAATAAAATATGATTGCCTCGTTGGTCTCGCGGCATAAATGTGCGCGTGGGATTGGGAGGTCTTGGGTTCAATTCCCGGGTCGGGCAAGGTGTTATTGGGTTTTTCCGTTAGGAAATTCTCAGTAGCAGCACGGATTCTAGTAATGTGCCCGGTACGGCAATAGGCTCGCACCCTATTACGTGGGACTAAAATAAATCTGGCGAAAAGTAGGTGTAGCAATATACCTCTGCCTACCTTTTCGAGGATATAGGCGTGAGACTATGTATGTATGTATGTATGTATGTAATCCTATATAAATATATAAGATTACAAAAGTACATTAGCAGTTAGGGCTTTAATTAAGAAAAATTGTTGTTGGTGTGTAACGGGTTCTAGAATGAAACGATGGGCAAAGTTCTATACGTTTATTGCCTAGTATTGTTTCACTTTGTTAAATTCCGCACTAACATCTCCATAATGCAGGAACTTGACATCAAGCAGCGCCTCTGTCCTCCATTGTGCAAACTCGAATCCTGACATTCTTTGGACACGTATCCCGGCGTGGCGACGAGTCCATCGAGCGCCTAGTGGCGCAGGGCAAAGTTGAAGGCACCCGAGCACGAGGTAGATCGCCTATGAGATGGACGGACCAGATAAAATCAGCTGTGGACAGTTCCCTGCACGTCTGCACCAGAAAGGCGGCCATTAGACAGGAATGGCGGCGTATTGTTAGGCAAGCCACTAACAGCTGATATGACGACCACGACCACTCTGCCAAGAGTGCAACGACGAAGAAGAATTGTTTCACTTCCTATGCACGAGTATGACCGACCAACAACACGAGACTGGCCTGAACACTAAAGGCTGCGGTCTCCCACGCTGTTTCCTCCGGTAGTGTGCAGGGTAGGGGGGCCAGGCTTGTCGGTAGAAGTGTTGTCGAAGACGGTGTAGGTGAAGTGAAGAGAAGGCGGAAGAATAGAGTTAGTGTAGCGTAGAGTAGCAGTGTAGCGTAGCCCGGAACCTCAAGGTGGACCTGGAACCTGAAGGGAAGCAGCATTAGCAGAGCTACAACAAATAGAGTCAGGCAGGCGGCGCCAGCCGGCCTCAGCTAGCAGGTAGAGAGATGGGCAGTACCCTAACGCAGTAAATGTAGTAACTTACCCACTGCTGTGACAAGGATACACGTACGGCTTAAAGCCTTCGTAAAATTAATTACTCAAGACGAGACGTAGACGTAGCACGTCGTTCGGGCAAAGTGACGATAGAGTAGCGGCACGGCCTCTCTGTCGGCCCCTTTATTTACTAGAGCTTTCCACCAGAGTTGGTGTCGGTGTATTACCATATAAGGCAAACTCCACGAACACGGACGATGGCCTTCTCTGATCAAAAATAGAATCTGGCCGAGCGTATGGACGGTATTATGACGCATATTCGGTAGGTACCAGACATACGTTAAAGGTGTACAAAAAGTAGAAGGTACCGGAAAGGACAAAAGTAGGACTATCTACAAAAATAAATGAGATCCCATAAAAAAACAATACTTGTCAAAAACCCAAGTCTCGCTACCGTAAAAAGATGTGAGATCCATGTAATACCAAGCCGGTTAATTGAAAATCTTTAATCTATACACATAAATTAAATTGGTGTGTCTCTTTGTAATATTAAAATAATCGCTTTTTACTAAATGCATGGATGTATACACTCTCACGCTCCGTGCTGCTACTGAGAATTCGAAAAAACACAGTAACACTTATGCCCGACCCGGGAATCGAACCTTGGACCTCCGATCAGCAGTCGCATACGCTATCCACTGGACCGCCGTAGGCACTCATGATGACATCATAACCTTACACTATTTAATGTTATTTTTATAGGAATTACTAGTTTAATGATAGGTATCTTATAGCGTAACAGGCAAATACATAATTATATTGATTTGTAGGACTACTGGAGAGAAAAGTCGTGAATAATTTATAACCACGAAAAAAAATACTAAAACTTTCACTCGTCTATTTTCATCTGTAACTGTACTAACTACAGGAGTTAGGTAATTCAACTTCTTACAACAGCGATCGAACCTGAGACAAGGATTAAGTATTCGCGCAAAGATATTTAGGAAGACAAAGTTACGCATTATGGTACCTATTCTAGAGCACTGTCATAATTTGCCATATCGAAACGCCATGCATAAACAAGCTTTACGAAAAGGAGTAACTTAGGCTATAAATGAACCCGGTACGCGAAGTAGTTCCCTCAGGACGCGGGTTAAACCGCGGGAAACAGCTAGTTGGAAAATATTTTAGGTTTTCCTTGATTCATATACCAAACACTAATTGTATTCTAAATTTGAAGCTTCTATGTCTGCTAGAAGTGCCTTAGACTTTTGATGATCGGTCAGAGAGTGACAAAAAGGAAATTTGGACCCATTATAATTCTTAAAAGTACTGGTTCAAATTGAATGAAATTTGAAATACACCATGTTTATACAATGCCTGCTTGGTTACTAAAAATCAGGCTTCTAGTTTTATCCACAACGATGTTTTGGCCGGGTCATTTTCGACCCCCTATTGGGTCCAAAATGGCCTGAACTGCTTCGAGAAAAGGATGGTACGGTCGTGCCGTTTTTTGATTGACTTGGCGGGGGCACTTTCGTGCCTCCAGATAATCGATTCGTAAATTAAGCAAACAGCCAAATATCTCTTCAGTGTTCAGCAATAAGTGTATTTCATGAATTTTCAGTAATAGATTTAAATAAATCATACTATTTAGTGCTAAATTAATTCCTGTTCATCAAAAGCTTACCTGACCTGAAATAACCGCTCGTTGCGATAAATATTACTAAGTTAATCGCCTTACACAATGAAATAGGGTAGTTATAAAAAAAACATTCATCTTTAATAAGAATTTGAGCTTTAAATTTAACCAAATACCACAGCAACGAACAACTTCAGATATTAAATGACCTTACTTTAGCAATAAAATATCTACACTAAAAATTTATTGAGGCTCATGTTACCCTTGAAAACCTACAAGAAAATCCTTCCACGTACTACATCACAAGTAAATATATATGGGCGCAAATTAATATATAATGATTATATTGTTACGAAAATGTTAATAATATTTAAGATTGATATTTAAATAACCAGTTGTGAACACAGAACTGAAAACTTCACTACTTTACAATATTAGACACTGTATTGGCTGCTTAACTGTTTTATAAAGATTGGGTATTTAATTTATCGCTTAGTTATTAAGATAACTCCAGAAACTTTCAAAGTAAAATCAATTAGTATTATATAACATTATTCTGGCACTTATTTTTATGTTTACGGTAATAAATAACATGCGATTATATTTACATCCTGTTGATAGCGCCATCTGTTGGTGAATATTCTAAAGCAGCGATTGGTTAATAAAATAAATTTGTTATTCGTGTAAAATAAATCATTTGGTGTTGTGCAAAATTCATTACAATATTAATGTTGATTTTTGAGCTATATTTTATAATAAATTGTATAGTAATTTCAATTATAATATGTTGTAAAGGGTGTCCGTATGGATTGAGGAGGCCACTTCAGATTTTACAACGAAGCTTGGTCCGTTATTTAGTACGAAGAGAAATAATTATGTGGGCCAAATGTTGAAATTTGTACTAAAGTATTTAAAAAGTTATATCAATGCAAAGGTGGCTCCTCAGTACATACGTCTGAACTGAGGAGCAACCCTAGAACTCGAAAAGTATTGAATGAATATTTATGAACATTTTGTATCATTTTGTACTAACTGTGAACAGCATCTACAAAAAATCTGAGGATTGTATCTTTGATATTCAGGAAGATATTATACTTTAAGTGTGGCTACTCAATCCATACGCCATGCGAGTGTGAATTCCGTGAAAGTAGTCATTCGAATTATGTTTTCAGTTTATGGTCATTTTGTAGTAGTTGTAATCAAATTTGTATTAACATTATAGACTTGTACGATCAAGGGAATTTGCAAAAAATACAAATGTGTGTGGCTCCTCAATCCTGACGCTGTGCAAATAAATAATTGATTGTACCTTTCTGAGATCACAACGGAATCAAACACCCGAGACGACTACATTTTGTACACATTTGTACAAAATAAATATGTACAGCTTAACACTGTAATACATTCGATAGCTGAAAAACAAATCACTTTTCAATATAACCTAAAATTGTAGGATTTGGGTGACCATAACTTATAATTACATTATTATTTTTTTGTAGATGCTGTTCACAGTTAGTACAAAATGATACAAAATGTTCATAAATATTCATTCAATACTTTTCGAGTTCTAGGATGGCTCCTCAGTTCAGACATATGTACTGAGGAGCCACCTTTACATTGATATAACTTTTTAAATACTTTAGTACAAATTTCAACATTTGGCCTACATAATTATTTCTCTTCGTACTAAATAACGGACCAAGCTTCGTTGTAAAATCTGAAGTGGCTCCTCAATCCATACGGACATTGTAAAGGAAGTGGCAGTTGTTAAACATTAATTGTAATGACGGTTAGTGTATAAAAAGGACTGTAGGTCACATTTTAATTCAATTCTGTGCTAGAAATCGTCTGAAAATAAACCAAGTAATATTACGTGAGTGTTTTTATTATAATGGAGTCTGGACACGATAACCCTGGCGTATCGCCGACATATACGACCAGATTACAGTAACACATGATTTTATAAAACTGAGACACGAGCAGCTTATTTTGAGAGACACGAGTAGAGTATGCCGCGAACGACGACGACGTCGCTCCCAAAGTAAGACACAAAACAAATATGGCGCATATGTTATGACTTTTTCATTTTCTACAAAATACAAGTGATGTTTATATAAGGAAGTGGTACAAATAGTGTGCTAGCAAAATGGCGTACTGTATGTAAGTGGCGTGGTATAAAGCAATATGCTAGCAAAGTGGCGTACTAGGTATATAAAAGTTCCATATTGCCCGTGTATGACTTTTAGCTGAGGAATCGCGTATGCGTGTAATGTGCGTCTTTATTTGAACGCCATGTCCCATGCCTGTAGCATAATCACAGCATAACCGTTGATTTTCAAATCTCGATAATAGTGCAGCTTTCTTCTTGTAATAATGCCATGCCGAACAGCTGTTAATTTACAGGTGTGTATTTGTGTATATGGTGTGCTTGCGTGCGTAGAGTATGTGGGAGCCTACAAGCGTACGTGAGTGTATCCGTGTGTGAGTATGTATTTTATGTGTATTCTTCCATACTGTGCTTACGTGTGTAGAAAATAGCCCTTAGCTGTGAGTGGTTCTGTAGACAGCGACTACAGCCGTTGTGGGTAGCGCGGTAGTTTCAACTAATGTGTTGAAGTTTGTTTCATGAAAACGTGCCGTAACCACACGTTTGCGTTTTATTTATTAGTTTGTAAAGCAAAAGTGTTTCTCTTCATAACTAACCCCATCAAGTTTAATTTAATGAAAAAATAGTTAGATTGAATTCGTTGAAATACACGAACTCGATATAAATCCATATCCGAAACTTTTTATGACCTAATTATAAATCACACATTCAAAACTATTAGGAGCACAATACTGAAATTTGGCATGCATGTTACTTGGGGACCGAGGGGGTTCATTACGAAGGGTTTCCTGAAAATCCATCGGGATAGGGAAGAAAAAAATACATTAAAATAGTGCGGGCGTAGCTGCGAGCATACTCTAGTCAAAGATAATTTAAAAACACAAAAAAAAACCCCAACATTCGCTAACTTTTAGCAACATTCTATAGTGTCACCTCGAGTGTTTTGTTATAGAATGTTGTGCGTTACAATGCTGAAATCTTGTTCAACAAAAAGGAACTATTCTTGTCATCTGCTCAAGATCGCTTACACGAACAAATAATATGCTTCATCATCATCATCATATCAGCCGAAAGACGTCCACTGCTGGACATAGGCCTCCCCCAAGGCCCTCCACACAGACCGATCCTGAGCCACCCGCATCCATCCGCTGCCCGCGACCCCAACAAGATCGTCCGTCGACCTTGCGGGAGGCCTACCTCTGCTACGACGTCCTGTGCGTGGCCGCCACTCCAGAACTTTTCTGCTCCCACGGCCATCGGTTCTTCTAGCTATGTGCCGTGCCCACTGCCACTTTAGCTTGACTATTCGGAGAGCTATGTCGGTGACTTTGGTTCGCCTGCGGATCTCCTCATTTCTGATTCGATCTCGCAGGTAAACTACGAGCATAGCTCTCTCCATCGCCCTCTGAGTGACCCTGAGCTTATGGATTTTATGCTTACTGCTACTTAATTTGCAAATGTATTAGACATGTTCAGTGCAAACCACTTTCAACTTGTCACTCATTACCTTTTTGAAGTTGACCAAAGAGGATTGGTATCTTACGTATTTCCACTCAAGCTTTTCAATAAATTGTCTACTCTCCAGCGAACTTTACCTGGCTTGAAAGTAAGTGCATACCTATATTCAGACGATAAGTTATATACACATGAGCTTTGAAGAGTTTGTAGAGAGTTTTATCTACATTCTTATAATCCGTGCACTTTGAAAGAGACAAAATATACAGAAATCTCAAAAGAGATCGTTATGTTTCACATTTTCTAAATTTACCGCCGCATGTTATTGAAGTTGTTTAGACAGCTTCTTATTATTTGGCTATCATGTAATGTATCAGCGATTATCATAGATATCACAGAACGAAACGTAACTAAAACTACTTTAAATTCTGTGCATTTTAAGTATATTCGTATATTTTGTTTAATAGCAAAGGTAACGGAGTAAAATTAATTAAACCATGTACTTAAATAGAAGGAAATCTCAGCAAAACCAGAAACACTCAGTCAAAATAGAATTTCTGCACAAACAAATTATTTATTTAATTATTCTCCTAACTGTGCAGTCGTAAGGACCAGTAATGCTTTTGCAGTTTACGCCACAGAACGCGGACTAATGACTGCGTAGTCCTACATTTTATTTTATATTTCCCGCGGTTTCACCCGCATCCTGAGGGAACTATTTCGCGTACCCTGTTTAGCGTGAACAAACAGACAGAAAGACAGACAAAAATTTTAAGAAATGTCATTTCGGTATATGTACCGTGTATAAATCCATATAAAAAAAAAACATCCTAAAAATTCATGGCGAAATGTGGGTGTAATATTTACACCTCTGCCTATCCCTTTGGGGATACAGGCGTGAGACTATAAATAAAATAAAAATAATTACATCCATATTCATTAAGTAAAAAGCCGTTATAATAATATTACAAACAGACACTCCAATTTTATTTATATGTATAGATGTATAGATGCATTACTCGTTACCCGCGATACAGGGCCTATACCTATTCTCTGTATCGAATAGTAAACAGCCTGTCTCTACATATAATATAAACTAATATCATAAACCTGAAGAGGTGGTTTGATATTTGGTTGAACACTCTTATCGCTAGAACGACTGGTTTGAATACTCTTTTGTGTTGGATAGTCCGTTTATCTAGGAAGGCTTTGAGATATATAACATCACGCTATGAGCCACGGTTGTGGAGCAGTATACAGCCATAAATAATTATGACACGGGTGTAACCATTGGCATAGCTAGTATAATCTATTGCTTTAAAGTCTATACTTTATAGGTTTCACATTTTGGCACACATACGGCCTCAATATTCGATCTGTCCATGTATTTGGAAATTAAAGATATGTTATTTAATGAGCGGTAATAGAAGTGAAAATAAATAAACCCGGATCAATCGCCACTTGCACATTAGGGTATTTGACTAAAAAAATCGAATTAGTCCGTCAGCGTCAGTTAGATTATCGAAAAATATTGGATACGTATTTTTTGTTTTATCGATACAGTAAAAAATAACGAAGATAAAACGCATCAAAGATGGAGAAACGTATAAGAGTGGGGGGTTGTAACGTCACTTGCCAGTAAAAAGTGTACTGGCAAGTGACGTCACACGAGTTTTCAGCGAGGTTTGTCGTCTTAATTTTTTGTTTACGCGACTAAAGAAAATATACATGTCCAATATTTTTTGGAAATCTATCTGACGGACTAATTCGTTTTTTGTAGTCAAATACCCTAAATTGTCTTTCTTATGTTCAACCTAACTACAATATATATTTTATATTCTACCATATTCAACCAACATCATCTAATCCCAAACTAAGCAGAGCTTGTACTATGGGTACTAGATGATGGATAAACATACATATATACTTGTTTTTGTAAATACATACATATTATACATAGAAACACCCAGATCAAGACAAACATCCATATTTACGGACACAAATGTTTGACTTGAGCGGGAATCGAATCCGCGACCTTCGGCGTAGCACTCGCTTACACTCCCGCTACGCCAACCGGTCGTCCATATACAATAGAAACGTTGGTGCAGTTATAATTGCCCCCCAAATGGCAAGTAAGTAGATAATATGTATCTTAAATAAACTATTTTGTATCTTATTCCAAATTTTAATGATAGTTGAATTTAAAAAGTGAAACAAAACGAACACTATAAGTTCTTTAAACAGGCATCCAGAGATAAGTATATTTTCTCACCGCTAAATTCAATATCCGATCTATCCCTGAACTGAGAGATTTGAGATACATGTTTGAAATATTTTGCATCCTGCCTCCATGTTCCAGTGGATAGCGTATGCGAGTACTGATCGGAGGTCAAGGATTCGGATTCCCGGGTCGGGCAAAAGTGTTACTGGGTTTTTCTGAATTCTCAGTAGCAGCTCGGCGTCTGGTGATGTGTATAGGCTCGCTCTCATCCACCTATTACGTGGGACTTACAAATACATGGTGAAATGTAGGTGTAATATTACACCTCTGCATACCTTATCTGCGATACAGGCGTGAGTCTATAAAAATATCTCAAATCTCAAAATCCATGGATAAATCGAATACTGAAACCAGGCGACAAAATACATTGGCTGATGATAACTTTTCAACAACAAGCGAACGTAACATCTTTCATCAAGAAGTAAGAACGATAGCTTAGTAGATACGACATAATTATATACACTATTGTAGTATTTAATTCGTGAAGCAATTTCTAATGCGATCTAAACTCTCTCTTTAACTAATGTACATTATACACCCGGGCCTATTTTATAACATGTACACGTGCGCGTGGATTACAAATATGAAGGAATAAGCTTTAATTCACCAAGATAAGTATATCTCCCTTTGAAACATTTTCATCAAAGCAGAATAAATACCGCTGTCGGGAAAATTATAAAGTATACGTTTATAACGGCGATTATGGAAATCAAATCGCCAATTTATTGATTGCCGATTAGATTATCCTCTCCATTTTTATAAATTGTCGACGTCGATAAAGGTAATTTTGATATTATCCTATATTGATGATGGCTTAAATTATTTTTCCTATGATATTTTACCGTGATATTTTATATGAATTTCTTCGTAGTATCACATTTTAATCCGCATGCGTGTCTAATTATAATGACTGTCTTTCTGAGAGTAGGTACCTAATAAACCCGAGAATTAATATATTCATTCCTCATATTGCTATCCTGCGTACCAAAATTGTTCAATTTTATTTCTAATTACCACGCAATAAATTACATGTTAAAGACCCTTGCATTTTATAGGTTTTTGGCGGCTTTCATGCAATTAATTGTAAGTATTCCAACAAGTAAAACTTCTTGAAGGCTGCCATTAAATAATTAAATTGATTGTCAGTAGTTCGTGCTCACGTTATGTTACGCTTGAACTGCTTTTTGGGACGATTGTCTTTGAGTAAGTTTGTCTTTTCTACCATTACATCATATCCGAATAGTTGGACCGGTACGAGTTCCATTAGAGTATATATCGACGACTAGTAAAGGTAGGAATGTGTGATTTAGTCATAGATCATACCTTTGAAAGAACGTTTTCTTGAAATGTGGGATTATAATATGTATATCAAATTAAAAATTAAGACGTAAAAACAAGGTCGTATGAATTTGAAAAATTCCCGGTACAATAAAAATAAGACAATTAGGTACGAAAATATCAAACCGTTTAAGGCTTACATAATATACATTACATTCATAATTTCCATTGGCGGGTCTCGGTACGTAATAAATGCACACATGTCAAGTCAAATTTGGAGCGCAACGTCTGGTTCAGATATATTTATTTTCCAATTCAAAGTGCCTCGTCGCGTGGAAAATAGCGTTGTATGGAACGGCTACGGAACGACAACAAGAGCTAAGGGAATTTCAAGCACAATTCCGATGAGATGTCGCTGCCATGGGAAAGTTGCTATTCTTTCTTTTACAGAATTAGTTTTTTCTTTTAGTACGTTTATAGTATCTGTAGTAGGGGCAAGGGCATTTTTATGAAACCATCTCTTCGATATTATTTTTAGAAAATAATTTAATCTCACCTCCGAAGAACTAAACGAAATTCGTCGTTTATAAGTTAATTAATTGTTACCGTACACGAATGAACGTATAAAATATGAGTTTCATTGTTACGGACGCCTTAATCAAATTAAAAAACGTTGTCTTCCCAAATGGCTGAGCAAAAAGTAACTAACTGAAGCTAATTTCAGTGTAGAAAAAGTAACGGTAAAGCTAGGTGTTGTTGAGTCATGTTTAAGACGGAGAGTTTTTGCCACTGGGATGGCAGCTTAATCGAAAAATTCCTTCAGACGCGCTGGGAATATTTGCAGGATTGAAGAGCCAACCATACGCCTTTCACGCCGATATTCTACAACGAACGTGTCCGATGGAATTTTTACGCCTCAGAAGTAACATTATATGAATGTTCGACAGGTGATCGTATATGAGGATATCTTCGTAAATAAACAACAAAATCAACAGGGCATTTGACTAATACATACCTACTTTTACGTCATTAATATAAAATAGACGAGCTATGTATATATATCTGGTCATGAATAGGTACCTACAGAATGGCATTTACACTGGATCATTGTTGCCTCTGATTATTAAAACTCTGCACATGCATCATCGTATTTGTACGCTTATTTAACCTCAAATAGTTACAGCTTGTGGTGAGCGGGACCAGTTAATTGAGTTCGCAACCTGAATGCAAACCACACGGCCGCAGCGATGCTTGTTCAAGAGCCCACGCGGACCTTTTCTGTAGGTTATCACTTTTCAAGTTTATTGAGGCTTAGCTTATAGCTTCTTTGACTACAGTTTGTAAAGTAGTAAAAATAAAATTGGCCTAATTGAAGCGAATTATACTGCCTACTGAGAAAGTTAGTTTCTATTCAATCTGTCGTAGCGTTGGAGAGAAACAGACGTGAGGTTTCCGTTCTTATCTTGCCTACTGAAAGTGTCTTGTTCTTGCATAAAGTGAAAGTATTGAAAAGTGATAATGTGGTGGCCACTATGTGTCATCTGTATATATAAAATTCGGGTGTTACTGACTGACTGACAGACGAGCGACAACCAAAACTCTTGGGCGCAGGTAGCTGATATTTGGCATGTATGTTCCTAGGGAACCGAAGGGGTGCACTAAGACAGGATTTCCCGAAATTCACACGGGTTCGGGAAGCAACCGTGAAATAAAAAAAATGTGCGGGCGTAGCTGTAGGCATCCTCTAGTAGGTTTATATAAATAAGGGCCTTCTTTAAAAGATGGCGTACATAATGTTAAGTTGGGTCGTAGTCTGGAGTTACATTTAGTACCTACTAACTCGTTTTGTAATAAGGCTTGTATTTAGTCTTAATTGATGCGAAAAGTGAAAATACGTTCGGGATAAGCTCCAATAAGCAAAAAGGAATATTTTGGTGGCACGTTGAAATCCAAATAAATAACAATTACTTACACATTTTGGAATTTTAATGAAAACTGATGAGTATTTTCTTGGCCGGTTTAAAATCTATCCATGGATTGGAAGATTTGAGATACATATACGACAAAAGTTCCATACAAAATACGTAACTAAGTAATAAATCATAAGTTCGATAAGCCAGTGGTGTGCGCTTAGATTTGAACCCAAGACCTTCTGCGTATCAGTCTATTTGTCTCCTAAAAAAACTATCGCTGTTCTAAATATTAGTTCAAAAGACAAGTTTAACTATATCGGTAGTCGGTACCATTCTCTTCCCCACATTTAATTACTCTACATTTACGAATTTACGCACTAAATAAACTGGTGACCACCGTATTACTTACGTACTTTTACTACTTTTGAGTCTATTCCAACATATTTGAAACTATTCCCTTTGCTCATTACGTTAAATACAGGTCGTGATTTAAAGCAACTGAAACTACTCTTACGTTTCAGACGTTCTTTGAACGATAGACGTTGTCCAACATAAGCTGATCTCTCTTTGTTGACAGGCGTTTAAAATTGTTAATTATGACTTGTAGGGTTGAAGAAAATATCGTAAGAAAATTTAACATTATGGAGAATTCGCTGAAAAGCGAGTTTGCTGACTGTCAATCAGCGCTTAACCTGCGAGCTGTACCTACTATGGTTTTCTCATAGTATGGACCGAACCCAATCAATTAAGTTACATATTTTCGAACATGAGTTAAATACATATGTAGTATATAAGGTGTTTCAATTTTATAAAACACACTCAACAGTGGGAGTGATAATAAACATGTCATCTATCAGTAGTTCACAGTCTCCCTCACTTGAAAACTTTCCACCTAATTCACCCTCCAAATTACAAACCGGCGGACTTCCATACAGCTGTTCAACTTCATTTTACCGTCTTAGAGATGAAATATAGTGAATGTTTACAAAATTAAACGGTCATAAAGATGACGATGAAAACGTCTCGGTTTTGATAAAATAATGAGTCATATCATTTAGCGCAAGCAAGCGGCGATAGCCGAGTGGAGAGACCGACAGACTGCTATGCAGAGGAACGTGGGTTCGAATCCACGGCACGCACCAATGACTTTTCGGAGTTAAGTGCGTGTAACGGGTTCTGTTATACTGTAGTTTTGTTCCTGTGCATTTAGTGACCTACTCATGTAAGCGATAGGTAGTTCCACGCCATCTATTTCTTGTGTAAGTAACCCACCGATGCCGCTCGCACTCGCATCTGTGTGAACTTGAAAAGGTTTCTCGTAATCGGGACACGATAATATTGGTGCGGAGCTTAACAATTGTTTTAGTTTACAAAACGAGTCATCAGCTTCCACCGACCACTGAAATGGTGCGGCTTTCTAACCGGTAGAAGTAAGTTTGTTCAAAGGACTTAGATAAGTCTATACTACTTAGATATC
Organism: Euclidia mi; assembly: GCA_944739405.2. NCBI lineage: Eukaryota > Metazoa > Arthropoda > Insecta > Lepidoptera > Erebidae > Euclidia > Euclidia mi. The sequence continues at coordinate 20,882,216 of OX123185.2, forward strand.
TAGCGGTAAGAAAGCCGCACCATTTCAGTGGTCGGTGGAAGCTGATGACTCGTTTTGTAAACTAAAACAATTGTTAAGCTCCGCACCAATATTATCGTGTCCCGATTACGAGAAACCTTTTCAAGTTCACACAGATGCGAGTGCGAGCGGCATCGGTGGGTTACTTACACAAGAAGTAGATGGCGTGGAACTACCTATCGCTTACATGAGTAGGTCACTAAATGCACAGGAACAAAACTACAGTATAACAGAACCCGTTACAGTGGCGCCCCACGTTGGGCGCCACTGTAACGGGTTCTGGTACCAGTGAAGTGCGTTACCGGTGAAAATTTCGGAGGCATATGATAAAATTTTAGTGGAAGGTAGATTACGCGCGGTTTGGAATTCGGTTACGCGTTGTAGGAACGCTCGGACGCATCCTGTACCGTCGTATTTTAGCTTAGACAGTTCGCTAACTCTAAAAATGCTCGCAATGCAATACTGGGGCTAACCCTGCCTGCGTCAAGGTAGGCGGCGCAGGTTGGACCTCTTCCACAGCATCAGCTGAGTGAACAGCTGATTGCTCAATGGCGGACAGCTCCGCCGAGAGCTTGTCTACCGCACTGCACAACCACATTTTCCATAGACTCCGTAGGATGGAACGTCCTACGGCGTATTCAAAACGAATAACCGAATTGTGCAGCCGGTTCGACAAGCTCTCGGCGGAGCTGTCCGCCATTGAGCAATCAGCTGTTCGCTCAGCTAATGCTGTGGCAGAGGTCCAACCTGCGCCGCCTACCTTGACGCAGGCAGGGTTAGCCCCAGTATTGCATTGCGAACATTTGAGAGTTAGCGAACTGTCTAAGCTAAAATACGACGGTACGAGATGCGTCCGAGCGTTCCTACAACGCGTAACCGAATTCCAAACCGCGCGTAATCTACCTTCCACTAAAATTTTATCATATGCCTCCGAAATTTTCACCGGTAACGCACTTCACTGGTACCAGAACCCGTTACATGTGTATTAAATTGTTAATTATCGCTTGCTAATCGGTGAAGGAAAACATCGGGAGGAAACGTGCATGTCTGAGAGTTCTCCATGATGTTCTCGAAAAACATGTAAAGTCTGCCAACCCGCACTTGGCCAGCGTGGTGGACTATGGCCTTACCCTTCTCATAAGTGAGAAGAGGCCCGTGCCCAGCAGTGGAACATTATAAAGGGCTGATGATCATTTAGCGTGATTTCTACTACTGATTATCTCCATCGCTAGGCAATAAAAGCATCAGCAGATCGCTACTCCCTCTGCGTAGCATTGTCAGATTCTTATTAATTATCCCACAGTGAAGAAAAATATAGTAAGGATGTCTGAAAAATCTGCACTTGGCCAATGTGGTGGACTAGGACTTTACCTTTCGCTTAACGAGAAGAACCATAGAAGGGTAAAGTCTAAGTTCAGGTGGTCATAGGTCCACCAGTGTCACAGTTTATAAATAGGGCTGATATTATTATATTTTGGACAATATTGCCTAGTACAAGCCAAACCGTTGTTCCTTACACATTTTATATTATATGTTGTACCATAATATTGGCGATTGAAAAGAGTGGCCACGAGTTTTATTGCCCGTTCTTTCTCGTGGTTCTACCTATTGCTTTGCGAACGAGGCAGTAAATGTAAATGTAGAAGCATTAAGTAATATAATTCTAAAATTGACGTTCATAAGCGTCATCTTGTGACCTAGATGAATAAATGATTTTGACTTTGACTTTGACTTTGTATAGCTTAATGAAATGAAATGATATTTATTTCACGTTAAATAGAGTACATGCAGGTGTTACAGAATATTTTTGAACTTCTATTTAGCCAATAAGTGGCATGTGAAATGTCATATAATTTGAAATTTATTAGGTACAATGCATACAATTACTAACATTTTATTACATTCATTAATGTATCTATAGCTTAACGTAGGCACAACGAATAATCACAAGCCAAAAGGCAAGTTATTATTATGGTTTCATCATCGTTTATAATAATGATCTCTATAGATTACGCAGTGTAAATGGAACTAAAGTGAGCTTAGAGATGAAATAAAGTGAATGCTTACAAAATTAAACGGTCATCACGATGACGATGAAAACGTCTCGGTTTTGATGAAATAGTGAGTCATATAATTTAGCGTGATTTCTACTACTGATGATCTCCATCGCTAGGCAATAAAAGCATCAGCAAAACGCTACTCCCTCTGCGTAGCATTATCAGATTCTTATTAATTATCGCACAGTGAAGAAAATATAGTGAGGATGGCTGTTAAATCTGCACTTGGCCAACGTAGTGGACTATGACTTTACCCTTCGCTTAACGAGAAGAACCATAGAAGGGTAAAGTCTAAGTTCAGGTGGACGTAGGTCCACCAGTGTCACAGTTTATAAATAGGGCTGACATTATTATATTTTGCACAATATTGCCTAGTACAATCCAAACCGTTGTTTCTTAGACATTTTGAATAGCTTAATGTATCTGTAGCTTAATGTAGGCACAACGAATAATCGCAAGCCAAAAGGCAAGTTATTATTATGGTTTCATCATCGTTTATAATAATGATCTCTATAGATTAGACTGTGTAAATGGAACTGACGATTATCGGATCGTTTATGGTACTTTCTTATTGATCACTTTGTTTTGTAGGTGATGTCAATTGGAAATATTATCTACGCAAAACTCGCAAACTACCTCAGAGTTATAACTTGTATATTGTTATGAGGTGACGAATGGTGAATTATACACTCAGACCTTTCCCAGAAATCACCCTATCTATACATTTGATGATGCCTGAGAAACGATCAAACGGCTTTTTGTATGGTTTTCACCAATATGTGTCAAGCCTACAAACCGTACAAAACGGTTTGTGAGTTCATCGCGTTGGCGTACAAATCAAAAAAATTTGAAAGCATTAATTTGTAAATTTTTATTTTTATGAAAGTTACGTAATTTGCTGACTGCGACTCCCGATCAACCAAATTGTACGGTTCATAAAACGAATTACGCATCACAAGCATATTATTTAATTATGAAGAAATACATATATGTAGATATATATCATACATTGTATTTTAAACAGAACATGGTTGGGACACTTGCACACATTCAAAGCACCCCAATCCACAGTCCGAAACTTTTATAATATGGAGACATTACTATAGAACACTCTCGCACATGGTTAGTTTCCGTCCATTATCCGGTAGAGCTCTGTTCTATTTTGTGGCTTGCATATACATAATAATATGTGAAATATACGATGTAACGAGTGGGTGAGGCACCCTTTTATGCAGATAAATTGTAAAGTTTTACAGCGAAGTGTAAGTCATCATTCGACGGCCGGTTGGCGTAGCGGGAGTATAAGCGACTGCTACGTCGAAGGTCGCGGGTTCAATTCCCGCTCAAGTCAAACATTTGTGTGCATGTTCTATGTATAATATGTATGTATTTACAAAAAAGTATATATGTATGTTTATCCATCATCTAGTACCCATAGTACAAGCTCTGCTGACTAGATGGTGTTGTGTGAATGTGGTAGAATATTATTATTATCATATTAATTTAGTCATGCCCCTATAGAGTACACTTCTTAAAATACCCACTATTCTATTCCCAATAATCATATTATCAATAAAATTTGACACAAAGTTATAAACATTGACACATGACAGACAGTTATAAATATTATAATTATCCGCCTAAGTAAGACACATTGTGGAAAGCAATCAAAACTGATATTCATTTATATGCTCAACTCTTCATAATCTTCATCATTCACAAAGAGGATAGATAGGCGTTAGGATTTGATCTCTGCAATAGCAAAAAATCTTGCGAGCCACAACCTAATACTTGCGTGTTCTTGTCTTCGGTGTTTGATGGTGTAAAATTCTTTAACGTTCAAATTTTAATGAAGTGTATCTACGCACTTGGAAAAGACTGTGCAGTGTGCAACACGACAGTCAATCTCCTTTGGAAACCCACGAAATTATCCACCCATTCACAAAGCGCGCATCCACTTTATTTTCGCCTCACTTAATGTAAATATGGGAGGAATACCTCAAGCAAATATGGCCCGTAGTAATGATCTCCTCTGGGTTAAGATTTCAGGGGCGGAAGCTATGTCGGGAGCAATTTGATTACTGGGTCGGAGGATCTTGATTGACGGACAATTACCCCACACAAGATACTTTCGGTTCGTAATTGACGGCTATTAATCAATTTTACTCAATTATTGATTATTTGGTTTCATGGTTCAATACGGATGGAATGAGTTCGAATCTCAGAATCTCATTGAAGCTAAACATTGAATTTATTAGAACGAAAATAGGATACAATAAACATACCTAGGTCATCCAACTAGCGTTATTCCAGTTGCATTTCAGGGTCCGCTTACTAGTCCAACCGGATTTGACTAAATATTAACATTTCCACAAAGCGAATTTTGTAAATAATTACAACTCTACGTTTACTATCTACTTGTTATTTTGGAGTGCTACAAGGTGCTGTCTGTTTGTGTCAATCCCTGAAAGCAGGTCAATTAGAACACCGCTAACTTAATAGTAGCATTAAGGAAACGTACCTATGCGGGTCAGTTCTGACCTCCTTAATCACATTGTTGTTCCATATTCGAACTATTTACTTGAAACCATATACTTAGTTGATTTGCTTGAGCATGTGTATGTAATGGAGAAACATGTATCTTTTTGAGACAAATTATGTTACTTATGTTCATCCGTGTGGTGACGGATTAAGAATACGGATTGTCACCACCCCATATCATCCCATGGGTGTCGTAAGAGCCGACAGAGGGAGCATATTATGCAGAAAACAGCACTGTAAGAGAAGGAAAACTTGATACAAACCCTATACCAACCCGTTTGGCCAGCGTGGTATAGTAGGCCAATTCCTCCTTTCAAAGGAGAGGCCTAGTCCAGCAGTGGACCGATAAAGGCTGATGATGATGTTCATGATAAGACTAGATTTGAAAAAAGTAGAGTAAAGGTACCCAACATTTATTCTACTTTTTTATCAAATGTAGAGGCTGTAAGCGGATTTGCCCGCCTGGATAAGGGTTATCGCGACAAAAGGTAGGTTTTGTGTTATTCTGACGTATAAGTTATAGTACACAAAAGATTAATTAAAAGCCTTTCTGTAAATTTGCGTAAAAGAGCAACAAAAATTCGTCCATTAAATCATTCTGCACATATGCACAACCAACACACGCTACACACAATAAACACAGATCCGTACCAACCATTCGTCACATTGCTATACTTCATAGAAAATATACTCTCTCTAGTACCTATATTACTCGCCTGTACCCCACAATCCGTCCTTACGTCATTTTATAAGTACAAAGCTCCAATCTAGCTACCCAACATAAGGGAGAGTAATGTTCAGCTGCGATCACCCGACAAGATTGGGCGTCGTTGTCCCGGCAATTAGTTCAGATACATCTTCGCATAATAACCGTCGGTAAACGAAGAACGACCGATAAAGATCACATTAGCCGGTTCAAACGGTCCTATGTTTACGTATTGGTGCTTTGCAAACAGCAAATTTTACGTACAAATGCGTAAGTATTTGCTGATTACAGTTGATACATTTATCAATGAAAAAAGTGATGCAAGAAATGGTTTCTTTTATCGTTTTCAAACTTTTGCATTTTTTACATCATATAAGATCTGAAGAGTTTCAGCAAAAAGACAAACAGGCAAAGCCTCTATATTAACTTTCTGGCTATAGAGAACTGACACTACTGACATTATCTGCGTCCGGGTTGTTCAAAAGCTAGTGCAGATTTACCTTTAAAGGTTTAAATGGTTTAAACTGGTAATACAATACAAGTGGGTATTGACCGACAAACGGACGCAATAACCGGCTGTCTCTCACACCCGGCCTCGCTGAAGCCGGTCAACTGTAAAGGGTATTACTGAGATAAAGATTTTGTACAAAATTGTTTTACAGCAGCAGAGCACAGCTAGTTGAATACACATACCATCTATTGCCGTAATCTCACCTAACCTATTCACGAAAATCTCTTTTTCTAGTCATGCATACTTGCAACAAATGTACATACTAAACCATATAAACACAAAGTAATGGCAGAAAGTCATTCTTAGAATGTGACTTTGCAACGTTCTTTCATCTCATAAGCAAAAGTAAATACAGACATCAAAGGAAGTAGTACTTAGTGGTGGCGCACGCAAGCTTGTTTGTGTGAATCTAATTAAGGTACGTCGTGGTTGCACTCATGTTTAATACAAAATAATTATTGAGAAAGAAAGTCTATGCAATATTGAGGCTTCTTCGCAGGTTATTCATTTCGGATAACACATTTTTTAACCCCAGACGTAAAAAGAGCGGTGTTATAAATTGGACTGCTATGTGTTTGTAGCACCGTAGCTCCGAAATGGGCAGACCGTTTCGAATGAGGTTTTGGGGGACACCCATTATAACAATAAAAATTGCTTATTATTCACATATTTCGATAACAATAGACAATTACCACCTACCGAATCTGACTACAAACAAGAACAATTATTAAGGTAAACCCTAGGAATAGAAAAATCTATCCTAAAGTCCCGTAGAGGATATTAATTCGGTGCACACGCACATCGTTACTTTATACAATTACATTATTAATATAAATAGAGAATTGCCGTGTGGTTGACGGCATAGAATACAAGTGTCACCACCCCCTATCTTCCCGTGGGTGTCGTAAGAGGCGACTAAGGGATAACACGATGCAAATACCATCTTTGCGTAGAGACGGATAACTCGACATCAAACCCTATATGACTGCCTCGTTGGTCTCGCGACATAAATGTGCTGCGTGGGATCGGGAGGTCCCGGGTTCGATTCCTGGGTCGGGCAGTGTTATTGGGTTTTTCTGTCACGAAATTCTCAGTAGCCGCACGGAGTCTGGAAATGTGCCCGGTACGGCAATAGGCTCGCCCCTTATTTCGTGGGACTAAAGTATATCTGGCGAAAAGTGGGTGTAGAAATACACCTCTGCCTACCCCTTCGGGGATAAAAGGCGTGTAGATATGTATGTATGTATGTATGTATGTAAATAGAGAAATTCTCTTTGAGGGTGATAGTACTCCTAATTATGAACAAGTTTTGTTCTAGGACTAATGCCACAAAATAAAAAAAGTGGAGTGCACTAAACTGAGAATGGATTGTAATAATGCTTTATACGTTTATATAGAATGTAACGAGTTATATAGAATGGCATGTATTCTGATTTGCATAAATCGCTGATGCCGCCGCCGCTAGCTGACGGTTTTCGTGGCTGGGCCTTTAGAGTGTTTTAAATATTTATATTGTTCAAGCTGCAATTCATGTTATCTACTTATTACATCGCGATCTGTACATATCTAATGTTTAAACATAATAACATTACAAATACATAATAGCATAGAATCATAGATTTATAATCTATGATTCACAAAATGATCACTAAATGGACCGGCACAGAATATAGGTAATTCTTTAATCAGTTTCCGGCTACGGTCGGTCACAATTGACCTGTGGATTATAACCAAGCCGATTTACCATGTCTATTATTGTTTATGTCTGTCTGTCTGTGATTTCAAATTAACTATATGTTTCAAGAGCATAAATATAGTTCAATCAGCTATATTGTGCGCTTCAGCACTCAGCACCCTTAGTGCACATTAATTGGCCGTTAATGAAATTTGTACTATGAAATACTGTGGAAGCAAATTTTCAAACATTCTTAAACATTTTTTAAACATTTTTACACGGCTACGAGCAAAAATCACAACAGTATAAAGGCTCGCACTCGCCACACGACTGCGCCGCGATAATATCACTTCAACACAAAAGATAAAAAAATTGCTACTTTATTTTGTAACGCGCAGTGAAATGCTGTGTTTTTTTTTCTCTTATCGCAACTGTGAAAAGAGAAATATCGCGAAATACAATCGGCTATAATAAAAAATGACATTGCGCTTCGATAAATTAACGAACAATCACATCTACACATTAAGCTTGTGGTTTGTATATATCGTAGTATTCAATAATTTATTTTAACTTTTTGTGTAACACACTCGAAAATACATAATGACATATCGACATAAATAAGTGTAATATAATTGTTATAATTTTTTATAGGCTTACGCGTGTTTCCCCTAATGGGTAGAGGTGTAATATTATTACACCCACATTTTATGTTATTGGTCCCACGTAATAGGGGGCAAGCCTATTGCCGGTACTGGGCACATTGCCAAACTCCGAGCTGCTACTGAGCATTCGGAAAACTCATTTCACTTTTGCCCGACCCGGGAATCGAACCCGGGACCTCCCGATCAGCAGACGTATACGCTATCCACTGGACCACGGAGGCAGTCAGTCAGGCAGGTGTTCCTTTTTTTTTCTTTCCCTCACTAGGAATAACTAGAACTACCGCACTAGGCTTAAATACTGTGTTGCGAGGGACTTTACAAACAAGCAGCCAACGTACACAATAGACACCCAGAATCGAAACAACAATTTATGGGTCACAAACCGTGCAGTCAAATGGGTTTGTTACTAAGATTAAACTTAACAGTGATTAATGAAGCGACAGTGGTCGTTAGTCTAAGATACCGATTTCCTTTCATTGGAACGGTTCGGGCAGGTTCGGGACGACTGAATCCGACCTTCGCAGTAATAAATCTGTGGACCGGCTCTAAGCACAAAGGTCAGGTATGCAGACTATTGATTTTATAGATACGGATGTACCGATATTAATTTACTGAACAATAATATAGTCATTTTTATATAATGAGTCTACATCGCGTAATTAATAAAAAATCCCATGCTGAAACATCTGGAAAAATAAAAGGTATTTAGTAGGTACTTAATGGACTTTATCTGAAAAGCAACCGAATTCACAGTTACAATAACTTAAATGAAATCAATAAATACCTATTGTGTATGAAGTTGAAAATGACTACTTAATGGAATTAGAACATTTACAAAATGGTGCCGAGCTACCCAAAAACGATACATAAACTTTAAATATTGCAATAATCCTATACAGGCCTTTCAAGGCGTCATCTAAGATCCAATAATCAATGTTAAATGCAGTTACTGAAACAGCTATGCGCTGTAGATGAGGAGCAATTGACGTGAAACCGCACATCGGCACAAATTCGATAACCACAATTTGCGGTCAAATACTGCGCACCATTGTGATTTCATGCGCTGATTCGGTAGTTCGCAACTATTTATACATAGAGGAAGGTACTTAGTTTATCTTTTTCTGTTCCAGGTAAGCTTCTGAACGGCTGGACTTATATTGGAGGGTTTTTAAAGTACAGCAGCTGACTTTTTAAGTCCAGCCTTTACAAGCTTTAATTGCAGCCAAGGCTTTTGGGTAAGAACAAAATATGTTGCGAGGGTATATGAAAGTAAGTATCAAAATGTAACAATACATAAAATCAAGTAATTTTATAAATGTAAATACCGACTCACATAATGATTATCGCAGACACCCGTTCAGGAAGGACTTTTAATATTCTACCCCTAAACCAGGGGTTGAAAATAATATGAAAATTCCCTGATTTTAAAACAAAGCGCTATGAAAATGCGGGCAACAGCTAGTACATACATATATACCTATCGTTTCGATAAGTCTGTCTGATACGCTTAAATAGCTAAATTACGGTACCGATTTTGATGTAATTTCGTACGGTTACACCAATTTGTACAGGACAACGACTAGTTTCAATGCAGCACACGAAGGATTAATTTAAACTACAGCTATGAAGACGCCTGTGCGGTAGCTCCTGATTTATATAACTCCACAAACATTTCAGAGTCCCCTGTGAAATAAATAATAAATTATAAAAAAAAAGAATCAGGGCCAGAATATAATATGTAAGTTATAGAGATTTTTAAGTAGATAGATCTTACTAAATAAATACGACAACAGCACCAAAAACATTTTTACTTCTTCAGAAATATCTGTATAAGCAGGATTTTCTAAATAACTAGAGCAAAAAGCTAAAAGCAGAGCAAAAAAGGAAAAAGAAAAACACTTTGTATCTGAAGAATGTGCAAATTGGCTATCAAGACGAACGTTTAGTCTACGAGATAACCTGCACCGAGAGCTTAGATGAGTTGAAACTAAACTACTGCTTGAGGATTTTATCTCGTTATACTTTGGTTTTATAGAATAAATAATTATAACATAATAAAATAAATAATTATAACTAGTCACTGTTTTTATAAAAACACTCAGTTTGCCTAAGTCTACCTACTTACAGATAGCATAAATCGCTCACGTTGTTTTATAGTTTTCTTTATTCAGAAACGATAAAAGCATAACTGCACCTCGAAATGAAACTACAATATTAACCGTGTATCTTAAATCCGTTACAAATACATTACTTAAACGTATACAGGTATCTACATCTTTACATCCCGTAAAAAAGTTAATAGATTTCATTGAGTGGCTACGCTTCAGGTCAGTCGGCACACTTTCAACACCGGAAAGCCCCCGGCTCAGCTCCCCGGTTGTTCTAAAGCCAGCCCATGACAACTTGAAACATGAAAACAAACTGCAACATGAAAACTCTCTCAAAACGTCGAGCTTTTAAATGAAATGAATTCACTTTATCCGGAGAAGCCTTTCAGACTCCTACATCTCGCAGCGTCGAATGCTTTGCCTCTTATTCTAGTTGAGATATCCTTTGCTGCTATTCCTGGAATTTATACAATTACTTAGCTTACCCTTAGCTTTTAGCTCGCAAAGGTATCCATTTAAAGGGCACGCAATATAAACCAATATAATTGTCAGTCTATGTCTCTGTATAAGCTACGTCGTTTGAAAGTGTTATTTCTACAGTGAACTTTCCTTCTTGCGATCCAGTGCTTATCAAAAACCTAGACGTATTTGGGATATTTAGAAACTTAAGTGTATTAGTTACATTGCTTACATGTAGCACACGGTTATCTTTGTAATTAAAAATCTATAACTTTGCTCTCTGACGAACAAGAAAAGATTAATTTATTCATCTTCATCAACTTTCGTCGGCTGAAAATCTATTTATCATTAATGAATTTCCGATGAAGCTTCTTGTTGGTTTTCATTTCTTCCGAACTTGATCTTGGGTAAATGATAACTTTTCTTTTAACAAAATGGAATACTTAAAAAAGATATTCCTTTCAAAAGTTTTACTCTGTAAGCTTTCTCAGGACTGTTTTTCATTATCTCTTTTATTATATTTTTACTGTGGTACAATAGGGAAAATTAAACTTTTCTCAAGGGCGTATCGATTTGTTTTATTAGAATCGGATCGTTATACTTTCTAGTTGGTCTTGTTAAGTTCCATTGTTACCATAAAAAACTTTTAAGAGATGTAAAGATGATAAAAATTATACGTTACATACAGCTATAAATTGTACCAGGGTTGGTACAATTTATAGCTGTATGTAACGTATAATTTTTATTATCAACCGACTTAAAAGATTGAGATTTTCAATTTGATTTTTTTCTATTAATCGTTATTAAAATAACAAAGGCTAGAAGCAACCATTCCTTTAACCTTTCGTTTACTATTCTACCGGCAGCACCAACCAAATGGGTCCTAATACTTATTTCTTACGATGATGGACTGAATCGTCAATTCTCCAGGTTTCCGCAACTTGCAGTATATCCCTTCAAAACATAAACTTTGTATCACCACACATTACACATTTTTACAGTGACAAATTTCATTAAATCCTCATACAATATTATAACGTCAGTTCATACTGCGATATTATTTATTGTTTTGTACAATAAATAATGAGTATGAAGGAAAATTAGTAATACAAAGCCATACCACAGAAATTCTGAATGACTTCTCCGAAGTAAATCTTATAACTGCTCTAAAACTTATCACTTTATTCATGAGTGCTAGACGATTACAGCCATGATTTGCGTCACTCATACAAACTGTTGTATCATTTGGGAGGTTGCGTTGACTTTGTAGTCTTGCCAGAAGTCTTTGAAAATACTTTGATTAGTTGAAGCTTGCATGGTGTTATGCTATATAGCGTTGATGTAATAAGCAATGGTGTTGCTTTGTACCAACAGCATAGATTTATATAAAAAATTAAGCCAATGTTTACTCTCTTATATATCGCTTCAAAATTCAGAGTTTTAAACTTTTTGCAAGGCGATTGATAGAGTTGGTTAGCAACTGAGTGTGTTATGTATAATTTCAATCACGTATAACTTCAAGTACTTAAATACGGAATATTTAAGAACACAAAAGGTGCCCACTCACTATAACAACACTTCACACAGCAAGAGAAATACACTAATACAACGATACATGTACGACATCTGTGACTCAAGAAGCTAGACGAAAATCAAACGAAACTTTGCAAAAACTCCGCTTCCTATAATTTTCTTTTCAAAACTTCTACCATCATTATCAGTCCTGTATATAAACTGTCCTACTGTTGGGCACAGGTCTCTTCTCACCATGGTAAGGCCATAGTCCACCAAGCTCGCCAAGCTTTATTTCAATAATGTTGTAAATTTAATAACAACAAACGAAAACAATCAAACCGATATATCGTTATCCTATTATTTACCTACATCCTCGTCTAACATTACAATTAGTATGGGTATCCTTTATTACGTAATTAAACTTTGTTGCCACCTGTTTGTTTGTACGTACGTTGTTTAATTAATTTTATACTAGGTACCTACATCACCAGTTGGCAATTGATTACGAAGGAATTCTACCTGAGGCGTACACATTAAATGGCCCGTGAAATGAGCGTAAAATCCTCGTTACAACAGTCACATACCACCCATAAGATGCATGTAATTTGCATAAAATAATTTTATTCTAAAGGAAATTACGCCTTTAATCCTCAGCCCTTTGAGCAAGTTTCAAGTTTGCTACATAATTATATGCTGTAGATGTATTAAGTAGAATTACATGTATTTTGAAAAGTTCTGATGGATTTCGAAACTCTAGTAACCTCACACGAACACAAATCAATCCAGTCAGAGTTTGGCAACCAGTGCCAAACTCTGACTGGATTGATTTGTGCTAGGAGGCCTGTAAAGAGAGGCCGTCAAAGGCGCTTTCAGATAATGTATAGAAAAATGTGCCCATCTACGATCGATTCGCATGCGAAACATTGGGGTTCAAACTCGGTCTAAGCCACATGATTATCAACCAGGCTAGTCAAGCATATACATTAAATGGAAGAAATGAATTCTAAAGAACAAAAAGCATAAATGATACAATACAGTAATAATGGAGCATACTTCGTTAAAGTAATTAGTTATTTGCCGTCGTCAACAATTACTTGAAGTTTCTGGGTCCGTTTGTTACGGGCTGTATCATCGACCTCCATCAAGGCACGGCCCGACTAGAACCGCGAGGCTCGTCGCCAACTTTAAAGTGCACTTGCTAGCAAATTTTACGCTTCGTGTGATTGTACAGATAGGCTTTGCAATGATTGTGGACACAGGGCAATATTAGATAAAATGTACAACAAAATCGTGTGTATACTCTCTGAGGCTGCTCAATGTACTAAGCAGATAAAAAGGGTTAGAAAAACCAAATGTATGGCGGGGTGGAATAGGCACGTTAAAGAAGCACATGGAAACGCAAGGCTTGCCTACCAGTGCTGGGTTATATCTGGAAAACCCAAATCGGGATTGGAAGTTTCCAACTGTCCCCGATACACTTGCCGCGGTAGCCATGTTACGAAACAGAACAAATTATAAGAACATCGACAAGTTTTGTACTTATTGACCGTGGAGCAGTCTGTATTAATTTTTTTATTCAATTTATTTCAATAGTTATTCTTGTCGTCTGAATTCTGGAACAATGTTTTTCATAAATAACAACATGTTAGCTAAGTTACACTAACGGTCTTTTAATTTATGAACATCAACATAATGTTACAATTGTACACTTACGAGCTTTTAATGCGACTATTGAAATAACTTGCATTTTTAAAACAATGTCCAACAAAGAAGTTTGTTGGGTCAACTGCACTTTACACAACACAATGTTGAATTCCTGCATTTAGATTCAAGGTATGGCATTTTACTATTAATAGGTACGTGAATATAATGTTTAAAGGCTACCTTTATAAAGATATAAACTAATTGTGTAGATATATTAACCACTATCTTTTCAGTAATATAAAACATGAGAGGTTTGTCAAGGACACTGAATTTAAAAAGCTTTACTATGCAAATCGTGTGTTTTTCTTAGATAATAACGTAATCATCTAAGCGAAAGCCAATATTAATTAGGCTACAATAAATGTATCGAGTTATACCAAAGCTAAGCACATCAATCATAGGTACCGGATCCTTCGAATCGTACTTATTCCGAGAAAATTACGTCCAAAGTTATGATTGCTCTTGGTTCGCTGACTAAATGTTATTGTTGTAAATGCTGATTTGATTTTCATAACTTTGTACTTGAGTCAAAAAAAAAAAGTCAAAAATCATTTATTCATCTAGGTCACAACGTGACGAGTATGAACGACAATTTTTTAAAGTAAATTAATAATGCTTCTACATTTACATTTACTGCCCATTCGCAAAGCAATAGGTAGAACCACGAGAAAGAACGGGTAATAAAACTCGTGGCCACTCTTTTTAATCGCCAGTGTTATGGTACATATTTTGTTTTTGTAAGGAGCTGCAACTGTTTCACATTGTAATTAATTACTTGTACATAGTAAATAAGAACATACATATTATATACAAAATATGTAGTTATTAAATTAAGTGCTGTAGTAGTCTTCAAATGTGAATCTTGTGTAACAGGAGCATCCACTTACGCTTTATAATGTAGGCAACTCGCGATCATGTTCAGAACTATGGTGGAAAAGTATGTTACAGAAAGTGACGGTATATGAATACACGAAAATTACAAAAACGTTAGTATCCAGCCCATGATAACGAGTTACCTTCATCTAACACTGTAGCAAATTTTAATAAAATTTGATATGAATTGAATGAAAATGTAAATGTAGTAAGTTGAATGACCTAATAATGCATGAATATTAAATTAATAGAACTAGATATATTATATTAAAAAAAACTGAAAAGTAAGGTATCTATATAAATTAAAAAAATCAAGAGTTGGCTAGTGTAAGTGACCACCTATCCTTATCACTGAAATAATCATTAATGGTATAATAACCTTTCCTAATAAGGCAGTCTTTTATTTTACTTTTGAGCGTACTAAATGGCAATTCTAAAAGACTAATTGGTATTTTATTGTATATACGAATACCTAGCCCTACAAAAGAATTAATAACTTTATGTAAACGATGATAAGGGGCATATAACTTATGCCTGTTTCGAGTATTTATGTTATGTACATCACTTTTTGTAGTAAATAAACCTATATTTTGCCTAATATACAATATATTAGCAAATAAAAATTGCGAGGCTACTGTAAGAGTGTGTAAGAGTTATATATCTTAATATATAAAATCCTTGCGTTACTGACTGACTGACAGACACGCTACAGCCGAAACTATTGGGCGCAGGAAGCTGAAATTTGGCATGTATGTTCCTTGGGGACCGTAGGGGTGCACTAAGAAGGGATTTCCCGTAATTCCCACGGGATCGGCCAAAACGGGTAAATTTAAAAAAATGCAGGCGTGGCTGCTGGCGTCCTCTAGTATGTTATATTAAGCCGCCTGAGTAATATTATTGAAGTAGTCGGAACAGCGCTAGGCTTATATTAATAAATATTCTATCGATACCTGGACGTACCCGTTAGTTCGGAAAGTTACGACATATCTTTACGTCCGATATCCCCGCAGTGACTCAAGACGAAAGTCTTTGAACAGTGTGTGTTGCCAGTGATGTGTGACTATGGCGCTGAGACGTGGTCGTTAACTATGGGCCCTATCCGAAAGCGCGGGGTCACTCAGAGGGCGATGGAGAGAGCTATGCTCGGAGTTTCCCTGCGAGATCGAATCAGAAATAAGGAGATCTGCAGGAGAACCAAAGTCACTGACATAACTCTCCGAATAGCCAGGCTGAAGTGGCAATGGGCAGGGCACATAGCTCGAAGAACCGATGGCCGTTGGGGCAGGCGGGTTCTAGAGTGGCGACCACGTACCGGACGACGCAGCAGGGGTAGGCCTCCCGCAAGGTGGACCGACGATCTGGTTAAGATTGCGGGAAGTGGTCTAATTCAGTCAACTAAAAATCCAGTTAAAACAGCAATTTTCGGTAATAATCCGGTTGGGATTATGTTGTAGATAAATCATTTCAAAGAAAATGCATTTTATAACGCAGGTATTGGTATATCCAGGGCATTTTTAAAAGTCTTTGTATGATTTTCTCATTTAACTATGGAGGAAGGTGCACTCACAAAAACCTAGGTACCTATCACTTAAAAGTAAATAAATACATATTTCTATATGTAAAAAGCCTTTCATTAATTCTCGGTACCTTGTCCGTAACACGATCATAAAGTAATTCAATCGCTTGTGTTATATGCAGAACGAGGGTTACACCCGGTGTATTGGCAGTGGTAAGTTGACCACTCAAACCACCAAACAATTAACATCATTGCTGTTGTGGTATCAGCCGGGGCATTTTTTTAAACAAACGTAAATATTTGAAATAACAGTTCTTTATGTCGCTGGATTTTTATCTTTCCTTTGATAATGAGTTGCTAATACATATATGGTGGTGGATAGGTAATCTGTTGGTCTAGTATTACTAGCTGACTGCTAAGCTTGAGGTTGGATTTCCACACAAAACAAATCTTTATATTATCATGAACACGATGAAATATGTATGTATATAAGAATTTTAAATAATAATGTATTTAAAATCGCCATAGTACAGGTCTGATCCATTGCATGATCATGTGGATTGTTCAGGAATATTACCTTTACAAATTGTAGAATGAAAATCTACTATATTACTCAAACAAATTTTGCGTGAAAGAAATATATGACATTCCATCGTAAGATCTCCTTTAAGAACAGCGTTACATTTCATTAGCAGACAGTATTGAGTACACCGCCCACACATTTCAGAATGTGTCTCTCCAGAGCTTAAAATAGATTCTTCAATATTCTACTTACGCGACATATACTACCTATACGCCAAATAATTTCAGACCAACAAAATTCAACGAAAAATAAAACTAACTTTTATATTTGTTGATAAAGCATTTTCCTTGTTCGTACCACAAAATCGTAGTAGTTTGCAAGATAATTTTAGATATAAAATTCTTGCGTTACTGACTGACTGACAGATAAGGCATAGCCAAAACTATTGGACGCAAGGAGCTGAAATTTGGCATGTCTGTTGTTAGGAGACCGTGGAGGTGCACTAAGATGGGATTTCTCAAAATTCTCACTGGATCGGGCAAAAACGGTCAAAGTTAAAACAGCGTGCGGGCGGAGCTGCGTGCATCCTCTAGTTTGTAAATAAAATTTTTGCAATTGGGTCAAATCTTGTCACACGACCACTATCAATGTTCTGCGTATCAATTTGTTTCCATTACATTGCTCGCTTTTTATTAAATGCAACGCAATGGCGCCAAACAGTCGCCATGTATGCTGAAGTTTGAGTTTAAAAGTATACTTATATGAAATTCGTATGCATAACACCAACTCGATTGTAACCACTGGTTTTTGTTGCCAAACGCGTAGGTAATACAATAAGTTACAAGTTTAACTGTTATTTTTTCGTATTCCATAGGTATATTAACTGTTTTATCGGCTATATGTATATGTAGGTACGTGTACATAGCATACATTGTAATGTTGCATATTTAATAATAATTATATTCAAGTATATTACAGTGATGTTATAATCTATATTACAGAGGAAACTTCAGAAATATTAAATAAAATTATATTTTGATACAAATGTTAGGATAAGGTCAAATCATGTTAGTTCATAAAATATGTTGATGTGTATCGTTAAAATAATAATCTTTAGCATTGTTTATTTAAAATATTGTAATTGTTAAAAGACAATGCATTAAAAAATTAAACATATAACAATCAGCTGACTGCAAACATAAATCAAAATCAAAGCGAAACCCTCACACTTGTCACTTGTATTTTACAAAAGCATGCTTTTCTCTGAAATAATCAATAAATTATACACTTATGAATAACCAATACAATAACAGTATACCGAATATATGTTACCGATACCTACCAAAATATCTATAAGTATATTCTCATAGACGAGTAAAAATAAGAAACTATTTACGTCGCAACCTAAACATAAATCGCGGCTCGTCTGACGTGAAACCACTTGAGTTTTATATAATAATGGCACAGCTTTGTACTAACCACGATCAAATCACAGGAACACTGTTTGTTTTTATCTAAAAGGTTAACCGTTCAAGTGTATTTCATAAATAGAACACTGGAAACGTATCAGTAAAAGTTGTTTTTAGAATTGAAGTAGGTTATGGTTTAGTTTAAAGAGTCAGTTTGAGATTTTATAGACAGCGCGTTAGGAGGTAGCTACTTTTGCACAGTGTTAATGAAAAAAGGCTTAGTAGAGATACTTTGTACCTACCACCCTATCATATTAAATTAATGTCAAGTATTATTACTACAGCTGTGTTTTATTCGATGAGCCACTCGTCATCAGGCGAAGCTCCCTAGGCAACTAATTTATTTAAACATTATACCTACTTTTAATAAGGTAAATATTATATACCCTTTTAATTCAAATTCTTGATTGTTATCTATAATTATTTTAAGGCCTAAAGTTCAATACACATCTGAATGGTTATCTTCTCTGTAATCGCCCGAAGAAGCGCAGAAATAATCATAAAAGTTAAAATATAGCGCGGGATTGTGCTCGAACTCACGGTTGAAATGCCTCTCGTTACAGCGGACCATCGTAATTTGTCATGCCAATTGCTTCCTTTATCTGGCTTTATTTCCTTTCAGAGATTTACCTAACAATGTCGATTTCTATCAAAATCAACGGAAATAGTTATATAATAATTCTGTACAGTCTATTCTCTATCATATGTAACAGAGCTTGTACTATAGGTAGGACAATGAATAAACATACATATATGTATGCTTACTTTTTTTTTTGTAAATACATATACATAGAAACACCCAGACCAAGACAAACTTCCATTTTCACGCAAACAAATGTTTGACTTGAGCGGGAATCGAACCCGCGACCTTCGGCGTGGCAGTCGCTTACACTACCGCTGTGCCAACCGGTCGTCAACTCAAGTACTCACATCTTGCAAGATCCACTACATAGCATACCTGTATTCTACAATAAGAAATAGGTATCATCATCAATTCATCATTACAAGCTTTCTAAGTCTACAGCTGCTGAATGTGGGCATCTCCTAATTTGCATAGCAGCCTACTATACTACGGTGGCCAGGCGAGATGTTCATTTATCCCTCGCCACATAAAGAAATAAGTATAATAGCCTACACTAAAGCACAGCAACAACAACAAAATCTCACCTAAATTTTCCTCAAACTTATGACCCGGATGACTTTTGAAACAACTTATACGCCATTAAAAAGTTTGTCGTAGTAAATACGGGCGAACTCATTCGTAGTACTGTGCCGACAGCAAAATAACGTTGTTTCATCGCATGACTTTGTACTACAGATGGAACAAACCACCCCCGGCTCAAGGCCGAGTCCAACGAACTAAAAATAGACGTGTACCTGGAAGAGACGTTTTATGTGTTGCAGATGATTGGGGTTATAAATATGGTTGTTTTCAACATGCTTGGTGAAGTGAGTGTCTGTAGTGCTTTTCAAATATTATCATGTATGTTATTGTGTATGACATTTTAGACCTACTTTTGGGATTGTATCTTAATATGTTGAAAAAAGATAAGATGTACAGTCTGTATACCTATTAGGTAGGTGGGTGTAGTGGGTCGGACTGCTTACATAAAAAAAAAACTATGACCATTTTATAGTAGTATCAAAATAAAAAGACTTATTTTGCATGATCCAGAACTGTACAATTTTAATTGTTCAGTGCCTACAGTTAAAGCGTATCTTTACATGCCCTTCGTGACAGATTGGCTAAGTAAAGCGACGCTCTCAGACGTCAGTTTGGTTGGGTGACCGCCAATCGTATCATTTACATGAGAGCGCTACCATGCTACATTCCAACTTCAAAATTGCTCAAACACACTCACTCAAAAGACGAAAGAAGTATTTACACTCCGTTCTACGTTGACATGAAATGAATGTATCCAACTTGAAATGTTTATTTTAAGCAGATCTAGAAGCAATCTGTCCAAATTTGTTAGTTATTTGTGAAAGTTGTTAATAAAAACTATTCGGACGCCTTACTGAGTTTTGAGACAAAGAAACGTTTAATTGTCTTTTTATAAAAGAATATGAAATAATAAAATATTAAACAGAACAAGGCTTTTGTTTTTTTGTTGTTTAAAAATAATGCTCGTATCTGAATTATATTAAAATGCTTGCGCACCTGTGTTGTCCTGTAATAAAGTATGAATGGCCAAGTCTATAAAATAATGCAGGGCACGGCTATGGTGGACTTATTATGAATAAGCCAGCTCTACCAAGACATATCTATCTATCATCTTAGATATAATTAAGTCTTTGCTATGACACGGTAACCTAATCTTATTATAGAACCGTAACTGTTCAAAGCCAGATGTAACAATTAACAGCAATGATAAATTCGGTAACTATTTTGCGGTTTGTCTATGACAGTAATTTTGTGACGAAATGTTCTTTGTTTCAATGTTTCTTATTAACATAACATAACTTCACGCCTTTTATCCCCGAAGGGGTAGGCAGAGGTATATTACACACTTTAAAATTACATAATGCGGTCTGTTTGACGGAGTAAGTAGACTCGCTAACTATTGAAGTACTGAATAGAAGGGGTATGATGCCCACTGTCACATAAGACACAAATCGTTGTCTCGAGTCGGTGTCTCCTTTATTCCCGGTGCTTGCACATTTTAAAAGTCCCCAGCAGTACAGGATTTAAACTTAGTGCGGAGTAATCTTTAAAAATATTCTTATTTTTTAAAGCACTAACAAAAGAGTTACCAGGTAAAACTATTTTAATAAAAAGATAAAATGACTGATGACTGCAACATGAAACAAGGCTAAGTTCGTTTTAATAAAAATAACTATAACTATGAACCAAGAGTGATTACTCTTTTTATATTTATTAAGTTAAACATTTTTGACCTTTACGTATTACAAAGTTCATTATACGTAATGATCTACGCTAATAGGTATTTAAAGTTAAGAAGTTTGTTTCAACACTGGAACTAATAACAGAGACATAGTGACCTTTGACAAGACGAGGTCTACATAATTATTATGTAGTTCTAAAATTAGTACTAACCTTTGCTGTAACGTCGAGAAGTCAGTTTTCACGCCATGGGTTTGAACTCCTCCACTAGACTATCGCTGAATTATTATTATAAATTATATCATACATCATCATTAGCCCTTTATACTGTTCCACAGCTGGGCACGAGCCTCTGAGTTCAGGGTAAGGCCATAGTCCACCACGTTAGCCAAGTGCGGGTTGGCAGACTTCACATGTCTTTCGAGAACATTATGGAGAACTCTCAGATATGCAAGTTTCCTCTCGATGTTTTCCTTCACTTCACTAATAAGCAAGCGATAATTAACAAATTAATACGCACTTAGCTCCGAAAAGTCATTGGTGCGTGCCGTGAATTCGATCCCGAGACTGTCGGTCTCTCCACTCAGCTATGATTGCTGCTGGTGGTATCCTGGATAAATTATATAGTTCCTACAAAAACATGAACATAAATATGCATAGTGTTAGACCAACGTAATATAGAAACTTTTACAACGTAATATAATTTGTGTATAACCAAACACATCGCAGCTTGATCATGCAGAAAAGCCTACACATATTAATTAAGGAGATACAATTATGCCGCGAACGGGAAGTAGAGAACCTTAGGGACATCAAAGCTCAGACTCTTCATAATTTTATTACGACCTATAAATAAAAGTATCTATGCAATTTGTTGCGAAAATTTACCAATTATGTTATTACTAGAGGACGCCCGCAGCTACACCCGCTCATTTTTTTAAATGTATCTGTTTTGGCCGATCCCGTGGGAATTTCGGGAAATCCCTTCTTAGTGCAACCCTGCGGTCCCCAAGGAACATACATGCCAAATTTCAGCTTCCTGCGCCCAATAGTTTCGGCTGCAGCGTGTCTGTCAGTCAGTCAGTAACGCAAGGATTTTATATATTAAGATCGTGGTATAAATTAAAAGTTTATATTAAATAATAATAAAGAGTAATGTTTATATAAGGAATAGTGTTATTTTAGGTATCGCACATAGCGTGAAATGACAATCCGTTCCTAATAGATCGGCAAGTCAACCAACGTTGAATTACTTGGATGGATGGGCTCTTGAGGCGTTAACATCAGATTGCTATAGCGCTTCGAGGGATACGTGAAGTTGTTGGTCCCCGTTCTTCTTGGTTGTCACCGGACAATAATAGCTAAGCCATGTTTGGAGGACTTCCCATGGTCTATAAACTCCCACACCAGAGTTGGTCAAATGGGGCAACCAGTTGCCGAATTTATAGACAACACACATTCAATCATGGGAAGCACTATTAATTCGAATGAATATAATTATAGCGTTTTTTTTGTAGTAGTTATGATACCTTTGCTTTGCCTTTTAATGTCTTCAAAATATATCGACGATTTTAAAGAGTGGTGAGTTTTCAAGGTTAGCCGCCCTTTCATAGCAAATGTGGCACTATATACGCACATTTGACGATCATAAATGTCGTCAAATTGTGTCTTTAGAGAATATAATTAATGAAGATCATGACTTTGTGAAATATAAGACATTTTTCTTACATTTCTTAAACTAAGTCAAAGTCAAAATCTTTTGCAGACCATATTGACTCATACTAAAACTGCATTTACAAGTGTAAACTGTACTTATGTATGCATTTCGGCTATCTTCCCAGCGCGACGGAAACAGATCGAGGTTGACCGTCCGACTTTTCTCGTGTTTGGTTAAAGATAAGACTACGCGTCAATGCCAATAGCACTGTTATCTACATATATGCTTTTAAATCTGTATGTGTGGATAGTTTATAGTCTGTTCAAGATAAGAAAATATAAAATGTACACAAACCATAAAATGGATCTTTTAATATCGCCTTTGCAAAAAAAGTAGATTTTAGTTAAATATTCCTAGCGAAAGACTCAATTAGTTTTTTAAAACTACGCCTTTTCCTAGAAATGGTACAGCATATTTATATTTTTTTCTGTATTATTCATAATTATAATAATGAATGTTTTTTTTATTTTTTATTAATTATGCTAATAAACTATTTTACATGATAAAGAACCTAAAAAGCCATTAACTCTAAAATGTCAATGTATTTGTTATCCTGTCAACCTGTCAAGTATTCTGTTAAGTAGCATCCTGTTAAGTATTACACCCAAAGTAACCATTTCGCATGACAGGAGGCTATTTTTAATTAGGTCGAGTTATCCCAATCGGTTATCGTGCTATCGTATTGGTTTGAAAATCATTGGTTTCTTTGTTTACCTTTTATTTTTTCGTAATGTGAATATAGTATAGTAGTTTATGACGTCACTTATGGTCTATCCATGGATATTTACTATTAAACGCATAACTCTTCCTTTTTGACTCAAGTAGGTAAAACAAATCCCACTCAATTGAATGAATTTTTTGCATGCTAAAAGAACATTTATTACCATGTAATATGGTTCATTTTAAAAGTGTCACAAAATCTCACATAATTCCGTGATAATTTAACGTAAAAATTATGAAAACTTTAGTCTGTAAATAAACATTGGTTTAATTATGCATAAAGCTTTATATTATTGCTATTCACCATTATACATACCTGTTAATATTGCTGTATACATAGCACTTATATTTTAAGTAATTATCTTGGTTAATTCCGTGATTTGACATCGAGTTAAAACTTGAGAAATCGTTAATATTTCCAGTCAGAAAATAAGGAATTACTTATAAACAATCTGTGATACGCTAATTATGTTAATTGCAGTACATAGTTCGCACTTACCTCAATAATATGTATAACTTTTGTCGTAATCCAATCACTTCTTCTATTAAATTTTGATAAAATACGAGAGATCACAACAATAGCGGCCGCGAAGTAAACAAAACTGCACGTGTAGTGAAAAAAGTGTGGATTGTTACTGTCTCGCTCGCTCAATCGAATGAGACTTTTGCATGCCATTAGAGGACTTATCACGTCGTAATATGGTTGTTTTTAAAAGAGTTAAATCATCTCACATAATTTAATAATAATATGAAAAGAAGTTATCATAGAATTAGGTATATCACGATATTACGTGAGTTTACCCCATATGTCAAATACTTATTCTAGTACCCAGATCCAACCATAGATTGGATATTAAACAGACGATTGGCACGTCATTACTTGATCAGAACAGTAAAACGAAAACCTGTTCATCATCCTTTTAACTAGGTGGTTCTTGTCTCTATTGCGTCTATGTCCGATATAAATATTTATAGATTTTATTGGAGAGAAGGGAGCTATGTCCTGCAGTAGACGTTAAGCCTTTCTGGTTACAATAGGGATGAGTCAGTGAGAGAGTACAGGTGCGTTATATGTAGTAAGCGAGATCACCGAAGATCCTATCATTCTCGTTCGATCAACCTCCATCATACTGAATTAGCTCCGCCAAGTTTGTTTATCAGCCACTGATGAAAGCAATAAAAAGGATATGAATGCGAAAAACAAAATCAGACGTGGTGTCTCTCCAACCAAAACAAATATCTTTCTACGAGGCTTTCTACTAGGTTGTGGTTGGCAGAGGCCCAAGTATTCAAACCCAACGGTTAGTATGCATACTTACCCAATGCGACGTGCAAACTGCAAACTTTGATGGCGTGATTAGTGACGTTTTAATGTCATCTTGTAATCAAAACACAAGTTTAATCTTACCTTGGGTAGTGTTCAACGAATATGGATGCAAATGTGAGTAAGATGTTCTTACCGGAATGTATCTTTTGTGGCAATAAATAATATATTATTATCTTAGTACCACCAACGGCCGAAAGGTGTCACAGTTTTTTAAACGATGGGCCGGTGGATGTCACTATCTTTGCTGTAAAGTGTTAACCACAAAATAATCATAATTATATATGTTGTAGTTACCTACATACATTTACTTAGTGACGCCACTACAGACTGATTGAAACCAATTAAATTTATGAATCAATGGCGTCCATAATTTCATTTATGGATTAAATTATCGTTGCACTGGTATTTTATTGTAGAGACGCATGTGTACTATATTGACAGCCCGTACTTACTTAAGATCAAATTAGAACACAGCTTTAGATGACAATGTACCTAATGCGATCGAAGAACACAAATTTCCAAACAAAAATACATGTATTTTTTTGTCGAGTATTGTAGAAATCACCAGTTTGAGTTTAGGTTGCAACAGATTACCTAGTTTTTGGTTCAGTAACTTGCATTTGAATTTCAATAAGAGACGAATAAAATGAGGTGTCAATAAATTACCTCCAAGGCTAATTTATTTTATTGAATTTGCTCTTTTTTTAATTGTCTTTATGACTTATGTTGCGTCATTCTAACTCATCATCATCATCATCGGCCCTGTATATAAACTGTCCCACTGCTGGGCACGGGCCTCTTCTCACTATGAAAAGGGTAAGGCCATAGTCCACCACGCTGGCCAAATGCGGGTTGGCAGACTTCACATGTTTTTGGAGAACATTATGGAGAACTCTCAGACATGCGGGTTTCCTCACGATGTTTTGCTTTATGATTTTTTCCGTTTAGCAAGCATTAATTAACAATTTAATACACACAGAACTTCGAAAAGTCATTAGTGTGCGCCGTGGATTCGAACCCAAGACCCTCTGCATAGCAGTCCGTCGGTGTCTCCACTAGTCTATCGCTGCTTATTGCCATTCTAACTCACTATAGTATTATTTACTATAGTGAGTTAGAATAGCATGGCCTCGCGGCTTTGCCTGTTAATTATACTCCTAAACCATCCTCAGTGTGTGAATCACACTGTTTTGGAGAAAGTTGTGCAAAAATCCGTTCGCTAGTTTTTAGGTGTATCGCGTTCACACAGGCACACATAACACTTTGGAGGCTTCGTTTTATAGTATATAGATAGATAAGAAATAGTTATTACTGTGCAGATTCAGAACTAAGTTGCACAGTTTACAGAACCATAAAAGCTTGTCAACGCAGTCAACAAATTAATTGTCCGTTTCACATATACGCTGCACAACAAATGTATAACTTTTACGCTTAACGGTCGGTCCTAATATTTGATATATCCGTAGATTTAGCTACTACAGATACATAGTTAATATGAAGTTTATGTCAATCCCTGCAAAATCAGCCCAATTATTGCAAAAAGTATAACAAATACAAACAATATAAGTAAATATCACTACAGATCAACGCTAATTAACAACGATGGCACTTTGCTTCGCTCTATGTCTACGCCCTTGCAATGACAAGACAGACGACCCGCATTGTTCCAATACAAAATTAATGCGTATTTCCTTGACTTGTGACCTCTTACGAAGTAAATAAGTTCGCAGAAACAATTTCGTTGACTGAGCAATAATGTTAATTCTGCGTACAATTGTTTTGGAGCTTGTGGAAATGAAATTACGAGGAAATTTCGGACTTGTAAAAAGTTACGTAAAGTATTTTTGAGACAGATAATATACACCGCAACCTACATATACTGATAGATAGACACGTGTAAAAGCGAAAAGTCACTCACTCATTTACTTATACGTTTGTATTCAACATTGGAGAACTCGACTACCACTTGAAGCTGAAAATATCTGAAATACGCGGACGATGTTTTATTATTTTTTATTTACGAAACATGTTTAAGGCGTGGCTGGCATTAAGATTAGTCCAGTATAGCGGTGGACAAACAAAATTCAACCAGCGGACAGAAGGAATACTACCTAACAACTTTCATCTTTGTAAATCA